>CAJHNH020003735.1:197500-415734 GCA_905116865.2 Candidula unifasciata
ACACACGCTCTAAAACACACACGCATACAATCCAGACACATTCAGACACACACACATGCAGTCACGGGCACACATACGGGGACACATACACACACGCAGGCAGGGAAACAGACACACACATTGACATACGCAACACCCACACATACAAAGATATACACACACAGACACGCACATTCAGACATACGCACACAGAGGCATTACCCGAGGAGCCTTTTTAAACACAATCATGCATAGACACTGCATAAATGACCACTTATATGAATGTCTCGAGTGCTGTATAGGACATATGCTAAACGATTGTTTTAGTCCAGCCTCATTAAAATATGGTAGACTCATACCTAGTGTGTCTACCTCATGCCATGGCAGGGAACGTTGTAATGTGGAGTAACAATTCACTCACAAGAACAACAAAGGACAAGAATATGTATCAATGAATCTCGGGTAATCAAGAGACACTATCCATGCTTACAAAGAGCAAGAGAGGCCAGAACAAGTTTTTTTTTTCTAAAAATTTATTCACTGAACCTGATTTTTCTGTTAATAAAGTAAAAAAGTAAAAGTAAAAGTCTCATTTCCATGGCTTTAGGCATACAGGGTTAAATCTACATTTTAAAAGATAAATCAGCACACGATGGGCGATGTGTCAGCATAACGCCTGCTGGCCTTACTTCCCTGGGCTGTACCCAGTACCCACTTAAGGCAATCCGCACACTAGCGTCCAGCTGCTACGCCCCGGCGACTCCCTTTTAATAGAGTGAAGAACTATTTATTACAAGCGATTTAAACTCTGGAAACTAAAAATCATGGATTTACAGTTTATTCATTCCTTTATAGCTTTTACAGTACATGCCTTTCTGACATAGATTACAACTGACTAAAGGGAAGAGAAAAAACATAATGCCATTATGTACAAGCTAACTCCACAAACCCAATGTGCTAGAAGTGTAGCAAATAATCCATTATCAATGTTACGGTAATAGTTAAATACATATTTCCAAACACACCAACAAGTGAACATTCAGCTAGAGCATCACTGCATGTGTCCTCCCCGATCGATGCTTTTCGGACATTCTGGAGTCTTTTTAATTTAGCACTGTTAAATAGACGTGACTGTGAAGAAGGTTGGTTTCTACAAGATGGATAATCTGAAAGCATAGCTAGAGTATCACTGACTTTAAAAAAAAATTAAACCACAGTTTTCAAATTGCATAAAATCACGTGAATTCGGCCTACTCATTCTCCAGGTTACCTCCATTAGATTTTTATTTCTGGAATTTCTCCAAAGAAAAAGTTTACAGTGATAATGCACACACACACACGTGAGGACATAAAAGAAGCAAACAGAACTGTCAATCAAGAAATAACAGAGACCAGGCAAACGTATCTAACAATATGAAGAGACGTGATAAATTATATATTGTAACCATAACGGAGACTTCCTACACCTGTCATAATTAATATGTCCTTGGTACTTCAAAAACCCCCCCCCCCCCGCTCCCCTACCCCCCCCCCCCCCCCAAATAGAGTTAGCAAAAGCAGTGACTGGTGCAACTAATTTTAAGGCTTGTTTAACACATTGTGTGCTGATGTACTTAGTTTTTTTTTTTTTTTGTAAATGAATTTGTTATGTACACAATGTTAGGTGTGTGTGTGTGTGTGTCTGTGCGTGCGTTTGTATGCATGTATGTTTGCGTATGTCGAATTAAAGAAAATATGTCTTGAGAATACAAATACTTCAAATAAATATACCACTTTATGCAAACCATTGTATGATAACCAATGGTCTTGAGGAGTTGTTAATAATAAAATCGCAGCTCCATGTAAAATACACGAACATTAACAAAAAATCCATTGACAGTGGTAAAAGCGTTCTGGTCATGAAGTTTAAACTTGCTTGTGTGTAAACTGTTCAATAACTTGGGTGTTGCGTGTTCATCTGGCATACTGGTGTCGATACTGTTTTCTCCCTACCTCTCAGACAGAGACACTCTGCATTCAGAGGATCCTAAATATGTTTACTGGGCCCCCGTTTCACAGATGTAAAAATAGTGGCCCAGAATGAGGCTTGGTCCTGGTGCACGACTGCATGTTGTTTAGCGTCTCTGCATCGATACTAAATATCATGCAATGACCGACTTTACTTCCAAAAGCATTTCCAGGTATCCATGTTGGTCTAGGCTGACCTGGGGTCAGTAGGCAAAGGTCTAACCACTGCACTACAACGACTCCCGATACGTCTGCCATCGCTTCTACAATGTACAAATTGTGCAAGTAAAGTAGACAATATCTTTGAAATCCTTATGAGAACAACCACAAATACTGCAAAAGCACTTCATCGAACAATGCTGTGTACATTATATAGTTAACTTTTTCCATGGCAAATATAAATGTATATACGACAATCCATGGAAGCTACACAATGGTTGTGTGAATAATTAAGGATATGTAAAGTTAATACATCTGAACCGATTATACTTGATATGTGCATACGATTATTCCCCGGGATTATCCTTTTTCCAAGAGAAATAAACATATTCACTAACACGGAAAGTGTAATAAAGGGAGACGATATCACATATGAAGTAAAACAGGCCAACTGTATGGCAAATACAATGCCTTTAGTTTATTATAAAATAGTTCCTTGCTTAATAGGAACCAAACATTTTGTATTAACTTGCAACAGAAACAAAATACCAGATTTGGGCAACATTGTTGTTCGATCAAATCGATGTTGTTTCTTGAAAGATAACATCAATTAGCGAAAGCATTGCAAGTTTTCTAGAAAACATCACAACTGTTTACACTGTTTTAGACAACCAGAATGTACGGAGACTTTCTACCATTTTTTTGGCAGGTACAGAAAGATGTGCCTTATAATTATTAGCATAAAAGATATGAGCGAAGGAGAACGGACGTAGGAATAAGGTTAGGTTGATCTATACGATGTGAAAACATATACAGAGCTCGCCATCGTTATCATGTTATCACATGAGCTGCAATTATGGCAGTGCTGCAGTAAGTTGACTGTGTATCAGCGTCATGCTGAAATGTTGAATCAGTTTCATATAACTTGTCTCAGAAAGCTGCTCAAAATCAAATGACACCTTATGCGAGGACGGTCCTGGATAATAAAAGCATTGGACACAATGAGACAACTGTGCCCCATTTTTAAGTGACTTGGGGTCATGATCAGACATTATGACTAGGATTGCCCAGACAACATCAGTCCTTGCCAAGCACAAAACCCTACGTAGTAAAGTACTACAGAAGATTACTTGACCAGCTGGAGTAATTCATGAATTTAAACGCATTACGACATATCTCAACCAGCTGTAACAACCTACAGGTTCAATGCTTAGTAGGGATATATAAATGTGCTTTGTAGACTAAATAAATTGGGTCATGTACTGTCAAAACATAATGGTATTATGACACGAATTATGGCAAACTCTGACTAGAAATTGTTGGCAGCATCTAGAAGTAAGTCAGCACTCAGGAAACTATCCTGGCTGCACCAATGCTGGTGTGAAAAGTCATGAAAGAGCTGACATACTGGTTCTGTCTGCAGTGGCTGGTGTAGGAATATGTATAGACAGGACAATCATACTGAATGCGCTGTGTTCCAGACAAGTTGCGACAAAGGAGTGAAAGAAAGGAAGCCATTTGGTAGAAATGGGTATGAGGGGCATGTTGAAAACGGCTCCAGGACAAAGACAGAGGGTGCATCAGTGGAATCCTACTGGGGAACGGTGAGCATAAAGTCATTGATATGGCTGCTGCATGGAATGATGGGACTGAAATGGGTCAGACTGATGTGCTATGATGTCGATACCGACAACAGGTAACAGAAAGCATGTTTCCAGATATAACAAGGTAAAGGGTTATTTAACAAATCTCGTGATCTTTCGCTGATATTGTCAGGCGTTGTGTGATGAAATTACATATTTTAGTCACAGAGGATTTAGCATCATGGGTCCAAGGAAACGAAAAATGAGACTTAAAATCGGTGCAACATGAGTTCATTGGCGTCCGAGGTAGATACCTATAAACGTGTCATGCGTTCCACGGTATTCCAAGAGTTAAGGGCACAAGGAAGGGAATCAGTAGTGTACCGACAATTTTTCTGTGATCCACCAGGTTCTTTAATTAGGTAGATAGGTAGTTGTACCCCTCCAGGACATCACACACGCGATAAACACCCGATGACACGAAGTGCCACCATGCGGATAAAGATCGCCCGTAGAGAGGTCTCAGAAACCCCCCTCAGTCGTTTAGCCATATCTATGGCCAAGGTCATATTAATGACCCGATAATTTTCATGGCCTCCGACAAAAGCGAGGGTGTGGCTTAAGAAAATGCATTCCACATGGGGACGACTTATTTATTTCTAGATACAAAAACAGTTTTTTAATTGTAAGTGCCCAGCATTTTAGACATGTTCTTCTAAAGGCACGGTACTCATAACAACATTTCACTGTGACGTCATCACCCTGTAATGTGAGGTCTTTTGATAACCAAGGTGCATATGTCCATTTTGTACTTCAGATCTTGGCCACTTTTTCCAAAATTAGTTCTTACAAAAACGTGTACTTTTTATTATTACAAGGTGCATCAGTTTTGCACCTGCCAAATATTTTGAAAGAGGATTTAAGCCGAGAGTCGTGCACCAAGTCAAATAGCCTAGGGGTGTTCAAAACACCTTTAGCAACGCCTTTTGTATTATATTATATGTTATCATAACTATATATTTAACAATATAAATGTAGCAATGTTAAATGATTTTGCATAATTCTGATAGACTGTTAGGCAGTGTGTTTCTTCTAACAACTGACGTCTGTGTGGTTTTGTAGAAACGTGGTGAAATAAATAATATGTATGTTTCCTTTATGGATAAACGTTATTATTTGCTTTCCCTTTCCCTTAGGTGGACAACAGATAATGTTTGCGTCCCTTAGTGATTGTTTCATTTAGCTCTAAGAGAATGTTGTTTTCAAATTACTTGTGGGCGAACAAGGGGCTGTAGTCAGCACGTGGCAAACAATTCTGTCACCCCCCCCCCTGCTTTTTTCTCTCCCCCACGCAAGAGTTACCTTGTGCTCCTGGCTCAGCCCATCCTAAAATCGGTATCAGGATATGTCTTCGGAAGAAAAGGCACACTCCTCTACATCGGTCTAAAACATGGAACATGCTTCACATGCTCAATGCCATTCATATCCTGCAAGTATTTTTTTTTTTCAACTCTTCTGCATTGAGGCTTCACATTCAAACTAGGGAAACCTATGACATGATTTATGTAATGAAAACTGGGCACAACAGGCGGTTGAGAAGGTCAGCTTTGACAAGAATTCCAATGATGACATATATATATATATATATATATATATATATTATTATATAATTATATCTATATATAATATTAGGGCTGTACCGAATATTCGCTTCGTATTCGCTTCGGGGCCGAATAGTGGACCTAATAACTATTCGTATTCGGCCGAATAGTTGCGGTCGGGCCGAATACGAATAGTGGTTACCATACACCCATTTCTGGACTGGTGAAAAAAAAAAAACATATCAAGATATCCCCCCCCCCCCCCACCGTGGTTCATACTGTCCAGCGTTACTTTGTGCACCACCTACGAGCATACCAAGTGACCGTCTATTTAGTACAGCTGGAAATACTTTCACTGAGACAAGAAGCTGCCTTAATGCCGACAACATGGAAAGATTGTGTGTGTGTGTTTTGAAAGCTAATGCTTTCTTGCTTTCTACATACATCCAGTTTTAACATATGGCTGTGAATTTCTTGAGGCCTCAGAGATGTGGTTTTACAGAACAATGCTTTAAATACATTGGACAAGCCGGAGCCCGAAGACAACTACTCACAGACATCAGAAGGAGACAGTCATCATTTTTCAGCCATTTTATAACATACAGGAAAATGGAACATGTGGTGACCTCTGGAAAGATCTGTGGAAGGAGGGATAGAGGAAGACAAGGAGAGAAGATTCTTGAAAGTCTTGTTGCATGGCATGGAGGTGTGTCAGCACACGAATTAATACATGCTGCAGGAGATCGCAAATTGTGGCAAGGCATAATCGCCCATGCCAGTCGGCAAAGCACCTGATGATGATGATTCACTTCGTATTCGGCCGAATAGTTGGTCCAGCTATTTGTATTCGGCCGAATAGTGAAAATCACTATTCGGTACAGCCCTTATATATATATATATATATATATATATATATATATATATATATATATATATATATATATATATATATATATATATATATATATCTCAAAGCGTCATGAAATCAGTAGTCTCTAAGCTGGGGGGGGGGGGGGGGCAAAGAAGTTTCACTGGGGCGCCAAGCCAATTTGTAAAATGTAGTGCCTATGTACATGTTTTAATCTAAAATGTCAGCTTTAACAGACAGGAAAAAAAACAGCTCTGTCAGCCTAATGTGGAGAGTGAACTCTGTTGTGTCTCGTCCAGCATCAGAACACAAAAGCAGATATTATCAAGACGAAACGCCAAAAGCTGTTAGCCCCTACACTGAAATTTGGACACTAAATGACCAATAGTTAGTGATTGTTTTCTTTGCTATTTGATATTCTGAACTATTTTTGTGTTTTTCTAAATGTTCCTAATGTGTACCAAAGTTTTATCAAGAATCTACATTACAAATATGCCCATATGTGCTCACTTTCCATCTTCAGCAGTGAGTATAGAGCTTCAGTTCCGATGGCACCAGTAACAGTTTGAATATATATCCACCTCAGCTTTCTCTCAACTGTTGATCGTCAGCCAGATCCCCTGGCCATTCCACGCTACACCCTTTAGCTAAGACTGTGATGAACCAGCTGTGCCTCCGCACTGTTTACATCACCTCGGCTAGAAGCGTCATGGATCATTTGTTGAACTTTTGATTCTGCCGCGCATAATGAAAAGTCCCTGCACTCACTGTCCCATGTGTCCAATGTTCATCGGAACAATATACGTACGATTTTTTCTGGAACACTGACCCACTCCTGCCCTAGCCAAACGTTGTCAAGTATGCAGACATGTCTAATTGTTTCTTTGGCTTGCTCTTACGGTCTTATTAACAGTATTTATGAAGCTTCTTTTCGTGCTCCAATTTTTAAATAATGTTATTTATGTTGGAAACGGCCGGCTGGGTTGGTCGTACGAGCTCATGTCTTATATTAAAACCCCCTTTAATGAGAAAAAGGAGGGGGTGCAGTGAGCTCATTTTCTCCTGGATAAATTATGTCCCAGACGGAATGACGTCAGCTAATAAATGTGAGAGGTATAATTGAGTGTAACTAGGACAGAACGTGCATTATAGAGAAATGCTTACCAAATGAACTTCATGCGAATCGCGAAGAATTGCTCGTCCTGTAACTCATTATACAGATATTCATAGGTTGGGTCTCAGTGAAATGTTATAGGATCTCTGTGCAGAAGAAACCCTGTTTTTCTTTACTTACCTGTTGTGTTGTTTAATCGGGAACTATTACCTTTGTTCTGATCACAATTTTTCTCCCTAACTATCTCCCCTTCTGTCTGTCTCTCCCAACCCCCCCCCCCCCCCCCCCCCCCCCCACCCACCTTTCTTTCTTTCCCGCTAGCACAAGAGGATCAGTGTGACACACGACAGTTAGAAGATCAGTGTGAAACACGACTGTAAGACGAGCACTGTGACACATCACTGTCAGAGAGGATCACTGAGACATACTGCTGTCACAGTGACATTGTGACACAAGACTGTTACTGGATCACTACCCCACAAGGCTGTCAAGGAACACTGTTGCAGCTGCCGAAACAAAAATCCACTAAATGGTCATGGACTGCAGTTTTTAGCTTTTAAGAACTAACTATAATACAGCCCAAAAGTTTTAAAGAAACCTTTCTATGTAGAAGCACTATCTGTGTAGTTGTAAATGACGTATGCACGTGTGTAGTTGTACAGACTTTGTTTTTGAAAGAAGCAATCCTAGTGTCCAGACATACGAGTCAGTGTAGATGTGTTATTTGTAGTACCCTGCCGTCTATAATCTAAACACTTATGCTACCCACTTTATGTTTGGAATACGCCAGCCTAGCCAACTAAAGACGAATATTTGATATATATGACAAACCTGGCATGCTGAACGCTGGCTGACATAACAGGCAAGTCATCTACGAAATAAGAAATACTTGCTTACACAAGAACTGTCACAGTGTGTTTAATTATTATATGGTACTAGCTGTACCCGGCCACGCGTTGCTGTGGCGTAATTTGGCTATATAGAAAATAGAGAACATAGAAATGTGTCTTCGCTTCACGCTAGCGATGTACAGAGCAACAGCTAAACCACAGCTAATAAAACTTTGAGTGGGTAAGGCAGTTACTGTAACTTAAATCTATCTCAGTAAACAGTTTATTTTAACCACCCATCCCCTAGTTCACCTACTACTTTCTCCCTCATCGAAGTAGTTGGAAAAACTACCCTAGTGAAAAGCAACGAAAAGAGGAAAAATACACCATAATTACAAAATGAACACATTTGCTAATTGCTGTAAACAACCCTGCACGCGTTGCTACAATAGAAAGTGAATTGAAAGGAAAATCGCTTTAACAAAATGTAATTATATTGGATCATTGTGCCGATTTCATTTATTTAGGAAAAAACAGGTAATTTAACAGTATAAATGTATTTACTGAAGTGCTTTCGGGTAAACAATGTTCTTTGTTCTTCCGTCTGGCGCGTACACAAATAAATCAGAAGGTTTTCCGACGCGTGAACAGGCCACATATAGCTGTCCATGTGAAAAGCATGGATATTCCAAATGTAGTCCACACACTTGTAGGGATTGTCCCTGTGATTTGTTTATGGTCATTGCAAAGGCGAGTCGCACCGGAAACTGCAAGCGTCTGAATTCAAATGGCATGTCTGTTGGAATCATTGGGATGTGTGGCAAAAGTATATTCTCGCCCTTAAATTTCCCATTTAAAATTGTACCTTCGATGATATTGAGCATCAGCTTTTTCACTGAAAGCCTGGTACCATTGCAAAGACGTGGTGGATTGATGTTTCTGAGAAGAATGATGGGCACGCCAATTTTCAAGGTTAAAACGTGGGGTGGCATGCCTGGCAAATCAAGTGAATTTAAGAACTCAGTTGGATAATTAACAATTTCGTCCTGATTTATGACAGTATCGATAGACATATACGTTGTCACATCGCCAGGTAATTTGTCTTGAATGTTCAGATTCATGGCATACATATCCTTGTTTTTAGCTGCTAAGATAGCACGTTCACTGAGCCACTGATGATTTATGTAATTTTGTGTGATATTAGGGAAAACTTTGTGAATAAGCTCGTCTGTGGTAGCTGTAAGTGTACAGAAGTCTGTTGGCAATGTGATACATCGCGTGGATTCATCGGTTGGCATTGTCCCATTCCCAATATGCAACAACTGTTTTGCGAAACGTTCAGCGGTTGCATCATGTTGTAGCTGTATACGCATATTGGTCTTTAAAGTCAATATATGTATGTGTCGCCATAAAACTGATGATTTTAGGCATGCATTAAGTTCATCAGCGGGTGTTGATCTTGGTATAACTGGTAGAGTCTGCCGAAAATCACCTGACAATAAAATAAGTGCGCCACCGAAGAGGTGGTCATTTCCTCTCAAATCTTTAAGTGTACGATGAAGTGCTTCTAATGATCTCTTGTGTGCCATAGTACACTCGTCCCATATAAGGAGTTGACATACTTTGAGTACTTTACCCATTGCAGAATCTTTGTTGATATTGCATGTTGGTGTCTCAGTGATATGCATATTCAAAGGCAACTTCAGTGCTGAATGCGCTGTTCGACCAACATCCAAAAGAGTTGCGGCAATTCCAGAAGATGCGATTGCCAGTGCAATATTATTTTGTGACCGTATGGATGCCAAAATAAGCGAAATGAGAAAGGTCTTGCCTGTGCCTCCGGGTGCATCTATGAAATACAATCCTCCATGTTGTCTTGTAACGGCATGCATAATTGTGTCATATGCTGTACGTTGTTCTTGAAACAATTTTGGAAGATTTGTTTGAACAAATGCACCTAATTCGGTGACATCAAAGAATGTTTCTCGTTGCAACTCACGATCGAGAAGGTTGTTTGCAGATCGTTCTGGTGCAGCCAGTCCCAGCTGAACCAGTGCTTTATTAGTTATTGCCAAACAGATGTCCTCAATGCAAACCAATGCCTCATTATATACATTTGGTGTGAATTGAAGGTCCTGTTCTTGCTTTGTTTCACGCCAGCGATGTAGAATGTCTTCACTCATGCAGTCTTTGAACTTCTCCCAAAGCTCTTTTGGATTGAATGGGAAGCAAGTTGTTAATATTATTGCAAATAATTGCGTATTTGCTGTGGTCGAGCAGTATTCGAAGTATCAGCGAGAGAAGTGTCCCAATGTGCATCATTTTCAAGAAGATTTAATTCTTGGCAAGCTTCACGGTAAGTAGCGCATACTTTACCATAAACTGTTTTCAAGTCCTGGAAGGATGTCGGTCCACGTTTGTTGATTAAAAGTAATCGCAAGTAAAAGCATTCTGCATTTTTGGGATGAACAGTGTACAGAGGGCCTAAAATATCAGTAGAATATAAATTAGGATGTCCTTCAACTGCTTGACCTTGCTTGCGACGTTGAAAGTTTTTAGCTGATGCATTCCACGTGTAGAATGTTGGCAAGTCAGAGTAAAGTAGTGTCTTTGCAAACATATCATCTTGACACAATGATAAAAATGCAGTTAGCGTGGTTGGCGGTGGTAACAATACTCGTGCATGTGCATTCTCTGTAGTGAAGTACACACGCTGTCCATTTTCAAGGTGCACTGCCAAATGAACAACTGCTGGGTGTCGTTCATGTCTCGTTGTGTCCCCTTATTGAATCGACAACGTTGATTAATTTGTTGATCAATGTTCCCCATGAAATAAATCTGAAGAAATTTGTAATCTGCGTCGGGCAGTGGTAGTAAGGAGCCAGCACGATGATAAATCTGGCCTTGCACTTTAAATGTCGGCATGTAATTCTCGCGCACAATATTCGTTGCACCGAACGATGTCATCTGGAAACACGAATTGCATTTGCGAATGTTGGCCAAGAAATGTTTCGACTGGCTTGTGTCACCTGCTACCAATGATGATAATGGTTCGGGTGGTGAATGTAATACTGGCAATTTAACTTTGCCACCAGCGCAGCACATACCCGGCGTTTCATTCTTAAATTTAAAGGCACACGTGATCCATTTTGCCAATAAGCACTTGCGGATGAAGACTGTAATCATAATTGCTGTTGTAATGGAATGCACCAAGATTCAAATCAACATGCAGTGTTCGCCTGGATAAAGTAGTGCGCAACCGAACGGTTTCCAGTCTTGCTTTCTGTTGCTCGACTGTTCTGATAAACGGACTTGAGCAGTGCGTACTCTATTGGTTTCCAGTCTTGCTTCTCCTTGCTCGTCTGACTGAGACAATCTGGCTTCAGCAGTGCGCACTCGAACGTTGTCTAGTCTTGTTTTCCGTTGCTGGTCTGATTGAGATGAACGGGCTTCAGCAGTGCGCACTCGAATGGTTTCCAGTCTTACCTTACGTTGCTCGTCTGTTTCTGAAGCAATTAATGCCCTTCTCTTGCGTGTTTTAGGTGTAGATAGTCCAAGCGCTTGTCGTTTGGGAGGCATAACTACAAATGTGACTTGAAGTATAGCTGAAATAAATAAAAATATGAGCATGAGATAACAATCTATTTTGACTCAAGAGGAAATGCATAGAAACTGGGCAGCGAATAGTAAGAAAAGACGGTATATAAGACAATATGAAAAAGCCAACAGATAATGTGCACACATTTACCATTGTGAGATTTAAGGAGTGGTCCACACATGTATTTGAAGTTTAAAAAATGTACATAATGACTGATGGACCAATGTGTATAAATTTATCATTACTGGATTACTGGATAATGATAATGTGTAAATGTATACACTGTTTTATCATTGCGGGATTTAAGAAGTGGTCCACACTTATTATTTAAAGTAAACAAAAAACGTACATACTGACTACTAATGTTACTTAAATAAATGCGCTCACCTGTTTAGATATTTTTAGATTCTAACACTGACCTCAGACGGAATGTCGTGTAAATTTATATAATTCTTTTGAATAACAATAACAGAAGAAAGCCAACCACAAATGTTGATATGTTGTGGTTGTACTACTTGTAACTTGTACTACTTGTACTCGAAGACGATAATAATAATAGTTAATGATAATGTGTATACATGTATCATTGCGGGATTTAAGAAGTGGTCCACATTTGTTTAAAGTAAACAAAAAACATGTGCATACTGACTAATGTTACTTAAATAAATGCTCTTACCTTTTTATATATTTCTAGATAAAACAACTAAAAACCGCAGTCAATTGTTTCCTTTGTAATATAACACTTAAATGTCGCGGGCGGATGTTGACGATGGAGCGTCACTACTGCGCATGCACGGTATGGTAAATCGATCGCACATGCGCATTAAGTAACGTGGCTATAATTAGAAATCACTAAAGTTATAAATATTAGTTGCGTATATAATTGCGTAAATTGTGGTCACCTATCTCTAACAGTGACAGGTTGAATTTCAAACCACGACAGTTCAAAATCCGGTATCACAACAAACATATCCTGAAAATTTCAGCTAAATCGGTTCAGTAGTTTCCGAGTCTATAGGGGTGAAACAAACACACAAACATTGATTTATATATATATAGATACATTGTCACAGATCTCTGGGTGACATTGACGGTCCGTGGCTCGTGAGTTGGCCTCTGAGAGACAGTCTATACCTTACACAGACTGAACCCAAACGCACACAGAACACACATGATAATCTTTATTGTAAGTACAGATATTACAATGAACAGTTTACTTCCCGCTGTATAGCCACCTGTTACCTGGATCACTGGTGGAGCGAGCTTTACAATCACTCCCTCTCCATTCTATTACCACAGACAATCCCAGGTGCACAAACCACACCTCTGCTGGGGACGTTCTTGTACCTTGTCACCTGAGCTCAACAAGATGTCAGAGCTTCTGTCGAGCGTTGGGTCAGCGTGACAAGGCTAGACATTAGCTTACAAAATATACATCTAACCGATTCAAACTGATCAGAAATGAATGGACACTACTTACTTATTGTGAAACTCTTTTAGGACGGCATTTTTTCTGGGGCTTGGACAGCATTCATTTTAAGTGAAATTTGTTTAGTGCAACACGACAAAGCTAATACCTTCCTAAAGAAAAAGTGTGGGCTGTTTTGAGACTTATAATATATCAAATAAAGATAAACGAGTGCAGAATAAATCTAAACTACTTAAATGTCAGTATAACATCAAAATATTATTAAAATCACACAACATTCAAGGATGTTAGACACAAAGGAAAATTTTTAATATAAAAAATTGTGTGCTAACCTTATTATTTACTGGTTCAACAACACTGCTATCCAATTCTAAGATTACACACGCCTTCTCTGTTCAATTATGTATTAGCTAGTCTTTTTTTGAAACAATTAATTTAAATACTTTGAATATTATAATCATTTTTGTATGACATGTCAATTTTCACAACAACCGAAAATCGGAAAAACAGCTGATCGAAACATTGATCTAATTGAAGTATTTTGTAAAATTTTCATATCCTAAACTAAATTATCACTAGTAGATGTGTCCCTTAGATATCAATCATAATATCAAGACTGTTGTCACCATCTGGCAGGGATTCATCATCGATAGAGCAGTATGGACAGTTCTAGACCTTTTCCTTTATCAGTTACTATTGAAAAATCACGTAAAATTTTTATCCAATCTAAATATTTTTTTTTTTTAAATCACAAAATAATGCACCGACCACGATGAACATCGCAAATGAAAGTACATGCTGTTGTTAATCCTAATTGTTAATAAACTTGTTCATCAGAGTTCGTTTACGAAATTAGAGTGTCTCTATCATGAGCCAGTAAACTGACTTTACGTCTTTAATGGATAGACTTAAGCGCCAGTATACTGGCTAAACGTCCGAAAAGAGTTAAGTACCGTTTTGATTCTTTTCAATAAACTGTTTAAAAATTGATATTATCTAACTTAAAAAAATGGAGGGACTCAGATTCAGTCAGTTGCCAGTCAATAAGATAAACAACAATATGCGTTTACTTATACATAAGTTAAAAAAAAAAAACATTAAAAACTATGAAAATGCTCTAAGCTTTAATTACTCATCTTGTACCTAAAAGATCCCCCCAAAAATATTATATGGTACTTTAGACATACTATATACACAATGGCGTGTTTTATCACATTTATATTGAATGTATACTGTGTCGTGTAACCTAATGGATACGCAAGTTGAATTAATTAATTTTATTACAAATTGTCAACTACGATTCAATACCACGACTAATAAAAGAGTTGGGCGCCTAAATAATAATAATGACTTCACCCAACATGTCACAGGTCACTGTCGATATAAATGTGATTTAATTGTTATGTGTACAAATGTCCACGAATTTAAAACTATTGTGCAAGCTTATGGTGGTGTGATAGGTGTGATACTGATGCTATTCATAGTTGGGGATGTTAACCGTATTTGTACCTCGTCCACTGGTGTGTTGTGTATGATTAGTGATAGCGTTAGCATATTAGTGAAAATGTGGTTTACATCGCGTGTTTACTGTGACACTGGCTATGTTTTTGTTTTGATGAATACGATAAACTGTGAAAATGTGTATGGGTAGAATTATAATAATGGAGCGCTTTTTATGTCATTCAACGTTGTACAGATCAGCTTAGCATAACCTTCTCCCTACTTCATTTCTCCTTTGCTCATATCTTTCGTGCTAATAATTTTAACGCACATCTTTGAGTAGCTGTCAAAAATATAACAATGCTGCCCAAATAATTACTTGTTAAGCAAGGTATACAGTCGTGATATTTTTTTTTCTCTTAAATACTCGTTATGATTTTGCTACTAGATGTTATACTTCTGGAAACATACATATTAGACCAAATTATAGTGTTTCACAATCCTGCCATTTTGTTTTGCCCCGAATTAATACAACAATATTTGGAATCAATTACGTTATGAGCAGTCTATATGAAACTAAGTTATTTCATTCATATCTGCTACACATTTGGCCTGTCTCACTACATATTTGATATTGTCTCCCTTTATACCAGTTTCCGTGTTAATGAATATGTGTATATCCCTTGATGACTAGAAATAATCTGATGCAAATATCGAGTATACTTGTTCCAGATAAATGATACGTTACACTTTGGCTGTTGTCTATTAGCACAATCATTGCATTGGCTGTTGTCTATTAGCACAATCATTGCATGGATCTGATGGTTAGTCTTCATGTCTTGACATTGGATTGTGTTGGTGCTGCTAGAGAACCACAACTCTGCAGTCAATTGCGTATTCTTCCTACACATAGGCAGCTACTGTAGTGTAGTGGCTATGAGCTCGCTGGCTGTCTTGAGGCGAGTGGGTTCCGATCCCAATCAAGTCAAATATTTGTGAAGTGTGATCTGGACTTCCATGTCGACCCAATATGAAACTGATGCAAGAGAATGGCATGGGGTGTCCAGACAACTGGAGTGGCGTTGAACACATCTTTCACACAGCGTTTGTTGTATAGAAATGTGAGTTAAGCGCCATATGTCTAATGGGATATTGGTGTAAAACGGTTCATTTACTTTGGTTTATTTATATATTGACTTTTAAAAAAAAATATCTTCTGATGGTCTTCTATACAATGTAGCAACTGAAACACCCATGATTCGTTTATCTTATTACACCAGTTAATGCATTCAGTAAATTAGTTCCCCATTCATCATGTCTTGTTTAGTCAGACTGAAATAAACATGATCAAAGTGGTAGAAATTATTGTTTATTGTTAGTTGCTGTTTCTCTTGATGCATAAAATCGCATGCCACGATTATTTCATTCAAGATTCATGAGAGTAGATTGGATGTTATCTTGTTTCGAATACACAAGATTATGAAAGTACTAAGCTGTTCCAATTATAATTTCTTTAGAGATTGAACAAGTAGATAATTATGTAGTCTAACGTGTGATCATATTTTCGGACAGTAGCCTTTCGAGAGACAGACGCAACACAGACAGTAGAATACCTGTAGATGTAGCCGTTCAGTTGCTCTTATATAAAATGCTCATGGAGGTCACAGTGTCATGTGGGTGTGTACAATCTCAGTGATATCTCTTCTTTGGGAACAAAGATGTTAAACTTGCAGGTACCAGCCTGTCAGGAGCAGTCAGTTAACCGTCTTGGGTTATTAGCTGATTTATATTGCGTCTCTTGCTGCATCGATATGATATGATGTATTCTGCTTTAGTTTACTTTATAAAGCAGATAATAGAAGGAACACGTGCACATGGAAATTGAGATATCACTAAATATCAAACGTTAGCAAGACGGCAGCTAAAGCATATCAGCTCAATTGATTTTTTATTATTATCTCGTATATATATATATATATATATATATAAATATATATATATATATATATATACATATATATATATATATATATATATATATATATATATATATATATATATATATATATATATATATACATACATACATATATATTCAAATACCTTCTTATTATATATATATATATATGTATATATATATATATATATATATATATATATATATATATATATATAATAAGAAGGTATTTGAATATTCTTTGGTCATGAAGGTCACAGATGGGAAATGGAGACGTCAACGACCTAACGAAATCTGGAGAAGGACAATAAAGTATGTTGGCATGTGCACTTTATATTGTCTATCTCAAACACATATGTTAGCTGTGTACCCTGTGTTGTCTGTGTTCATTGCATGTGTCGCTGTTATAACTTGTATTATAATAATCTTTTAACATATGATTTAAGTGAACTGGTGGTGATGTTTAACATGATGCTGGCATAATAGGGGTGATACTGATAGTGATGGGTGGTGGTGATGGCGGTATTTCCACATGGTCCAGTGATGTTTTGTATAGGGTGTGTGATAATTTGAGCATATTATTTGTGATAGTGTGGTTTTCATCGCCTGTTTACTATGGCATTGTGTTGTGTTTTGTAAAAAAAAAAAAATGATAAAATGTAAATTAAAAAAAAATAGTTTGTTTTAAAATTAGTGTAAATGATTTTGCACTGCATAAATCAGCTAATCCTAAACTTCCACCAACTCTCGTTCTCCTTCTATTATTTCTTTCATGCTAATAATTATAAGGCACATCTATGTGCACCTGCCAAAGATTTACAAGCATTATCCCGATGAAACAGATCACTTAGCACATTGTTAGCCGTCGTGATGCTTTCCAAAACACTTGCAATGATTTTGCTATTGGGTGTTTACTTCAAGAAACTGTATTAATTTGAGTAAATAATTGTGTTGAGCAGTTCGAACATTTTTTTTTAGTTATAAGTTAATACAGTATGTTTGGATTATTTGAAGCAAGGAGCAATCAACAGTAACTAATTGTTGCATTATATTTAGCACAAAAGTTGTATCATCTCACGGCACATGCGACATTGTCTCCCGTAATGAAAGATTCTATGTTACTGATTAAGTTTTCCTCCCTTGATTACTTGAAATAATCTTATGATTGCTTATATCAATGTAACCTTACACATTATTTCTTACCGGCGCAACACTTGGATGGAATACCAAGGTTTATCGTTTTTGTTTTTCATATTTGCCATGACCAACCCCCCCCCCCCCCCCCCCCCCCCCCCAAAAAAAAAAAAAACCACTGTATAATGTGAACTGTTGCAGCTACAGCGGACTACAGAGTAACGAAGTGTTTTGGCGGTATAACTGTTTGTTCTCATAAAGATAATTTGTACTGTGCTTGCAAAAATAACACATTGTTTAAACTATAGCAGACGTATCGGGCGAGTTGTGGTATAGTAGTTACTAGACTCTTGCTTTTCGGTCTGAAAGTTGGGTTTGTGATCAGCTTCAAGGCTGCGATTTAATACCTGATCCTTCATAATGCATACACTATTTATATATACTAGATGTACGCCGCCACGCGTTGCTGTGGCATAGTTTAGTTAAATGGAAAAGAAAGTCAATAAAAATTGCACATAGTCTCCGATGCCCCCCCCCCCACCCCCAAGCCACCTTCTAATCTCCCCCTCATCGAAGGGTCTTGGAAAAGAAAGACAACAGAAATCGAACCTTTTTAATATAGGTAATGTCGCAATCATTGTCTGCACAGATATATAGATAGTCTGGTTTGCCGACTTTAGAACACGCAACATATATTAGTCTGTTTATATTAGTGGTCGTTTAAATTGTATTTTTAGGACGGAAAAAATAGTTATTTGGTTATCACATGCTAAAATTAGTTGCAATTTTTTTTTTTTTTTTTTTAGAGACGGAGGTAAAACTACTACCACTACCACCACTACAATAACTAAAATAATGTAGCTGCTTTCTGTTTTACAATCAGAGTATACAGGGAGTAGTGAGTCAGAAGATTTGACGCCGCATGGCTAGTGCTATCGCCACGGACTGGTCAGGTAAGGGTGTGTAATTTCGCTCCCCGACAGAAAAACACCATCATCGCACGATGATAAATATGGCCTTGCACTTTGAATGTTGGCACGTAATGCTCACGGCCAATATTTTTTGCGCAGAATGATGCCATTTGGAAACATCAATTGTATTTACAAATGTTTGCCAAGAAATATTTCGACTGGCTAATGTCATCTGCTACCAAAGATGATAATGGTTCGGGTGTTGAATGTAATACTGGCAATTTAACTTTTCTACCTGCGCAGCACATTTCCAGTGTTTCATTCAATGATTTGAAGTCACTGCAATGAACGCACAATGTATCCATTTTGCCAATAAGCACCTGTGGATGAAGACTGTAATAATAATTGCTGTTGTAATGGAATGCAACAAAATTGAAATCAACATGCAGTGTTCGCCTGGATTTAGTAGTATGCAATCGAACTATTTCCAGTCTTGCTTTCCGTTGCTCGTTTGTTTCTGATAAACAGACTTGAGCAGTGCATACTCTATTGGTTTCCAATCTTGCTTCTCGTTGCTCGTCTGACTGAGACGATCTGGCTTCAGCAGTGAGCACTCAAACGTTTTCTAGTTTTGCTTTCCGTTGCTTGTCTGATTAAGCCAAACTGGCTTCAGAAGTGCGCACTCGAACGGTTCCCAGTCTTTCTTCGTGCTTCTCGTCTGTTTCTGAAGCAATTAATGTCCTTCTCTTGCGTGCTCTAGGTGTGGTTGGGCCAATTGCTTGTCGTTTGGGAGGCATAACTGCAAATTTTTGACACAATAGTGAACAGCGTGTGAATATAGAGAGTGTTGATCGGCAATAGCTTGTTCGTCCTCACCTACTGAATGAAATGTGACTTGAAGTATCGCTGAAATAAAAAAAAAAAATGAGCATGAGATAACAATCTATTTCGACTCAAAAAGAAATGCATAGAAACTGCGCAGCGAACATTAGGAAAAGTCAGTAAACGATATGAATAGGTTTCCAGTGTAGCATTAAGATTGGTGGTACATATGTATTGCGACTGAAAAAAATGGCTTCTCTACAGACTACCTGCATTTGACCTGAGAAGGAATTTTATGTAAAATTAACGAATTCTTTTGAATAATAGGGAAAAGCCAACCGAAATTGCGTAGACATTTAAACCGTAGCAGTTCTGTATATTAAGAATAATAATAGTAACAATAACAATCATAATACATGCTAGATAATATGAGAAATCCAACAGATAATGTGTATACATTTATCATTGCGCGATTTAAGGAGTGGTCCATACATGTTTGAAGTTTAAAAAAATGTATACACTGACTGATGTCACTGAAATAAATGCGCTCACTTTTTTGAGACATTTCTAGATTCTAACACTGACCTGAGACAGAATTTCATGTAAATGTATAAAATTCTTTTGAAAAACAAAAGAAAGCTAACCGAAATTGTGTAGACATGTGAAGTGTAGCAGTTCTGTATAATAGGAATAATTATAGTCACAAAAACAATCACAATACTTGTACACGCTAGTAGACAATATGGGGAAACCAACAGATAATGTGTATACATTTATCATTGCGCGATTTAAGGAGTGGTCCACACATGTTGGAAGTTAACCCAAAAAAATGTACACACTGACTAATGTCACTGAAAGAAAAGCGCGTACCTTTTAAGATATTTCTAGATTCTAACACAACTAAAAAATGCAGGCGGATGTTGATAATGGAGCTCCCTACTGCGCATTCACGGTTTCCTAGTCTATAGGTAATAAACAAACACACAAACATTGATTTTTATATATATAGATAGATATATGTATACATGTATACATAATACACACTGAAGCATACCAACTGAATTTTACATTGTAACAGTCAACGGAAATTTCAAAACAGTTGCTAAGATTTTGCATTTCAATAGTATTATCCAAAAGTAAAATTGGATGCTGATGAATTAAAGAGTTTTGCGCAGTTCCAAAATCATCTGAATTTTTTTTTCCATCCAGGCGGCTATCGTATGTTTTGTCACCATGAGATTACAACTCTTTCCCTCCCCCCTCCTTGTTGTTTCTCCCAGACCCAAACCTCCCCACCTTCTTTAAAAAATATCAGTGAATAATAAAAACATATAGATCAATTCTGATGGCTAAAACGCAGTCCAAGATACCCCATTCCACCTCTGAAGAAGTTATAATTTAGGCACCCTTAACAGCCACACCAGCACTGTGTAACCTACAGTCCGGGTCTATCGTCTATTTAAAAAGTTCTGCAAAACTTCAAAAATCAGTAGCTCAGTAAATCTTCATTGTAAATTGTAGAAAATTGGTATTTACCATGTTAATATTAATGTCCTGCAATATATTTTTTTTTAATTAAAACAAACTTAAGTTTTTAACTGTTCAAAACATTCACTTGATCGTGTTTCGTAGGCGTTTCACTCTCGAGCAATCATCTCCAGCAGTGGCCTTATGTGAGTTAATAGATCAAATTAATGTTCTATTGTTTGTCGTAAAGGCTATGAAAATAATCTCCATGCATCACTGCAAATGAGAACTGAGTTCTAACAAAGCTTCATTCATGTGTCAAGTACTGTACGTTCTCTGTTTCTTAGAGTTGCAGACATTATTAGTCAAACAAAGATCAAACAAATGTTACCGCCCTAAGAAAATATCAGCACTTTTACAGCTGTAAATTGTAAAATTACATCGACATGGGCAATACGTGCAACATTTCGTGTTCATCAATTTGCGAAATTTGTTGAACTGTGTGGGCCCGAGTATTGAAACGCACTATAGTGAGTTGTTTACAATATGAATATCACTGAATTACCGCCTGCACTTTGTAAACCTTGTCAGGGGAGGATATAAGAGGTTCAATCACTGAAAATGTGTCTCTAATACACATTATTATCATGTAGGTACATCTAGTGTACCTGCCAAAAATATAAAATTTCGTTACCCTAAAGCAATAACATGCACATTATAATAACAGTCATTTTTGTGTTCATAACAGTTGCTAAACTTTTGCTTTTAAATAATATCCTTTAAGAAAATTTACACACTGATTACTCGAAGAGCTTTCCTCAGTTCTTAGTCATTTCTTGTTTATTTGAAAAGGATGTTTATATTTTATGAAGTACCGAGCACAGAATGTTACAATATTTTAAAACATTTAATTATCCATAGAGTGGTATTGTTTCCCTTTATTGGTTAAGTTTTTGCACAGAGAGATAGTTACCTGGGATCGAGGAATGGATAGTTAGTAAAACAGAGGGATAGGTAAAAGAGCTGGTCAATGACAATTCACGCACTTTGAACGTTGTTTTCACATATGGGTCTCTGGTGAGAGGTAGAAACAGTGAGTAGGGTTTTAATATGCAGGCTGATAGACACTGTTTGAAAACAATGAGACTCGCATATAACGTCACACAATGTGAGAATGGGGGTGGGATCCGCAACGGCAGTTTGCCGATTGCTTGTGAGCAACAAAGCACAGTATGTGGTACCTGTAACTGACTCACAGAGCATGCTTTGGAAAATAGAAACTGGCCTCCTACGCCTGGAGTGACCATTTAATAAAAGACTTCTCATACCTGACTCGATGGGAAATGTGGTCAACAGCACACTGATTGCCTTTACCACCCAGGATATTACCCGCTTCTCATTCCTAATGGGTCGAACAGGGAGGCGAGGTCATATCTTTAACCTCTACCCTCTGTAGGCTGGAGACTTTTGGCCTGACAGGCGAGCTTTATGCCACTGCGCTATCAATTCTGGCCCAGGTGCTGTAATAAGCTATACAGGTGGCGCTGTGGTGTGGGGTAGACAAAGTGTATGGGTGCTTGTAGCGAAAGAGATAAAATCAGAACGTCTAGTTTGAGAATGGAGGCGAAGGCAAACAATGTTGCCCTCAGCTGGCTTGAGACTTATCTGTACACACATGTAGGAAGTGTAACTGACTCACATGGCATGCTGAGAAAGGTGGAGACAGGCATGCTCGGTGCAAAGTGGCTAGCATCACTTCAGAGGTCTCATGTAGTTGGCATCGTTAAATATTTTCTTTATGACATTCTGGTGTTGTTAACGGCAGTCCATTGGGAGTAAGCAATTGGGGATAATTCGAATATCAGAGAGCCAGGTTTTATTACGATTTCTTTAGATTTTTCCCATCTATACCGTGTCAGGTATAGTATGTCAAAAATACAAATTATATTTCTATGTTAGGTACATCAATCTGTACCTGGCAACAATTCAAATTCGAAACTGACTGACTTTCTACCCCACCAGGACATCACACAAGCGATAAACACACGATGACACAAAGTGCCACCATGCGGATGAGGATCACCGTGGAGAGGTCCCAGAAACCGCGTTCAGACAATTGGCCATATTGATGGCCTGCCTATATTGCGGCCCCTGGCAAAAGCCAGAGTGGGGCTTCAAATTACAAAAAATTACGTCCTAAAAAGGACGTAAAGTGTGAAAATTCGAAACAAATGCCAACCATACTTATACAGTGTAAAAGGAACAGCTGCTAAGATTTTGCTGCTAAATGTTACCCTTGAAGATAACAATGACATATTGATCAGTCAAAAAGTTTTGCTCAGTCTCAAACTATAGTAGCTTGTTAGTATATGATGATTAAATCCTACGAAGCGATAAACATTGGGCGTTAAAATAAGGAACGACTCCTAGTTACTTTATAGATGTCCATCTAACTACATACGCGGTATCGTTTCCCTTCACTGCAGCTCTATTGATTATATTTATATCCCCTGACTACTGGAAATCGTCGGATGCAAAAACCAATAATATAATAGTCAGTTTAAATTATTGTAATTTTTTAAAAACTGTTTTTTATTTTTTTTTTTTTTTTTACTACAGGCCTTGCACGAAAAATAATCAATTTTCGCATATTTTCTTTTATGTTTCATGGTAATTCAGTTTTTTTTTGTATCGCGAATAAATATAAACCCGAACGAAAAGTATACTAGCAAGCTTTACAATATAATGAATACAAACATAACGTTAACGTTGAGGCTACGCAGCCTTCATCAGCACATACAAATGAAATAATACCACACAAATACACATCACTTAGCCACGCAGTTGGCTTGTCTCACAACATATGTGATATCGTCTCCCTTTGACAGTTTTCGTGTTAGTGAATATGTTTCATCACTTGATGACTGGAAATTATCTTTTGCATTTATCATGTATAGAATGTTCAGATACATGTAACTTTACACATTCTTAATTTTTCGAACAACCATTGCATGGACTACAATGGTTTTTTTAATAGACTCGCCCACATCTTTAGTAATGACCATACTCATAATCTTGGACCTCAGTGAGTGGTTCTTCTTATGCTATTGTGTCTAGTAATAACTAGGTACAACATTGTGTACCTGCCAAATATATGAAAAAAAAAGTTCATTATTCTGTATCTAGTCAATTAAAAGATTAGAGAGAATTTGAACTGTCCGTACCTCTTAGTTCTTTTACTTTGGAAAAATATCTGTTATTTATACACAGTGTCTAAGGATGGAGCATTAAACAATTCCCAAATAGCTTGTGCGAACTGATGTGAACTGATCGGCGTCATAGATACCAAGTCTACTGAATGTCACTTTCTTGTATCACATCATATTTTCTTCACTTTTGCCTAACTTTGACACCCAGTAAATCATTGCCCTTGTTAATTGTTCTACTAATAGGACTTATACCCCTTTGTATCATAATATGGTACAAAAAGAAACAATTAACCTAACTTGATACCAAGGGGTATAAGTAATATTATTAGAACGATCAACAAGAGCAATGATTTACTGTGTCAAAGCTTGGCAAAAGTGAAGAAAATCTAATGTGATACAAGAAAGTGACATTCAGTAGACATGGTATCTCTGGGCCGATCAGTTCATATCATTTCGAACAAGCAATTTCGGAATTGCTCAATGCTCTATCTATAGACACGGTGTATCTCTAAATTACAGATATTATCCCAAAGCATAAAAACTAAGAGGTAGGTACAGTTTAAATTCTCACTAATCGTTTGGCTTGCTTACTGACAAAGGCACATAACTTCTTTTTTTCAAATGTTTGGCAGGGACAAAATGTTGTACCTATGTATTACTAACCAATACAATAATATACATTTCACAAATGGAAATAGTCTCCGATATAATCTTCACATTCAAGTTCAGCAGGAAGAGAACCTTATTTATATAATGCACTTTCTTTCACAGATACATACAGACAATTTTTTGCCGCTCTAATAAGGAGGGTAGAACGATAAAAAATGTACCTCAAGTTTATCGGCTCTGCTTTACAATAAATAGATTTCGGAAGAATATAATTTTAGTTTGAAATCCCAGTTTTATAAAACTTTATGAATAATAAAAAAAATTCTTTAGTACTATTAGGAAATGACAGTATCTATATATAATGCCGTAACCTGATTGTTTGAATTTGCAATGCATTTTTGAAGATTGTCAAAGATTTACAAAGCGAGAAAAGGTGCAACATGTCCTTGTGGGAGGTGATTCTGAGTCATTAAAACACGTGTTGTAGAATGTTACCGCAGGTCACAAACGTTAATGCAATTTTTGACCAAATTCCTTACAAAGCGAAGACATTCCTGTTATTGAAATCAATGGCCAACGTGTGGTACGGAGGAGGAAGTATGAAAGTTTATTCACGACAGTTTACCCCCGGGTGATCTGATTATCTATACAGATGGTTCGGTGTTGAGAGGAGAGAGATGTTCCTGGGGGTTCGTAGCGAAAGCCAGTGGACAATCTTTAGTGCAAGACAGAATAGCATATGACACCACAACATCTAGCATGAGAATGGAGGTGGAGGCGGTAACTGTAGCTCTCTGGTGGCTATAAAACAAGATGCTTACACATGCCGTAATTGTAACAGACTCTGGAAGCATGCTGAGAAAGGTGAAGACAGGGATGTTTCGAGCAGAGTGACAAGCTTCACTGGAAATGTCACATGTAGTGAGTATACTTTGGATCTTTTCTACAAACTAAACCAGCGTAGTTGGTAATGAACATGCAGCCAGATTGGCTGGATCTACATCACTGGGTGTTGAAATGATACATGACAGGGCAGATGTGATCAAGGCCCTTTAGGAACAAGCAACATAATCACTGGAGAAAGAAGATTATTATTCCTGGAGAGAATGGGGCACCTGGGTGTAACCAGAGGGTCTGGTCGGCTCACTACAATCAGAGAAAAGGCAAAACGGACAGATAACCAGATTGTGACCAGTACCATCAGTATAGGAACTCTGCGCTGGCTGCCTAATATGAGCACAAGGCCTGCATGGGAATGCCCCGAGTGTTGTGATGTCGTTTCTTGACTCAACTCAACTGCCACTTAAAACTCCAGACACCCCCTAAATGCAGCTAAGATGGTACAAGTCGCTACTTGAGACATCATGCAGACATTATTTCAGCTAACTATTACAGCAGATGCCGTGTCCACAGTAAAGACTGCCTGCAATGAGTCCCCGATACTCTCTGTATTTTGTACTGTGGATCAGTGAGACACTGAGACTGAAGTTTTTTTCTCTATTGATGTTATTTTCTCGCCATCGCTGTCTATCTTTTGTCCACTCACCTTCTTTTCTCTCAAGTATGTCGATGTCTATGGTTTATTGAGTTTAAAACGCAGTTTCAGAATTCCGAAATACCAGCCTGGATTCAGCTGCTACTCTTTTAAAAGAAATTGATGTCGACAATGGTATATGCGTCGATCGTTTATAGGAACAAGGAACTTTTTAAATTGCCAAGGTTAACCATAGACAGTCAACCAGTAATGAAATTGCGTTGTCACGTTCCATCAAATATACGCAAACTAACCAAATGTTTTCTAATGTAGCCTCTGTGTTTCCGGTGTTCCTGAATGATATCTTCAGTAGCTCTGGTATCATCAGTCCTCATCTCTTTACATCCGTATGTCCTTTTAAAAGCATGAGGCTTGATATCATTTAACCCATGACTAAATGAAACTGTTTTCATCTGCATGTCCACATGTGGGTCCCGGGGCTCCGATTTTGGGGAAAACAAGAAGAGACAAACTACCTCCTCAATAAGCATGTCGTAAGGGTCGACTCATTGGTGGCTTCCTTTAAGGTCGCAGTGTATCTCCTGAGAGGCAATGAAGCAAAAGTATGCATGCAAAAAAAAAAAAAAAAAAAAGTCGTACATGTAAAACCCTAGAATATACATTATTGTCTGTCCCTTGCCCATGTTGTTTAGTTAAATTTATTTACACCTGGCTCACACGTTTTTGTATTCCACACAATATATCCCATGAACGAGAAAAAAGGTCGACGTTTACATAGAATAATCCCACAGGTGGAATGCCTTTACTTCCCAAAGCATTCTCTAATCATCGACGTACTGAGCCATTCAGGAGCAATGTATACGATTGTTTACTTTGTTAAACACATATGTTGTTGTTTGTTCGTCTTGGTACCACTAAGCTGCTTGTATGTGTGCACTGTAACAAAATAGGAAAAAATCAAAGTAGTAACATGTTATAACTTGTACACTACTAATATAACAGATGATCTTTGTGAAATGACGGTGGCGATGAAGATAATAGTGGTATGATAGATGTGATGATAATGCTACTGAAGATTGGTTGTGATGTGTACATGGTCCAGTGGTGTTATATAATTTGTCATAGTGTCATCTTATTTGTGATCATGCAATTGACTTGGCCTGTTTACTGCGACATTGTTTTTTTTTTTGTCTTGTTTTTTATTAAGATGATAAACTGTAAAAATTGTATATGTGAAAAAATATAATGATTGGATAATTGTGTATACGTTTTTACATTGTATAGACAGATGTTCATGTCTTGAAAGAAACTGACCCCTAAAGAGAAATGATGTCCCACATTAGAAACAGACAATCTACATTCTTTAGTCCTGTGATGAAAATGAGAAAAACTTGAGTACATTGTGACATCAGGAAAGTTCATGGGGAGGAGAGGCAGACAGTGGCCGGGAGAAAAGATGGTGGACAGTCTAAAATCATGAAAGGTTGATCATCTGGTCAGAGTTGATTGAAAGTATACGAGACAAAAGGTTCTGGATAGACATGACTATCAACGACACACGCATATACTTTCAAAAGAAGAAGAGCGATCAGCGTAACCTTCACCCAATTTGTGTTCTTCTTTGCTCACATTTTTCATGATAGTAATTGTAAGGTACATATGCGTGTACCTGTCAAAAATTTTAAACTAGGATGGATGGAATATATAATTAACAGTGTAAAGAGGCGTGCTGCTTTCCAAAACACTTACAATAATTTTGCTCTTAGATGTTGTCCTTTAAGAAAAAGTATTGTGTTGCCAAATAAGTATGTTGCGCAATTCTGACACTGTGTTTGTTGCAAGTTAATACCGTATGTATGGATCCTACTAAGTAAGTAACAGGAAATGGTAAACTAACTTACTGCAGCATATCTGCAAAACCGTTGGTCTTCCTCACTACATATCAGATGTCGTCTCCTTTTATGAAAAATGTCCGTGTTAGTGAATAGGTTTGTATCCCTTGATGACTGGAAATAATCTTATGCAAATATCAAGTACAATCGGTTCAGATAAATGTAACATTACACTTTCACTCTTCACTATTCGCACAACCATTGTATGAACCACAATGGTTTGTCTTATCTTCTTCTTAGAGTCCATGCCGTTGGTAGTCATGCCATTTCCAGCTTTCTGTCTCGTGTACTTTCAATCAACTCGGACACAGATGCTCTTCCATGCCATGATGTCAAACTGTCCAGCATCTGTTCACTTTGTCTCCCCCTGTCTCTTCTCCCCTCTATCTGTCCTACCGTCACGATGTACTCCAGTTTTCTCCTTCTCATCACATGAACGAAGAATGTAGATTGTCTCTTTCTGATGTGTGCAATCAGTTCCCTTCCTGAGTCAGTTTCTTTCAAGACATCTTCATTACTCGTTTTAACTGTCCAGTATTCTCAGCATTCGTCTATAAAACCACATCCCCGCAGCTTCCACAAAAGTTTTCAATAATTTACTAACTGCCTACGATTCACTCTAAACAGGATTTATAGAGAGCTGAAGCATTGTCTTTCTCGTCTCAATTGACAGAAAAAGATTGCAAAAAATATATATATTTGTTTTTGATTTGTTTGTCTTTTATGCCTTTATAATTGCTATGACACAATAACTGCATAATTTACACGGTGGTAGGTACAGCTGTCTACAAAGAAATGCTTTGATCAAGTGTTTTAGCAGCAGTATTGTTATTTCTCATAAAAGATATCGTTTACTGTACTTGCACAAGTAGCACACTGTTTGAAATCGATGGCGGACGTATCGTAAGTCATGGTAGAGTAGTGACTAGACTTTTGCCCTTCCGGCCTGAAAGTTAAGTTTGGTATCAGCTTCGAGGCGAATATTTTATACCTGATCTTTGCTCCTAGAATGCTTCTAACATTGGTACTATGATAATGCATTGGGAATGGGAGAATTAATCCAGTGACATTTTCTCTATGCGCATATCGATATATTCTTTCTTTTTAGTTTATTCGGCCTGTCTGTCCAACCGGTGGTCATGTCGTCTAACACACTTGTCTCTCATCCCGGTGGTCATGTCGTCTTAAACGCCTGTCTGTCAACCCAGTGGTCATGTCTAGAACAATGGTCAGTCAACCCGGTGGTCATGTTGTCTTGAACGCCTGTCTGTCAACCCAGTGGTCATGTCTAGAAAAATGGTCTGTCAACCCGGTTGTCATGTCGTCTTGAACGCCTGTCTGTCAACCCAGTGGTCATGTCTAGAACAATGGTCTGTCAACCCGGTGGTCATGTTGTCTTGAACGCCTGTCTGTCAACCCAGTGGTCATGTCTAGAACAATGGTCTGTCAACCCGGTGGTCATGTTGTCTTGAACGCCTGTCTGTCAACCCAGTGGTCATGTCTAGAAAAATGGTCTGTCAACCCGGTTGTCATGTCGTCTTGAACGCCTGTCTGTCAACCCAGTGGTCATGTCTAGAACAATGGCCTGTCAACCCGGTGGTCATGTCGTCTAACACACCTGTCTGTCAACCCAATGGTCATGTATAGAACAATGGTCTGTCAACACGGTGGTCATGTCGTCTAACACACCTGTCTCTTCAACCGGTGGTCTTGTCGTCTAGAACAGATGACTGTTAATCCGGTGGTCATATCTCCTAGAACACCCTAATGTCAACCCCGTGGTTATGTCGCCTTGAATACTTTGTCAACCCGATGGTCATGCTGTCTAGAACACGTGTCTCTCAACCCTATGGTCATGTTTTCAAGAACACTTGTCTGTCAACCCGGTTATCATTTCGTTCAATTCCAATCAACACGATGAGTGTTCCATTTCCCCCCACGTGAGTTCTCAAAGTGAACAAAACAGGAAAAGACCTACTGCCCTCCTAAGAAGCATGTTGCTGAAACGGAATATTAGGGAGCTCTGGGGACAGAGTACATCTGCTCGAGCTGCAGAAACAAGCTACACACAAATAACGCCGTTAAAATGATTTAAAGTGGGAAGAACTGCAGAATGTGCTCAGTTGTTTGTGATAAATCTGATGCGCACACTGTAGTGACTGTGCTTTGCTTATTTTATGCACGTGGTAGTTTACACTAGTAAAGTAAAAGTAAAAATCCCTTATCACAGCTTAGGCACATTGGGCATATAGGAAGAGCGACACATATTTGTACAGACCAGTCGGCACTGGGTGAGTCATGTGGTCAGCATTACGTAGGCCGTCTTTACTCCCAAAGGACAGCCATCCTGGTACCCATTTTAGGCTCGGTCGACCTGCAAAGCCCCATACCGCGATGAAAATCCTTAGTTCACCCTAGAGAGTCCTGTTTTTAAACAAAAAATTTTGTAAACTGTTTTCTTTTGTGTCTGTTGATGGAATCGTGTACATGGTTACAATTGGTTTGTTCTCTCCACAATTCCTTGTTTTTTTTTTTTTCCCCTGATTTTCTTTATTTTTTTTTAAATATTTAGAAAAAATGAGCCACCGTGGTGCTTTCCGAGCAGTTGCTAAAATTTTGCTACTTTATATTATCCTTTAAGAAACGTTGATATACTGATTAATAACAAAGTTTAACTCAGTTTTAAAGTTAGTTCTTGATTCTTAGTATAGGATGTGTCAATCCTGCAAAGAAGTGAACAATAAATATTAAAATAGTCTACAACACTGAATTATCCGTATATTTGTCAATCTCAAACATGTGTGGTATCGTTTCCCTTCAAAAAGACCAGACTGATTGATGTATACCTGGATTAGTAGAAATCACATGATGCAATAGTCAAGAGTAGTCGATTCACATCAACTTCTTACGTTATTTCTCACAAGCATTGCAATATCTCTAGTCAATTTTCACATGTGTCACTTTTGTTTATAGTTGACAATTTTCCAATTGCAGTGGATCACAAAGTAAGGTTTCTGTTATGAGCTATGAGTTCTGAGTTAAATTATCTTCACAGCACTCCGGACACACCCATAGGCTCAGATCCCCTCTCAATATATTCATCAGCGTCATGTGGTTAAAAGCGTTATTTGTGTGTAGCTTGTTTCTGCAGCTCGAGCAGATGTACTCCGTCCTCAGAGCTCCCTAATATTCCGATTCAGCAACATGCTTCTTAGGAGGGCAGTAGGTCTTTTCCTGTTTTGTTCACTTTGAGAACTCACGTGGGGGAAATGGAACACTAATCGTGTTGATTGGAATTGAACGAAATGATAACCTAGTTGACAGACAAGTGTTCTTGAAAACATGACCATAGGGTTGAGAGACACGTGTTCTAGACAGCATGACCATCGGGTTGACAAAGTATTCAAGATGACATAACCACGGGGTTGACATTAGGGTGTTCTAGGAGATATGACCACCGGATTGACAGTCATCTGTTCTAGACGACAAGACCACCGGTTTGAGAGACAGGTGTGTTAGACGACATGACCACCGGGTTAACAGACCATTGTTCTATACATGACCACTGGGTTGACAGACAGGTGTGTTAGACGATATGACCACTGGGATGACAGACCATTGTTCTATACATGACCACTGGGTTGACAGACAGGTGTGTTAGACGATATGACCACTGGGTTGACAGACCATTGTTCTATACATGACCATTGGGTTGACAGACAGGTGTGTTAGACGACATGACCACCGGGTAGACAGACCATTTTTCTAGACATGACCACTGGGTTGACAGACAGGCGTTCAAGACGACATGACCACCGGGTTGACAGACCATTGTTCTAGACATGACCACTGGGTTGACAGACAGGCGTTCAAGACGACATGACCACCGGGTTGACAGACCATTGTCCTAGACATGACCACTGGGTTGACAGACAGGCGTTCAAGACGACATGACCACCGGGATGAGAGACAAGTGTGTTAGACGACATGACCACCGGTTGGACAGACAGACTGAATAAACTAAAAAGTAAGAATATATCGATATGCGCATAGAGAAAATGTCACTGGATAAATTCTCCCATTCCAAATGCATTTTTTTGCATTTTCATAGTACCAATGTGGCGCTGTGATTTATGTCACAGGCGTGAGGAGAAGTTAAGTCCAACATGATGTGTATAAGGAGATACTCCGTACGTCACTCGGGCGCCAGTCCTTCACGGTTCTGGTTTTACGGAACCTCACGCAAGACCCCTGCAGCACGTCCTCGTCGTGCGCCACGGATAATGTCTCAAACGAGCATTAACAGAGCTGTCAGGGGATCCATGAGTTTGGCGGCCCCCAGAAGTGATGTGTCCTTGTGGCTCTCATCAGCCCGCCCCCAAACGCTTGGGTGAAAAAGGTTATCAAAACTCATTTGGAACATGAGTATGCTTGCCAAACGTACAGCAAAAAATCACAACATTGGTTAAAAGCATGCGAAGAGAACATTGTTCACTGTACATCCTCTGTTAACCCTCAGTGTCGTCGTCACCGCGCTGAGGTACACCACAACAGCAACCATCCCTAGGCTGGCCATCCATGTACATCCTCGGTTAACCCTCAGTGTCGTCGTCACCGCGCCGTGGTACACCACAACAGCAACGATCCAGAGGATTGCCATCCATGTACATCCTCGGTTAACCCTTAGTGTCGTCGTCACCGCACTGAGGTACTCCAAAACAGCAACCATTCATAGGCTGGCCAGCCATGTACATCCTCGTGTAACCCTTAGTGTCGTCGTCACCGCGCTGAGGTACACCACAACAGCAACAGCCCATTGGCTGGCTAAGCCTACTTGTCCGACAAAACTAGATCCTACGGTACACGAGTGAGCTCAAAATCTGACCTTAACAATTTGTAATGAACGTAAAAAAGTCTAAATGTCCACACCCAAAGACCCCACTCGCCCGAGTGTTGGGACCAAACTGAAAACGCTATGCCTGACGCAGGATGTAAAATTCTGTCGGGCTAACGGCTCGTCAAAGAAATCCAACGTGCGATGAAAAAAAAAGAATGTGCCTATTCGTGTGGTCACTAAAGTCCAAAATCCACAGGGTGCTCCCCGCTGACTTCTAGAGGACGCAGCTCTTGTCGAGCGGGAAGCCTGATACGGTTGTGAGGTTAAGCAGGCATGTGCAGGACGTGACGATTCCTTTGGTGAGCCCAGAACCAGAGCGCCATGTGCCGGCTCTGCATACATGGAAGCCTCCTTGGATGGCGGGGAATGCCCATGATCTGCCCCTGCCTTCCCTTGAGGGCTAACTGTTCCACAGGGGGCTGCCCCAAAGGGGTACTCCGGGGGCAATACCTGTGGAGAAGGAGACAAAGTGGACTCTACACAAATCAGGCAACGTCTTGACCCACACAAAACAATGGCCACAGTCAACCTAGAAATAGGCCTGACGTCTTCCTTCGAAGTCGGAGTACAGCTGCCCATGAGGCAGGGAACATTAAAACGGTTGTACACGCAAAAATCAGGTCCGGGTGAAAGCCAAAAGTCCAAGCGGACGACTAACCGTGACCTTCCACCGGAATTCACAGCCGGTGAACGCAAAAAAAAAAAAAAAATAGTACCAATGTTTGGAGCATTCTAGGAGCAAAGATCAGGTATAAAATATTCGCCTCGAAGCTCATACCAAACTTAACTTTCAGGCCGGAAGGGCAAAAGTCTAGTCACTACTCTACCATGACTTACGATACGTCCGCCATCGATTTCAAACAGTGTGCTTCTTGTGCAAGTACAGTAAACGATATCTTTATGAGAAATAACAATACTGCTGCTAAAACACTTGATCAAAGCATTTCTTTGTAGACAGCTGTACCTACCACCGTGTAAATTATGCAGTTATTGTGTCATAGCAATTATAAAGGCATAAAAGACAAACAAATCAAAAACAAATATATATATTTTTTGCAATCTTTTTCTGTCAATTGAGACAAGAAAGACAATGCTTCAGCCCTCTATAAATCCTGTTTAGAGTGAATCGTAGGCAGTTAGTAAATTATTGAAAACTTTTGTGGAAGCTGCGGGGATGTGGTTTTATAGACGAATGCTGAGAATACTGGACAGTTAAAACGAGTAATGAAGATGTCTTGAAAGAAACTGACTCAGGAAGGGAACTGATTGCACACATCAGAAAGAGACAATCTACATTCTTCGTTCATGTGATGAGAAGGAGAAAACTGGAGTACATCGTGACGGTAGGACAGATAGAGGGGAGAAGAGACAGGGGGAGACAAAGTGAACAGATGCTGGACAGTTTGACATCATGGCATGAAAGAGCATCTGTCTCCGAGTTGATAGGAAGTACACGAGACAGAAGGTTGTGGATAGACATGACTACCAACGGCATGGACTCTAAGAAGATGATAAGACAAACTATTTTGGTTCATACAATGGTTGTGCGTATAGTGAATAGTGAAAGTGTAATGTTACATGTATCTGTACCGATTGTACTTGATATTTGCATAAGATTAATTTCCAATCATCAAGGGATACAAACCTATTCACAAACACGGACATTGTCATAAAGGGAGACGATATCTGATATGTAGTGAGGAAGACCAACGGTTTTGCAGATATGCTGCAGTAAGTTAGTTTACCAATGCCAGTTACTTACTTAATAGGATCCATACATACTGTATTAACTTGCAACAAACACAGTGTCAGAATTGCGCAACATATTTATTTGACAACACGATACTTTTTCTTAAAGGACAACTTGTAATAGCAAAAGTAATGTAAGTGTTTTGGAAAGCAGCACGCCTCTTTACACTGTTAATTATCTGGTCAGTTTTTCCTAGTTAAAAATTTTTGACAGGTATACGCATGTGTACCTTACCATTAATATCATGAAAAATGTGAGCAAAGAATAACGAAAATTGGGAGAAGATTACGCTGATCGCTCTTCTTCTTTTGAAAGTATATGCGGTGTGTCGTTGGTAGTCATGTATGTCCACATCCTTTTGTCTCGTATACTTTCAATCAACTCTGACCAGATGATCAAATTTTCATGATTTCAGACTGTCCACCACCTTTTCTCCCGGCCACTGTCTGCCTTTCCTCTCCTCCCACTTTCCTGCTGTCACAATGTACTCAAGTTTTTCTCATTTTCATCAGAGAACTAAAGCATGTAGATCGTCTTTTTCTAATGTGGGACATCGTTTCTCTTTATGGGTCAGTTTCTTTAAAAACGTATACACAATTCTCCAATCATTATAATTTTTCACATATACATTTTTTACAGTTTATCATATTAATCCAAAAAAAACAAAAAACAAAAAACAATGTCGCAGTAAACAGGCCAAGTCAATTGCATGATCACAAATAAGATGAAACTATGACAAATTATATAACACCACTGGACCATGTACACATCACAACCAATCTTCAGTAACATTATCATCACATCTATCATACCACTATTATCTTCATCGCCAACGTCATTTCACAAAGATCATATGTTATATTAGTAGTGTACAAGTTATAACATGTTACTAATTTGATATTTCCTATTTTGTTACAGTGCACACATTCAAGCAGCTTAGTGGTACCAAGACGAACAAACAACAACATATGTGTTTAATAATGTAAACAATCGTATACATTGCTCCTGGATGGCTCAGTACGTTGATGATTAGAGAATGCTTTGGGAAGTAAAGGCATTCCACCTGTGGGATTATTCTATGTAAACGTCGTCTTTTTTTCGTTCATAGGATATATTGTGTGGACTACAGACATGTGCGAGCCAGGTGTAAATAACTAAAACTAAACAACATGGGCAAGGGACAGACAATAATGTATATTCTAGGGCTTCTTCTTCTTCTTTGCCTTCACCATTTGTAAAAATATTATGGTTGTTCGTCCATCTCTGAACGTCAGGTTTGTTCCAGAACCTGAGTGTTGCGTTACACATACGTTTTACATGTACGACTTTTTTTTTTTTTTGCATGTATACTTTTGCTTCATTGCCTCTCAGACAGATACACTCCGACCTTGAAGGAAGCCACCAATGAGTCGACCCTTACGACATGCTTATTGAGGGGGTAGTTTGTCTCTTCTTGTTTTCCCCAAAAACAGAGCCCCGGGACCCACATGTGGAAATACAGATGAAAACAGTTTTATTTAGTCATGAGGTAAAGAATATCAGGTCTCATGCTTTTAAAAGGACTTACGGATGTGAAGAGATGAGGACTGATGATACCAGAGCTACTGAAGATATCATTAAGGAACACCGGAAACACAGAGGCTACATTAGAAAACATTTGGTTAGTTTGCGTATATTTGATGGAACGTGACAACGCAACTTCATTACTGGATGGCTGTCTATGGTTGAACTTGGCAATTTAAAAAGTTCCTTTTTTCTACAAACGATCGACGCATATAACATTGTCGAAATCAATTTAAAAAAAGAGTAGCAGCTGAATCCAGGCTGGTATTTCGGAATTCTGAAACTGCGTTTCAAACTCAATAAACCATAGACGTCGACTAAACGATATAAAAATGTGACCTACAATCATACTTGACATAAAAGAAGGTGAGTGGGCAAGAGATAGACCGCGATGGCGAGAAAATAACATCAGTAGAGAGAACAACTTCAGTCTCAGTGTCTCACTGATCCCCAGTACAAAATACAGAGAGTATCGGGGACTCATTGCAGGCAGTCTTTACTGTGGACACGGCATCTGCTTTAATAGTTAGCTGAAATAATGTCTGCATGATGTCTCAAGTAGCGACTTATACCATCTTAGCAGCATTTAGGGGGTGGCTGGTGTTTTAAGTGGCAGTTGAGTTTGATTTGAGTTGAGTCAAGAAACGACATCACAACACTCGGGGCATTCCCATCCAGGCTCCGGGCTCATATTAAGCAGCCAGCGCAGAGTTCTCATACTGATGGTACTGGTCACAATCTGGTTATCTGTCCGTTTTGCCTTTTCTCTGATTGTAGTGAGCCGACCAGACCCTCTGGTTACACCCAGGTGCCCCATTCTCTCAAGGAATAATAATCTTCCTTGTCTAGTGATTATGTTGCTTGTTCCTAAAGGGCCTTGATCACATCTGCCCTGTCATGCATCATTTCAACACCCAGTGGTGTAGATTCAGCCAATCTGTCTGCACGTTCATTACCAACCACGCTGGTTTAGTTTGTAGAAAAGATCCACAGTATACTCACTACCTGTGACATTTCCAGTGAAGCTTGTCACTCTGCTCGAAACATCCCTGTCTTCACCTTTCTCAGCATGCTTCCAGAGTCTGTTACAATTACGGCATGTGTAAGCATCTTGTTTTATAGCCACCAGAGAGCTGCAGTTACCGCCTCCACCTCCATTCTCATGCTAGATATTGTGGTGTCATATGCTATTCTGTCTTGCACTAAAAATTGTCCATTGGCTTTCGCTACGAACCCCCAGGAACATCTCTCTCCTCTCAACACCGAACCATCTGAATAAATAATCAGATCACCCGGGCGTAAACTGTTGTGAATAAACTTTCTGACTTCCTTCTCCGTTCCACACGTTGGCCATTGATTTCAATAACAGGAATGTCTTCGCTTTGTAAAGAATTTGGTCCAAAATTGCGTTAACGTTTGTGACCTGCGGTAAAATTGTACAAATTGTTTTTTATGACTCAGAATGACCTCCCACAATTACAAGTTGCACGTTTTCTCGCTTTGTAAATCTTTGACAATCTTCAAAAATACATTGCAAATTCAACCAATCAGGTTACGGCATTATATATATATATATATATATATATATATATATATATATATATATATATATATATATATATATATATATATATATATATATATAGATGCTGTCATATCCTAATAATACTAAAGAATTATTTTTTTCTAATATTCATAGGCAGAAATTTTGGGAAAACTGGGATTTCAAACTAAATCTGTATTCTTCCGAAATCTATTTATTTCAAAGCAGAGCCGATACAAAACCGATGTTTCAGTTTTGTAGAAAACTTAAGATACATTTATTAATCGTTCTACCTTCCTTATTAAACAATTGCTGTATGTATCTTTGAAAGAAAGTGCATCATATAAATAAGGTTCTCTTCCTGCTGAACTTGAATGTGAAGATTCTATCGGAGACTATTTCCATTTGTGAAATGTATATTATTGTATTGGTTAGTAATAAATAGGTACAACATTTTGTACCTGCCAAACATTTGAAAAAAAGAAGTTATGTGCCTTTGTCAGTAAGCAAGCCAAACGATTAGTGAGAATTTAAAGTGTGCGTACCGCTTAGTTTTTAGGCTTTGGGATAATATCTGTAATTTAGAGATACACCGTGTCTATAGATGGAGCATTAAACAATTCCCAAATAGCTTGTGCGGACTGATATGAACTGATCGGTGTCAGAGATACCATATCTACTGAATGTCACTTTCTTGTATCACATCAGATTTTCTTCACTTTTGCCCAGCTTTGACACACAGTAAATCATTGCTCTTGTTAATCGTTCTTAAAATATTACTTATACAACTTGGTATCATAATATGGTACAAAAAGAAACAATTAACCTTACATTTTCCCAATATCTTGGCTGCCAGATTGATAAAACCATAAATGGGTACCAAGTACAGTTCTGGGAAGTAAAGGAGGCAGGTGTGATGTTGACCACATTATCCACCGAGTGCCGATTGGTCAGCAAAGAGTGGTCTATAATTACGTACGTGAAAAAAAAAAAGTTTTTTAGTTCACCTTTACTGTTCAAATAAAAAATATATGTTACAGTTGTAAATTATAAATTTACATTGTCAGTTTTTAGTATTTTTTTCAGCCTAAGTGCTCAGAATGAGATAATTAGGAGTAAAGATAGGCACCTTTACGCATGAGAGGCCCAACGGACTAACAGACGTTTTGTTAGCATTCATATTACTGCCACTTTTAACCGCGGGGCGCTGGGGAATGTTTTGTTAGGATAACCCTGGAGTGCCGTGAAGTTAACCCAACTCTCAAACAACCTAACTCTTCACTCATGTGTCATAATTCAAGGTGATGTTTGTTTTCGATAGGAAGAAAACAGGAAATGTCAATGTGCTTTTGTCAGAACCGACTATGTTTGTTTTATACGTCAGATGATAGACCGTACTTCAAGGGATACAAACGTGATCGACAGACCCGCCATGAAGGGAATTGATGAGACAAATGTTGTGAGGTTGACAAAATATCAAGGTAATTTAATTCTCTAAAATATGTTCACATTTAGTTGTAAGTAATTCGTAAGATTCAAGAAGCCAGTGTTATTTTGCAAAATCATTGAATTAGGCAAAATATGTTTCAATCTCGCTCGCCGCTTTGTGATTTTAACATTTGATACATTTCCATCATGCCAGGGGAAAAAAAAGTTGCTGTTGAGACACCAGAGACTGCAACAGGGCTGATTGTTACAAAAAACAGTGGACAATGTAAAGGCAAACTCCGAAAGGGGCTCAGGTAGAAGACAAAAATTACAGGCGAAACAAAAGAAGAAACCACACATGAAGCCAGTTCAGATGCAGCCGAATCAAATACACAATCTGAGAGTGCTGCAGGAAAACGACCTGCAGAAGACAAAGACTAGGACACCAAAGACGGAAACCCAAAGAAGAAGGCAACAAGAGATTCAAATGAGACACAGACGAGACATAAAGGGCTACCGAATCTACCCAAATTCTTTCTTTATTCTCTGGATATCATTCGTTTCTTTGATCTGATTCCTGACTTGTAACAAATAAAAACCAGATCCGGTTTCGGTCTTCAAAGAATCTCGGTGTGTAATTTATAATCAGGTCATAGCCGTCATCATGATTATCATTTCATGCTGAGGTTTGAATTTTTAGCAACTGATTAACGTCATGGTACACGGGTGTAACCCATAAGTGCTCCGTTCTTCTTCTAACTCAGGCATGTCTGAAGAATCTCAGCTCATTGCACAGGCTCCGTAGCTTCGGCGAGGATCCTGAAATACCGTGAGTAGATTTTTGTCTCCAAATTTTGCCTGAGCAGCGCCGTTAGGCTACTCTTTTCGATTTTCAACTGTACATAGATTTTTTTACGTGCGCATCAATGCACACAGACGTTTGATCTCACTACCCAGAGACCAGGGGGAAATTGCTAGAAATCCACGTGAGAAAATTCCAGCCCTCAACATTTCACGCTGTTTTTATTATAAATTGATTTTGTGTCAAGTGGATTTATTTTAAAGGTATGAGTATGTCCAGTCCCTAACAGCTTTATATCTGGTAAAATGGTTTTTTTACAGACTTGTACACAAAGATTTTCCTTATAATTGCCACTGGTATTGTGAGAGGTACGGTGACGGTGAGTGGGCGTCGTAATGTGATAGCATTTCCCTACTCAGTGTTTATGAAATCAGGCGGTAGTTAAAAAACAGCGCGCTCTTATATTCTGATGACATCTGTTTGACGCCCTCATAAGCAATGTCGTGGGTAGTTTCTATCATCTCATATTGTGCAATTCGATTTTTTTTTTTTAGTTCCACGACCATTCACTATATTTATATATTGCCCTATCATTAGCAGCGTTCATATTTTAATTATGTATTGTAACCTAATTCACACATTCGTGATGTTTACTCTTCTACGAGGATAATCACAAAACAATGCAGACACTTGCTGCCACCAGGGAGACTGCAAATGTACCACATAATAAGTACACACACACAGTGACTATTCTTGTGTCAGCAAATATACGTTGTGACAGCTACAGTTCTAAGTCTACAGCGTACCGCACCTCCGGGTTCGCTGTACAGATGAACAGGATACCTTTCCTAATCAACTTGACCTCCGCTGCTCTAAATGAAGCAGACACATCGGCTGACTGGAAACGCTTCAGTACTCGTTCTCCAGCATGTGCACACAACACATAAACCGCCTCGTCGAAGAAACTCAGACTGGAGTCGTATTGCATCTGCATAAGAAGTAAGGAATCAACCATCTGCAAACAAAGACACAACGTCAGTAAAACGGATGTGAATGCAACACTCATGTTCTGGAACACGACTTAGGTCCGGATTTGGACGAACAACCAGAGCATATCTCTTGAGTGAAAGCCGGTCAACGACAAGGAGAAGTAGAAGCCAATGGGACATGCTAAAATACAATAGATACAATGCTAGAAACATCTACTGACATCCATCATACACAAACACAGAGAGAACAAAGAGCGAATATCACAAGCGGCGTTCGACTTGATGAGACAGAAGCTGGATACAACTGCTGACCTCCATCATACACAAACACAGACGGAACAAAGACCCAATACTACAGGCGGTGCTAGACATGATAACACAGACAGACACGAAAGCAGCCCAACTTTACACTGTAGACATGTAACTAGAACAAAATCAGTCGCATAAATACATGGATAGACTACTCGGGACTAAGTAAACAACATTACACAAAAGACAACCAGCGAAAAGTATATAGCAATTGAACCGATCACTCACAGAAGTTGACAGTTTTGAACATCACGACAAGCTTGTCACTCGCTGAGACAACGTATACAGTCAGTAGCTCCATCGATGATCCCACGGGGGTGTGGGGGGGGGGGGGAAGGGTTATTTCCGGTAAACACTGCACTCGTGAAGGGAATGATTTAATCCGTGAAGCGAACCGTCGACCTTAGAGTTAAAGGCATTCGGCCTACCACATCACAACCTCTTATAAAACTCACATATTAGCTCAACAATAACCAAATATCTGTATTGAAAACTGTAACACATAGTTGATTTTGTTTTTAAACAGTAAATATAACGTAAAGGACATATTTTTTCACGCTCATAATGTAGACCACTATTTTGTGATCAATTGACATTGTTTTTTACCTATTCCCAAAATGTGGCTTCAATTCTTTCACTCCTCTGTCGGAACGTCTCTGGAACGCAGCGCTTTCAGTATGTTTGTCCTGTCTAGACTACTTCCCACGTCAGCCACAAACAGTAGTCAGCTTTTTCATATACCCTGGCATATTTACAGCCAGGTTAGTTTCTTGAGGTATGACTTACTTCGTGATCCTGCCAACCCTTCCTAGTCGAAGTTTGCCATAATGAAAAGAATGTTTTGACAGTATATAACCCTATTAATTTAATCTACAAAGCACATACATTTGTGCCTGCCAAAAATGTAACCTGCATTTTTTGAATATAGATATAAATACACAGAGTACACTTGTTGTAATACTTTATAGGTCAAGTAATCTACTTTAGTACTCAACTAAGTGACATGACATACTGTCACATATAAAAGCAATGAAACAAAAATATAAATCCGTTATTTTCAGTTGGCAGAGTGATTCGCTTTCAATAAATAATTCATTACTATATTTGAAAAAAAAAAAACCGGTTCAATAAAATGCCGTGTGTTTAATTTTATTTAAATGAAAATTAAATTCCTGTTCCGGTCTCCCTTGCTGTTTGTAAACGTGGATTGTGTCGCCTGATTACCCGATATTCCGTGATATAAAACTTAGCTATATTTTTTTCTTCAGATTTTTTACTCCAGGCATGAGTCTAACACATTTTAATCAGGCTGGACTGAAATATTCGTTCAGCAAATGAACTACACAGCACTCGAGACATTCATATAAGTGCTCATTTATGCCCAGCCTACCCGTGATTGTCTTTGATAATGTTCCTGGTCACTGTATAGGCTTGTTAAATGAGTGAACTCATGGAGGAATTGTATTTGATCACAGTGAACTTCTTCTACCCTAACTTTTCTAATCCGAGGAGATATTTTTGTAACTATTTCTTACATACAAATAACATTTAGTTACTTGTGTAACTATCTCTTACGTACAAAATACATTTAGAAAGTTTTGTAACCATCTCTTACATACAAATATCATTTCGATAGTTTTTGAACGGTCTTTTACATACAAAAAACATTTAGTTAGTTTTGGAACCATATCTTACATACAAAAACATTTAGATTGTTTTGGAACCATCGCTTACATACAAAACACATTTAGATACTTGTGTAACCATCTCTTACATAACATAACATTTAAATATTTTTGTAACCATTTCTTACATACAAAAAACATTTAGATACTTGTGTAACCATCTCTTACCTACAAAATACATTTAGAAAGTTTTGTAACCATCTCTTACATACAAATATCATTTAGATAGTTTTGAACCATCTCTTACATGCAAATATCATTTAGATAGTTTTGAACCATCTCTTACATGCAAATATCATTTAGATAGTTTTGAACCATCTCTTACAGACAAATAACATTTACATACTTTTGGAACCATCGTTTACATACAAAAAAACAAAAACATTTAGATTGTTTTGGAACCATCTCTTACATACAAAACACATTTAGATTTGCTCTTTTCCACGACTGATTCAAATACCGTCTGATAATATATACCTAGGTATTCACATATATTTTAGTCTTGTTATTGTTCAACTTGTCGTCTCCACAATCAAGGTTGGCTGCGATTATTTCTCAACACCCGCTGTCTCTTGTCTTGACTGTAGACGTTCTTAGACTGCTGTTCGTCAATCTCTTGACTGTTTCATCCTATTTGTTATGTTGTCTATCTCTTGCTCTCTTGACTTGACTGTAGACGTTCTTAGACTGCTGTTCGTCAATCTCTTGACTGTTTCATCCTATTTGTTATGTTGTCTATCTCTTGCTCTCTTGACTTGACTGTAGACGTTCTTAGACTGCTGTTCGTCAATCTCTTGACTGTTTCATCCTATTTGTAACGTTGTCTATCTCTCACTCTCTTGTCTTCGACCATTCCCTCCAATTCGATTTTTTTAAAAGCGTTTTTATGTCTTGTAATATGGCCAAAATATTTTAGTAGAAGTATGCACCTGACGAACAGCGAAATATGCCAGGCAATAAATTGTTCAATATATTGATTGTGTCTTCTTTGTTTAAAGTTACAACGAGAAAACATTGGTTTAAAAATAATTCAGTTGTCTCTGTGTTTTTTTTTTTTTTTCTATTATATTTTTGTAAACAGTCTTTCCATAACCTCTATATTTGATACCCCCCCCCCCCCCCCCCGGTCCATTAAAGACGACCCATTTTTCTGTATATCTGCATTTCCAGAGACTCTGTTCCATTTTTTTGGGTGCTGTTCATAGTCCAAGTTCCTGCACCAGACAGCGTTATTGAGTATACATAACATTTGACAATTCGCAGTTTAATGTGTTGCTTACCTGCCGAACTATCAATAATTGTCGCATGTTATTGCACAGTTTCAGCCATTCCTGTTTTCTGTTTGCTTCCTATTCTCTTCTATTACTATACGAGAAAGAAAAGAAAAACTGTGTTGTTTCGTGATATTTAATTCCCAGTTACATCTGTTCCTTCCTCAACCTGCATAATGAAATCAAATATCAGGAGACATTGCATCATATCGGTATAGCCAGCATGGATGTGAGGAGGCAGAGCAACCAACTAATATACCTATACAGTTGACTGTTTGCTCCCGACAAGCTGGCACCGGCAGGTTTAGCATCCCTCTATGAACATGCAATAAATGTAGTATTTGCCATGCATAGCAAAATGTAATTCTTTTAAAGCAACACAGGAAAAACATGTCACATAAACCTGACGCTATGATCCACTGTACCTGCAACAATGTCAAAAATAAAACTGAATTCTCAAGAAAAATAGAAGGGATTATGCAAACACTGACTGGTATTCTTGCAATGCTTGTGAGGATAATAAATAAAGTTTGAAATTTCATTTATTTAACTCTACTGTTCTTAGTTTGTGCATAAGAGGAATCCCAGAAATCAAGGGACATAAACAGAATCACCAGAGCTGCCTCGAAAGGAAACGATACCGCTTAGGTAATTACATTGACATCTAAAGGGCTAATTTAAGGCAGTAAATTATTGCAACCTGCACTGTTAATTTCTTCGTAGGGTCCAAACATCACATAGCAACTAGAAACACTGGCCTCAGAAAGGCAAAACTCTTGCACTGATCCGTTCGTCATTGTTTTTTCGAAGAAACGCATTTACTAGCACATTCTTAGCAACTACTCGTGAATCTTCATTGAATGCGCTGAAGATAATTACTACACTAATATTTTCCTTACGTCCTTTTTATGACGTAATTTTTTGTTATTTGAAGCCCCACTCTGGCATTTGCCAGGGGCCGCAATATAGGCAGGCCATCAATATGGCCAATTGTCTGAACACGGTTTCTGGGACCTCTCCACGGTGATCCTCATCCGCATGGTGGCACTTTGTGTCATCGGGTGTTTATCGCTTGTGTGATGTCCTGGTGGGGTAGAAAGTCAGTCAATTACTACACATCATTATGACATTTTTGATATTTTTGATACGTCCAAGCTGATGTTCCTTATATGCACTATAATCTGTGCTATTGACATTTGATGGGTAAGAGCATCCGCTGACAAAGTTTACAGGGTGAGAACAAGAGGTGGGAAAACAAGCCCGGTCTCTGATATTCAAATTATAACAAATTCCCAACTTACACAGGCTTGAGGGTAACATGATGATGGTGTGTCCGTTACAGGGTGCTCGGTTATAACTTCTTCTGAGAAGAAAGTGGCATCCCCACCAACCGTCAATGGCATTCGTATCATCCACATAATACCACAATAATACGTATCGTCACCGCCATTTCACCCGGATATTCTGTTATAACAGTAGTCATGTTCAAGGTGTAACAGAATGTTATGACTTCGATGTTTCCTATGCTTAACTGTGCACAGATACACGCATATTACTGACATCAAAAAACATCAACATGTGTATTTAACAAAGACAATACAAAGTGTATTTTGACTATAAATGTAAAGAGAATTATTTTTAAAAAAAAAGAGACAACATTTTTGCAAAAAAAAAAAAAAAACACATATGAGGCTTTAAACAAATATATACTGGAGGGAAAGGTCGAAGGTAAGAGACCAAGACATAGACAACGTTGCAGGTTGAATAACACAATCAAGAGTTCCACGAACACCAGTCTGAGCGGATGTAATCAAGAGAACAGACGGAGATTCACGGCAGTCAACCTTGTTTGTGGGCGAGAAAACCGATTGATTGAGACAAACAATCCTCGCATGACTTTGGTATATATTATCAGTCGGTATTTAAATAAATCGTTCAGATCAAGGATATATCATCCATTCATTCATCGAGGACATTTTGAAAAGGCTTGTGCAGATTTTATCATTGACAAGCATCGTCAATAATTACAAAAATGGAAACTTTTAAGACCTTTTACAATCAGAAATATGGAAAGTATCAATATCTTCTACATTCACACACATGGAAATTATCTAGAGGCCAAGTTTTCGTTAAAGTGCATTATTTCACCAGCGGGTATTTCTTCCTCTATTTAGCAATGTAAGAGTTCCCACATGTGATATTCAACCATAAAACTGGACTTATAGAGCACACCTTATCAGCACTTACATTGGAAAAACGACCATAACCAGTAACCTCGACCTCACAACAACCTTCAACACTTAAAAAAAAAAAAAACGCAATTTTTAAACGGGGTTATCATATTACGTCTCAGACCACATTTGATATAACTACAAAAAACATATATATGTGCCTGCCAAATAATTTTAAATGCATACTTGGTAAAACATACTAACAAAATGGTAGGTAGGTAGGTAGTTGCACCCCACAAGGACATCATACAAGCGATAAACACTCGGTGACACAAAGTGCCACCATACGGATGATGATTACCCGAAGAGAGGTCACAGAAACCACTTTCAGCTGGTAGGCCATATCTATGGCCCTGCTATGTTCAGGGCCCCGGCAAAAGCCAAGGCGGGGCTTTAAAATAAAAAAAAAAATATAAAAAAAAATAATAATAATTGCATGCCACGAGGGGACGCCTTATGTTGTAACTGATCATTCACTAATAAACGCACATTTTACAAATGCCATTCTAACCATACGGTTAAGTAACCTGCTATTTTTCACCGTTTAACGAATAAAAGTGCATATTGCCAGAGGAAAGGGAAATAATCATTTACTTCTGCTTTGGATTTTTTAATATCACTAATATGGCTTTAGATCTAACGTATAATGACTTTTTTTCTTTCAATATAGGCTGTTATGACGAAGAGGCTTGGTTTTTTTTTTATTGTAATTAATGCATTTTTCGTAACCCTTGCAGGTTATAAACCACAGTTGTCTCGCTTGACTAGTATAGTTTCTGTGATAATTTTTTTTTTTTTTTTTAAATTTGGTAATGTATACTCTACATTACACAATCAACAATGTAACACTGGGTAGAAACACATGATAAATATTTGACTTATTTCCGACATGCTGTGAAGAATACGACATTCCACAATGAACGTGCAACATGATGATCGTTGCAAAAAAAAATGGAGCTGTCCTAAGATAATTAGGGCTTGATTCATGTTATAATCGAAACCATAAATCATAACTGTATGTCTGAGCAGTCAACTTCCCATAACCCAACGTTACTGAGCAGATCAAAGCCCCACCTCAGTTGCCGTAAGAGCCTTAATATAACCTAACGGTTGACCAGGGTTTCTGGGACGTGCGTGGGTGTTCCTCGTCCAAATGTTGGTATTTTCTGTCACCGGGTGTTTGTAGCTCGTTGTAGGTCCTTGTTGGGGTTGAACAACACACAATGTGTTTTAGTTGTCTACTCTTCGTTACTCAGTCGTGTTGAGTTTGCTATGGAACTCTAAACTGTATTGTTTTGAAGTCAAATTTCGTATTTTCACTTCTAATGTTATTTCAACATATGCTAGGGGAAGCTGAAGCGACAGTTAAGTAGATTCCAAAACAAATGCCTGAGGTAACATTATTAAAGTAAAATATGGACAGCCACTAGTATCAACAAATAAAAATGACAAGAAAGCGCTATAATGGGCACACACTGAGAAGAAACGAGCAAAGAATCACAAAACAGGCACTAGCATTGTAAAAAAATTGATTAAAGAGGTGAGGACGCCCAAAAGAAACAATAAAACAAACACTGATGAAAGAGGCCAAAGGTGCTACACTACATATCATTAAACTGATTGCACATAATAAATCGGAATGGGGAAATCGACTGCCAGCCCAATTTGACACACAATGACACAAGAGGACAATAAATGGATGAATTAATGTTTTGTACGTTTCAAAACATAGCGCGTGTTATTGCATGCGTGCTGTACAAAACCAACGTCCATTGTCAAATCTGCCTAGTTGAATCAGTGCCAGCTATTACGGTGTTAATTACAGTCGTGATTTACATCTACAGCAACGTAAGTTTAAAAAAAAAAAGCTTATGTTAATATAACCAGCTTTGTTTTCACTAATCAAGGGATTATCATCAACATCAAGTGCCTTGCCGACTGGTGGGGGCGATCATGCCTCTCCACAGTTTGCGATCCCCTGCGGCATGTATCAGTTCGTGAGCTGACACACCACTATGCTAGACAACAAAACTGTCAAGAATCGTCTCTCGTTGTTTTCCTCTATCCCTCCTTCCACAGATCGTTCCAGTGGCCAAACTATGTTCCATGTTCCCTCTTCTCATAACATGGCCGAAAAAATGATGACTGTCTCTTTCTGATGTCTGTGATAAGGTCCCTTCGGGCTGCACAGTTTTCCAAAACCTCTTGGTTGCACTTTTTGGCTGTCCAAGATATTTTAGGCATTCTTCTGTAAAACCACATCTCTAAAGGGACATAACAGCCAATAGGGCATATTTGAAGGGAAACAAATTCACGTATGTTGGAGATAGACATCTAAACAAATAGTTTAATATTGTGGATTGATATAATATTCAGTGCTCATTACTTTGCATGATTGACACATCCTTTACTTACAGGCAAATATGACTTTAGAACTGAGTTGAACTCCAATAAGTATCAGTAAGGTATCCTTTCTTTAAGCATGACATTAATAAGCAAAAATTGTGCAACTGCTTGGAAAGCACCGTGGGCTTATACAATCTACGGACATTCTACATTCCTTACGTCCTTCTTAGGAAGTTATTTTTTGTTATTTGAAGCCCCATTCTGGCTTTTGCCAGGGGCCGCAATATAAGCAGGTCATCATTATGGCCAAATGTCTGAACGCGGTTTCTGGGACCTCTCCACGGTGATCCTCATCCGCATGGTGGCACTTTGTGTCATCGGGTGTTTATCGCTTGTGTGATGTCCTGGTGGGGTAAAAAAACAATCCAACCAATCTACGGACTTACCTATACAGATATCCTTACGTCCTTTTTAGGACGTAATTTTTTGTTATTTGAAGCCCCACTCTGGCTTTTGCCAGGGGCCGCAATATAGGCAGGCCATACATATGGCCAAATGTCGGAACGCGGTTTCTGGAACCTCTCCACGGCGATCCTCATTCACATGGTGGCACTTTGTGTCATCGGATGTTTATCGCTTGTGTGATGTCCTGGTGGGGTAGAAATTCAGTTCAGTTCAGTTCTACGGACTGCCTGTTGTTAACCATTTCTTGATTTATTTTTGGCAGGTACACGTCGGTGTACCTCATAATTGTAATGTGTATTTATAGACAGTCGGCGTCAGTGGCTTAGGGGTTGCGAAGGCGATTCTTAACGTCTGGATGCTGGCCTCGTTCTTAGCTGCGGACAATTTGTCGTGCGTTAGTTTCGACAGTGCTGCCGAGTGTTGACTGTCCAGGAATCAATGGCAATGTACTGAAGAATAATTTGCCCTTAAAAAAGAAACAGCAAGACAAAATCGCTAAGCTTGGTTCTGCAACGTCATGTAAAGGATACGCAACTAACTTTTATTCACGCTAGACATTTTATCATTGAGTTGACCGCTCAATGTGATAGCCTCCCCTGACACAATTTACACACACAAAAAAGGCGATAGTCAAGCAACGTGGGGCTCTGATATCCAGATTATAACCAACTCCTTACACACAAAGGACGACAGGTTAAACCAGGCTGATGTCACCGTTACATATATCCCAATCATAACATTTTTGGAGATTGAACGCGTTAAGCGTTGGATTGCTCTTGAGTATTGCTTGTATTGATGATTTGTTTTTAAATTTTAATTTAAGGATTTCTGACCTTTGGATGTCAACGAATTGGAGAAAGGACACGCACAGAGAGGGAGAAAATAGACAGATAGATAGAGAGAGAGAGAGAGAGAGAGAGAGAGAGAGAGAGAGAGAGAGAGAGAGAGAGAGAGAGAGAGAGAGAGAGAGAGAGAGAGAGAGAAAGAGAGAGAGAGAGAGAAAGAGAAAGAGAGAGAGAGAAAGAGAGAGAGAGAGAGAGAGAGAGAGAAAGAGAGAGAGAGAGAGAAAGAGAAAGAGAGAGAGAAACTATTGTAGGATTTTGTATTTATTGACCATTTTCACTCTTCTACATAGATTATCAGAGCACCATACGCCGATGTTCAATCACTAGCGAGTTTTTAAACGTCTGCACATCCTTCTTACACATGTTGTCATAATTCTTGCATAAGCATGTATTTCTCAATGCGTAGATACCTCTTATTTTATTTCTCGTTCTGTCAACCAGCAGTCTGTGAGCCAGCTCTGTCACTGCAAAACCTCAACGTAGAGAATAATTATTATTGCTGGTTAGTTCCGTGTATTCCTAATATCAAGTCAATATTGAGACCAGATCTGTGTTTAGATGAAACAATGTATGAAACTACAGACTAGACTTCTCCACTGAATAGCTTGCTATAGCTAAATAAAGATGTCAACTATAAAAGTTTCAGGGAGCTGCCGTGTTGTAGCGGCTTGATGCTCGCCTGGGGATCTTAAGCCATGGGTTCGGGTCCTGACATTTTTCAAAAATGATCCCAGCTCCCAGGTCGATACAGGCTTAAATGGGCACCAGCTAAAATCCTGGGAAGTAACAGCGACTGGCATGATGTTAAAAACCTCACCCACAGACTACTGAGCTCGTCTATATGCGTTAAGCCTTATGTGCCAAGCACGCCTAAGAGCGTTGAAACGAGTCCTTTACTTATAATAGTAATCTGGTAAACTTAGTTTCAGCTTCATAGCAAACGGGTCGCCCCATAATTGCTCCGCTCCTGTGCCAACGAAAAACACATAAAATGTTTAACACAGTTCAAATGAACTCCGCAGCTCACAGACATACGCCATGCACTCAACTCAGAAGCTGGGCAATGAAACTATATCCTTCCAGTCTACAAATGGAGCAAAAATGCAACGGCCACCATCCGGCAAAAGCACACACACACACACAAAAAGTGCTACAGCTACAACAATTGGCCGTGCCTAGCGTCCATTTTGACCTGAAGCATTATTTGAGGGTTAATAAACGGTCACCCCAGCAGTACCCTCATTTTTATCTGGGGAAGGGGCTTAGGACATTACATCCACCAGCAAGCATCGCCCCTTTAACGACCTGACTGCCTTCATGATCGACTGTTCAATCAACAGCCATGCAGTTCTGTGACACGAAAGAGATACCTTGAACTTGGGTTTCGGACTGCCGACTCCTTACAAGATGTTATGTTATTTCATGTTATCACAATGGACGTCACTGCACGCTGGGCATTCCTTCGCGTGCTCAGTCCTCCGTTGCAGCAGCCACTCCAAAGTACTTCTACTAATTGTTCCCATGAGAAGCTGGTTATATTGTCTTCTATCTCAGCCCCGAAGACGGCAAAGACGTGCATAACCATGCTTTACTCCCATGTCACGCAATCGTGATAGTGTCAGGGATTCCTCATTATCAACTAGCACAGTCCGTACAACGTTGCCGATATCTGATACAAGAAGGAACAGGGTTACGAATGCCAGCATTGAAGAAACAGTTTTACTAAAACCGAGTCAGGATTGTATTGACATTTGAGGAACCACTGTGCGATCCCAAAGATAATTGTTAACCTAGCAAAAAAAGTTAAAACTATTAATATGCTGTTAATTGTGTTCATTATAATGTAAAATCAGTACTGACGTTTCAAGATTTTGTTTTTTGTTTTTTGGGTAGTCTCACTGATGCATGGCTATAGGCCATTGTGGTTTTCTCTATTTGCGTTGCACCTCTCGTTTTGGTTAGTTTACGGATTTGTCTATCGTTATACAGGTTTCAACTTCACCTTTTTTTTTTAAATCTATTCTTCGTAACTTTGTCCCTTCTTGTATTGTTATACAAGGAGATATAAAGCAGTTATTTCGAAATTAAATCAGATTTTGAAACACACTCGCTGGGATATTGCCTGAATTAGAATCTGTGATAAATCAAACCACCAAGTTGAACCTGGGCTAATGTACTGATGACGTCATGACATCTGAAGTAGCAGCTGCCAGTACAAGTCGTCTGGGTGATTTTTATGACGGGTCTGACGAAAGGTTTCGGTAACTTCCTTTATTTCTCGACCAAGGAGACGATGTACCTTTACAACATATATACAAACATCACATCAACGTCATCGCATGACACACCATAGCGGAAGCAATTCACTTTACTGTCAGGTAGATATCATCAGGGTATGACCGAAGAAATCACGGCTGTAAAGATCACATGAAAAATGTCCAACTGTAGATATTAGGGGTAACGCTTTATCTGAATAATTTATAAATAATAAAATTCATCCATATATAATGAAGGATACTGGACACTAAAAGCATATGCCGCATGGTGTGGCGTCGAATTTATTGCATGGACTCTGAGAAGAAAGTAACATTGAGTAAGTTTATAGCTTCGCTGGCCAAGCTGTATGTAGTTTAAAAAAAAAAAAAACTAGGCACTTAGAAACAAATGTTTAAATCATATTATACTGTCATACGTGTTACTAAATGTATATTGTCTAAACTAGATAAATTCGAGTTTTAAAAATTCAAATAAGTTCATAAGTATGTAATGAAATAATAAATAAATAAATACATTTTTAAAGGTAATTTTAATCATGTCTGTTCAATAGATCTTCTCTTGTATACAACAAATTGTAATCATGTCTGTTCAATAGATCTTCTCTTGTATACAACAAATTGTAATCATGTCTGTTCAATAGATCTTCTCTTGTATACAACAAATTGTAATCATGTCTGTTCAATAAATCTTCTCTTGTATACAACAAATTGTAATCATGTCTGTTCAATAGATCTTCTTTTGTATACAACAAATTTTTATCATGTCTGTTCAATACATCTTCTCTTGCATACAACAAATTTTAATCGTGCCTGTTTTATAGATCTTCTCTTGTATACAACAAATTGTAATCATGTCTGTTCAATAGATCTTCTCTTGTATACAACAAATTTTAATCATGTCTGTTCAATAGATCTTCATTGTATATAATGGGACAAAACAGAATTAAGAAGTTATGTTGCAGTTGTCCTCAAACAATCCAAATTACATAAACATTTAAAAAAAAAGTTTGGGACATTTCCTTTGTTTTACTTACGCCTACGCTAACCCAGCCCCCGACAAGTCTATGATCTTTAAAAACAATATACCATATGAATAAATAGGGTCAGTGATATCATTGCAACAACAACGACAACAACAACAACAACAACAACAACAAAAATACATGCTAAACACTTCAGCGAAACCTTATGCCGTGATCCACTTCACCTGCAACATTTTTTTTTTCAATATCTACTTATGCTGTTAGGCGTAAAATTTGATCAGACGGTCAGCAGCCGAACTAGGGCGCACTCGGTTGCTTGATATGCCATGATCTTATCCCCTATCAATGTGTCAGTGACTCCTTCAATCCATATTCTTCTTGGTCTTCCCCTGCCTCTTGTTGTTTCGATTTTCAAGTTGTACGCTCTTGCTGCTGGCATCGTTGGTTTCATTCTCATTAGATGACACATCACAGATTGTCAAAATAAAACTGCAATGTCAGTGAAACAACAAGGACATATGTGAAAAGTGAATGTTATTATAACAATATTTGTGGGCAATATTGATCAAAGCTTAACGTTACCTGTACCTGAATAGACTATAATTGGTTTTTGCATATATTGGTTTCCACTAATCAAGGGATACAACAATCAATAGCCTCCCCCCGCCACCCACCCCCTTTTTTTTTTAAAGGGAAACGATACGACATATGTTGTAGACAGACAACTTTACGGATAATCTTATGCTGCAGAATATTTTAATATGCAGTGCTCTCTTTCTTACAGAACTGGCACTTGCAGTACTAAAAAGCAACAAAATATTTTAAACTGAGTTAAACAGCTTTATTTATCAGTAGGTTAACGTATTTTAAAGGATAACATTAAACAGCAAACTTTCAGCAACTGCTTGGAGAGCGCCATGGAATGTTTCACCTTGCAAGTAATGTCATCTGGATGAGGAATAATATTATTTTTGGCAGGTACAACTAGGTGTGCCTCATAATTTAAATTTGCATAATAGACAGTGTCTGCTTAGGTGTTGCGAACGCGATTCGTAATGCCGGGGTCCTGTCTTCGATACCAGCAGCAGACGATTTGTCTCTCGTTGGTTTCGGCAGCAGTGCCGAGAGCTGACCGTTGAGTGGCAGTGGCAAACTATTGAACGGACAATTTAGCTAGAAAAACCACACCAGCCAGAAAATGCTAGGGTTGGTTCTGCATCGTTCTGTCAAGGATACGCAACCAACTATAACTTATTACTGACACGGTATCACAAGTTGACCGCGCTTCTCGTGACATCGTTTACATAGAACAAAGACGATAATAGACGATAAAAAAAGACGATAAGCCCGTGCTCTGATGTTCAGTTTATAACCAACGCCTTACCGATACAGGGGTACATGTTACACCAGGCTAGTGTGCCTGTTACGGTTATCGACTTAGGAGGCTGGACATGTTATACGTTGGATTGCCTTTTGATCTGCCACTGGTATTGGTTTTTTTTTTTTTTAAATTACACTGTGCAGACCTTCAGACAGCAGCTCGCGTGAAAGAAAGGGCGCGTACGCATGCACAATCAATATTCATATGGCATCTCTTTGCTGCCTTCACAATAAATGTCTGGATACTCTTTCATGATCACTGAAGTTTACTGCACAGTTAGACGTTTACTACCAAGGTCATTCAGTATAAATATAAGTTCAATTAAAATTGCTTAGTTCATTTTCCATTGATCTGAATATCTGTGTAAGTGGGTAATATGTTTGTGTATGTGTGTGTATGTATGTATATATATATATATATATATATATATATATATATATATATATGTGTATGATTGTGTGCACGCGTGCGTGTATGTGTGCGTGTGCAACTATTGTAGAAATATCCAGTAATTAGCCACTGTCACTCGTCTTCATTGACAGTCAGAGCACAATGTGCCAATTGTTCAGTCAGCAGCAAATCTCCAAACGTGTGCACATCCTACTTATACATCCTGTCATTTTTCTTGCGTAGTCATGTATTTCTCATTGCGTAGATTACTTTGTTTCGTTCTAGCAACCAACAGTCCTTATGTCAGGTTGGCCACCTCAAACCTCAATGTATTTTTGCTGGTTAGGTTCGCGTGGCCTAAATATTAAGTGAACAAGGAGACTGTATTTGTGTTTAGATGAAAACTGGACCAGATTAAAGAACAGTCATCTCCACATAATGGCTTGTTATAGCTAAAAAAAAAAAGATGTCAGCTATAAAAGAGAAAGGGAGCAGCTGTGCTGTAGACGCTTGACGCTCGCCTGCGGATCTGAAGGTCCTGGGCTTAGTTCCTCATATAGGCGAATTGTACTCAGAAATGACCTTGGCTCCCAGTTCGATTCAGCCTTAAATGGATTCCAGGTAAAATCATAGAAAGTAAAAAAGCCCTCATGATGTTGACTGCCTCTGCCACGGAGTACCGACTGCTCTATAAAACATGGGTCTAGCCGTATGCGCTGATTATGTCTGCAGACGGGGAAAAGGGCCCTTTACTTACTGTCACAGGACGGTTATGTCACGTGTCTACATTACGGTCACAACTAATAAATATTAATAATAAGAACTTCACAGGGAAACATGTACAGCAGAGGTCCAACAATCATCAGTAGAAAGATCCCTCGTCGACGATTGTTTCGGTCCGTCACTATTCCTATATAATCTCGGAATGTAGGCCGACCTGGGTCACAACCTTCATGCCTCGACCTTTCCCTGTTGCACTTTACATGATATTCTCGGACAAGGACAGGACGATATAGTGATTTGTAACAGGTGTGAGAATTATCGATATTGTCGCAGCGGTAGCAATAAGAATAAACTCCACAGGGGAGCATGTACAGCAGGGGTCTATCAATCGTCAGTAGAAGTAATCTCTCGTCGACAAACGTTTCGGCACACGAGCTCCTAGACGTTTTCAGAGACTGGGCCCATCTGAGTTCATGAAGCTCAGGGTTGGTTTCCCTGCTGCACGAAATTACCGGAATTTGTTCGGATAGGGACAAGACGAATTGGTGATTTTGCAGAAGGTACTGTGAGATAAGAAGTCGTCGCGGTAGCATAATTAAAGCAGTCTGCATACCGGGACGACCGAGCGGCAAGCCTACGTTTGGTATACCGGACACATGTTGGACTTTTGTTAGCAGATGGCAGAGAAACACTGGCAGACAATTCGGACACGAATGACTTTCAAGGGATGAGACATTCTTTTCCGCTAGACACCTGGACCAGCTCACCGAGGCCCGTCCCCTACGTTGTTTCGTTGCGTCCATAGCCAGCAATCCTAGTTCTTTAATCACATTGTAGAGTGAAGTGGAAACGAGATCCCTCGCTTCCACTCCGACGGCAAAGACACATACTGTGTACGCCTCAACTCTCCTCAGACCGGCTTCTAAATCACTTTATTTCTCGAGCTTATACATATGATTTTCGTCCATTCGCGACTCATACGGGACGGTCAGCTATATCAGGATGAGCTGCCGTTTCTCCGCAGAGTGGAGAACTATGTCAGGTCGTAGGCCGGTCTTTTGAATTGACTCAGGGTACCTTTCATAGCCTGGCAGATCAACCGCCAGTAACCATTCCCTTGCAGAGTCTAGCAAAGATGGAGCGTATGCGTTTTTGTTGATTCTACATTTTTTGAATTTGCCCAACCTTGAGGAAACGAATGGGGAGGATGGTAGGACTGGCCCTCGCGTTGGCCCTCGTCCTAGCCTTGTCAACAACAGCTGCCAACTGTTTTAGCACATTTTTGTTTCGCCAGGTGTATCGGCCTTGTGGGTATTTGTGGGTAGCCATACATCCCACAAGGCAAAGCAATCCGGCTGAATAATTATTTCTCGTTAAAATATTGTCGAATCTACAAACAAAACAAACGGTGTCTATTAGTTGTTCGCTGTTTGTAGAGAGTACGTGACTTCTACAAGTAATCAATAGCATATGTTTTTATTTCCAACATACCTCTTTCATATGTACACTTGATTTATGTATTTAATAACGTATATTTTGTGATCTCTCCTGCTGACTGTTACCATCCGTTGCAGCACTTGACTACCAGAGCTCTGTAAGACAGGCTTATTTTGTTGGCGAACAATTGACTCTACATGACACGGAACGACGCAATGCCATGATTGAGACATACCAGACAGTGGTCAAGGACAAGGCTTACAACTGTAGTTTGTCAAATGCCTACTACATAACAAGAAATAATTTGGGAGCGTGTTTTTTTTTTAAGATAGTGAAGTCTCATTGTTGTAGTTGACGACTCCCAAACCCTCCCCCCCCCCCCCTTTCCCCATTCTCCTTTCCCACACACTCCTGCTGGCAAGCTGTCCTCTCGTAAAAAACCAGATGTTTCAGTTTGTCTTAGTTCAGCATCGCATAGTGGTTTATATTTTGCTGTAAATGCTGTTGTATTTTTTGTTTTCTTCATTTCATAGGAGCCAAGATGTCTGTATTTGTTGATAAGCGAAGTTTTGTTGTGTCCGTTTAATCTTATTGTTGGTGAGTTGTCCACGCGTGGTAGTAAGTGACATTTAACAAACAAAAACCTGGGTGACTTAGCCCTAAAGATGGAGTAGGACAAACGCAATGACATGATCCGTGATTATGGTGATCTTGTAGAACGTCTCTTCTGGGATAAAAACATTTCTTGTCTGTTTCTGTTGCTCACCGCTTCATCTTTCAAAATTACTGGGTAATTTATATTGTGGTGTTTACCTTAGGTATCTAGATGTTGCTGATTTGTCGGTGAAATTTTTAGCTGTTATCTGGTATATTCAGAGAAATGTATTCTTTTATGAACCCGATGAATAACATTGGGATGCATTATTCTTGGCGATATTTGCATCTAACCGCAATTCTCCCCGTGTCTGTTGGGAGACAGTAGTTAAGGAATACAACACAGGCTCCTCAGTTGTACGGTCTTCCGGCACACATTCAAGTAAAGTATTGAGGTGACAGCCAGAGTGTATTCAAAAAACAACCTTAGCTGCCAGGTCTACCTAGCCTTGAGTGGGTTCCAGGTACAGTCATGGGAAATAAAGGCGGCTGACGCGATGCTGACCACATTACTCACCAAGTGTCGACTGGTCGATAAAATATAGGTCTAGCCGTATATGCCAAATACGCATGAAGGCGTTTAAACGTGTCCTTTAGTTTAACTTGTCTCATGTTCTCAGTGTCAGTTGTGTAAAAATAGGCGTTTTCTTGACTTCATCAATATTGGCAGAAATGGTTCCCTATGTAAAAATATGCTTAGTCCAGCCACTTCCAAGTCTCTTTCCATTGTCATGTATATCATATGTTTATGTCTCATCCTACTGATAATATCAACGACACTTGTTAAACTGTATGTATGGGTGTGTGTGTGTGTGTGTGTGTGTGTCCGGCCATGGCTTCTGATACCATGAGACATTTGGGGATATTGTATGGTCTGCTTCTCATGGAGGCAGAGGACGCCGTCAGCCTCTGTGAGCCCACAAGACATGCAGCCATCAGCTGCTTGTGCAAGCTTCAGCGGTGTAGCCTGTATTTCAAGACTGTCTGCGGGATTTTCTGCAGCTACGGTATCATCACCGGGTCAGTGTCAGTAGAGATCCAGAAATGCCCAGTTGCCGATCCAGATAGGTCATTTTGATGTCTACATCATTTTATTAGAATATCATGTAAACAGTTCTAGAGTAATGAGCCTCTTTAGTCAATGTTGTTTCTTGTTTAATGATATTTTTTTTAACCACTCCGTCTTAAGATTCGTCTTTTACAACCAGCAACTGAGAAATCCTCTGATGGGAGACAACCAGTCATGTCGTTGTTGGCAGGGTGTATGCTTGAGTCTTGCCTGTACAGCAGATAACAAACGCTTTAACACGGGACTCTTTGTAGAATATTAACAATAACAATAAATAATGAAGACATTGACTATGTCACACACGTCAAATATCTCGACTCCTTAATATACAGCACTAGATACAGTTCAACATAAGTTAAAAGAATAATAGCCATAATAATGCAAACATTAAAAAGCGTCAAAAGGCTAAGGTTAAGCAGCAGCCACACACACACACACGCACCCACCCAAGCACGCGCAAACGTACGCACACGTACACACACAAAATCAAACTCTAAATTGTACGGATATGAGTCGTGGACTGTCACAATTCGTAATGAGGAAAATGTTTGTTTTTCAGCTGAAATTCTATAAACAATATTCTCAGAATACTATGGACAATAGGTAAAAGACATACATACTAAAAGATTTGAACACTTAGGATGACTGGCTCATAAACAGCGTCTCGTCTCGGAATATTGTGGCCTTATCAAGCGTCGCAGTGGATTAGACAGAATAACAGAAAGAGACACAGGGGTCTACCAGTACGAAAATGGACAGATAAAATAAGTGGCACATTGGTCGTCTCATATCTATAAGTCACCAAAACGATATGCTCATCAGCTAGCACCAGACACCACAACACACCTAGAAATGATAAACCACGTCTGTTGACCAGATACATAATGGTGGTGATTAATCACAAGCTACCCATGAGCCCCAGCATACACCTGCTCCCATATTTTATAATATTTTTTTTCAGTATTTTTTTTTAAAAAAATATGTACTCGCTATCCCCTTCAACAAAACCTATTAATACTCCTAGATTTAATTATTTTACTGTATAACTACTGGGTCCCTCGCCCCGCGAAACCCAGCTAGCATGACCATGCTCTGCGTACACCAACACTCACAGACACATAACTACAACCGACCCGGAACTGTATATGAATCCAACTTCAACGAAGCCACCAGGTGACGTCAAACCACCTGAGCCTCACTTTAACCACATCAGACTGACAAAAGTGTGCCACATTGCTCCCCTTCTCCCCTTCCCCACCCCCTTTTTCCAATCTTTAATTTGGGCAGCAATTAGAATAGCTTTAAAGGGAAAAGCTGGCAAACAATACTGGATGTAATTAACTAATGTACAGCTACCCAGTGCCTGGGAAAGTCAAGTGACCGTTTACTATGAGTTGTCAGATGGTATTTAAAATATCACCTAGTACTTTGCAGGTTTCCTCACTAGGTGGTCATGCAGATTATTATATTTTAGACTGGTCGACCTCGGAAACAGTAAAAAATCCGTTTCCATGTGGACTAGACCAAGACTGTCTGGCCTGAAGGTTAGAGCCTAACCAATACCTTAACCCAGCCTCTCAAACGTCAGTGAGCTTTCAACAAATGCACTGTTTATGCGAGTACATTGAATTATAGCTGTGTAAGAACTAAGAATACTAAGCATAAACACTTAAGAGAAACCTCGGGATTTGGTACATTGGAAATGCAAAATTGTCAAATATAAAACTTCATTGTCATGGAAATAATAAGGACACATGATTGTGGTTCTCACCAAGCTTGTGGGATTATTGATTTTAGTTTAAAGTTACATTTACCTGAATCGATTCACTCATTATTAGCCCCTCACGAGTTTCACTAATCAAGGGATACAAACATTATCAACAAAACCGGTCTGAAGGGAAATCATACCACATGTGTTGGGGATGGGCAACTGTAAGTGTAATTAAATGGTGTTATTATTCTAAAATGTAGTGTGAATTACTTCAAAGGATCAAAACATCTTCTACTAACCAGCAACAATGAGTTAAAAACTGAATAAAATTCTTTAATTGATCAGTTCGTCATTTATTTTTCTTGAAGCATAAAAATTTAACAGCTAAATTGTAGCAAGTGCTTGGACGGCTTCTGGCACTGTTGCACCATAATAAAATATTCACTAATGACGGCCCTGTCCTTATATTTTTGACAGGTACATGTTGATGTACCTACACATTGTAATTTGTATTAGGGTCATATTGTTACCGGGTTTTGGACTTCTCAATGTGATAGCCGCAGCTGACGCAGTTTACAAGAGGGAAAGAAAGGCCTGTAAAAAAAATATGTGCTCTGATATTCAGTTTAAAACAAACCCCTTACCTGTACAGTAGTACTCTACGTTACACCAGGCTGGTGACCGTCACGGTTATCACAATTAAAACTTCTTCGCAGGTTGAACATGGTATCTGTGATTGCCCTTTGGTCTGCCACACGTATTGATTTTTATGTTTTGTTTAAATCTCAGGGTGTCAGACCTCCAGATAGCAGCTGGAATGGGAGAAAAGACAGGCTTTTCAGCACGATATTCGTGTGTTGTCTACACGACACGGGCTGTAGAACTTCAGCTTGACAAGAATATCAGCATTCAGTAAAAGCAGAACTTTGTCTCGCAGCGCAACGTACAATTGAAAAGAAATTATTCTAAGTCTTGAATAAAGACAGGATCAAAGAAAGAAAGACGCAGCTATTGCGTTCATGATGTCAGAGAAAGTAGTGTTTCTATATTCACATGTAAAATCCAGTTCAGTTACATAAAACATTGTTAGAATTGAAAAAGAGAAATCGATTGTTGGAAATGTGTACCAAGCGGCTATAAAGCATATAGAAACAGGTTGGGGGGGGGGGGGGGGGGTGTGGAGGGCAAAGAAAGAAGATACTCCACAACATAGCGTTTTTCAAGATAGAGCGTCGAAGAAGTCAGTATTGTAATTGGCAGAGTGAATTGCATAAATTCATGCATGAAGACGATTAAAGTCAACCATGTACACATTTTATTAATCATGTAAAGAATCACCTGCGTTACATTATCAGTTGTGTATTATAACATCATCATCATCATCATCATCATCATCATCAATTTTCACTTCAGCCGCAAAGTGTTATGGGGAGAAACAGTCTGCGATATTTTGCTTGATGGGTAGCAATAGCTATTGTCATTCCATGTCGATGTAGACGCTCTATAATGTCATCATTCCATGTTTTCCTAGGGCGGCCTCTTGATTCACTAGATCTTTCTTATATGTAGCGCCGGCGTTGGTAGTTGTCGTGTCTGCATTCTTACTAACTGACCAAACCATTTATCTTTTGTTTCTCAATGAATTTGTTGCATGCTGTTGTTCCAAACAGGATGTCTGATACTATTATTTATAACTTTGTCTCTGATGGCATCTATTTTCGCAAGTGTTAAGTTAACGTAAGTTAGCCTTTGATAATGTCGGTGTCTGGCACTGGCAGCACAGTGTAGATATTAATATGATGTTTATAATCTGTTTCTTTCATTCTCATACTTATGTTTGGGTTTCTTAAAATGCCAGTTTGGATATAACTACGCTGGCTCTTTGGCGTCTTGTTTCTGTTTCCTGTTCTGTTCACCTGTCCTCCGAGAATATACTTGTTCGATTTTTAAAGTCTGTTTCTTGCTTCAGACAAGTGCCATTCAACCCCGGTTTGTAGAGGACAATAGAAATACTACTGATGCAGATTATTTTAGTTTTAGTCGTATTTACTATCATGCTACATCTTTTTGCATGTTGAACTTGGCCTGTTCAAATATTAAAACTTAACAATAGAGTGTAACTGCACAGAACCCTAATCAAAACAACAAACAGAACATATATAAGATATTTATAATAAACAACACTTTCTGTGTCATCTATAACACATAGTGTTTTCACTTTTCCTGAAATTAGTTACGTCTGTTCTGTCAGAAGATATGTCAGCACGGCTATTGAAAAGAAATGCTACAGACATATTTTTTATTATACCTTAGAAAGTCACAAATATCTTCTCAATGATATTTACATGGAAGAAAACTGCCGCTAAGACTGCATTTTGTGTGTGTGTAATATGCTCTGCTAGGGGCTTGTGTTGTTAATATACATTGCTTTCAGACGAACAGTGAGTTGTGACGACACAGCAAGTTATTTCTAACTTTAAATAGCTCTACACTAAAGCACTCTTCGAGCATTGTTTTCAGGTGACTGAAGGAACCAAACTCACTCTCAAAGAGTTTGGGAAAAATCACTTCCAGATCGTTGACTGCCTCAAGATGATCCACAAGGCGGGAAAAGGGGTTACCAAGAGAACCCTAACTTCTGCGTGGAAAAAGCTTTGGCCGGAGAGCGTTGTCGATTTGTGACTTTGAAGGGTTCGAGACAGTATCTGTGGAACCTGTAATCAACGAGACTGTGTCTTTGGCCACTATCATGGGATTGTAGGTGGATAACGGTGATATCGAAGAGGCTGTGGAAGAGCACAGCCAAGAGCTAACCGCGCAAGAGCTTATGGAGTTGCATTGTGTTTTACAGCAAGAAGTTCTGGAGGAAAGTTTGTCGAAGGAGGGGGAAGAGGTAACAGAAAAGCACAATTTTCTGGCAAAATAAGAGAAATGCTAAAAGCATGGCAAACTGTTGCATCTTACATTGAGAAGCATCACCCTAATAAGGAAGTGGCTATGCAAATTTATTTAATGATAATGCTGTGTCGCATTTTCCCAAAATTATCTAGTAAATTTTTTTTTAGCTCTGTATCATAATTATTTCGACTTTTTTTCCCTGCAAATCGAATTCGCATTCCAGGTGGGTTCGTTTCGCGTTTGTAGAAAAGATGAAGATAACTCACTCTTCTCAACAATATGTTTATAATTTTCTTTGAATAAACGTTATACCTAGCATTTTGTGAGTATTTTTTTTGACATGGAACGCATTATAGTATTTTACATTAATTTATATGAGAAAAATTGTTTCGCATAACGAGTGTTCCGCTAAGGAGTATGATTCTGAAACGAATTATGCTCGTTAAGTGAGGTTCCACTGTATAATCACTACTGTTGATGGCGCGAAGGCTACTCTTTGTTTTTGTTTTCTTTAAAACTTTTTGATCGTCTTCGTGCATTGTGGTTTCACACTTTATAACTATAGAAAAAGATTCGTTGGGTTTATGTAATAGATACTGGACACAGTAATGGGGTTGAGTACGTCAGTTTAACATTGAACACCATTATGATTTATTTTAATTAAAAAGACTGGAGACAATAAACATAAACAGACCCTCTGCTCAAGCGCTGAACTTGTATGTTAGTGAACTGATCGTCGGTATATTCTGTTGCACTGACCATTTGATCCCAGAGAGCCTTCGCCCCTTCCACTTTATCATAATGTAGCTCACCACCCAGAGGGGCGGTAGCAGGCAGTCTATCAATTTGCTCATTATCCCGCAAAGCCGAATATCCTGGACAGGAAATCAGTGATACCATGTTGATCAGATCTCATCAAGTGATGCAGGCCACTCCATGTGTAGACAGCCAGTTTCTATTTTCCGAAGCAAGCTTTGCATGTCTGCTACAATTACCACACATTAGGCTATATGGCACACAATCAATCAGAAAATTAGCCGTAAAAACTGCCGTTGTCGTCTGCATCCCCACTCTCATACTTCATGATGTGACTTTATACGCGATGGTCTCTATTTTCAAACAGTGTCCATCAAACTGCACAATAAAACCACACCCACTGTTTCTACTTCTCACTACAGACGCATGTGAGTGTATAACGATGTCTCAAGCGCATGATTTTCGTTGATTAGCTCCTGCACCGATGCCTCTGTTTCACCAAGTATCCACTCCTGGCACCCTCTATCCAAGGTAACTATCGCGCTGTGCAAAACCCTAACCAATAGAGGGAAGCAATACTACATATAAAGAGGTGATGAAGGACTGTATGGATAATTTAATATTATAACATATTTTAACATTCAGTGCTCGGTACTTTTTAAGATATAAACATCCTGTACTAATATGCAACAAACGACTGAGAACCGAGGAGAGCTCTTTAAGTAATCAGTATGTACATTTTCCAAAAAGATCATATTTAAAAGGAAATTTTTAGCAACTGTTATGAACACAAAAGAGACTTATATATAATGTACACATATCACGACATCCAGCAATAGAATCTGTATATTTTTGGCAGGTACACACAGATGTACCTAATAATTATATTTTGTATTAGAGACATATCGTCAGTGAGTAAACCTCTCTGTGTCATATCCTCCCCTTAAAGGCTTACAGTGTGCAAGTGGCAATGCCGTGATATTCATATTGTAACCAACTCCTTACTATAGTCCGTTTACAATCTCAGGCCCTCACAGAACAACAAATATCGCAAATTGTGATTTTGTAATTCACAGTTGCACAAGTGCTGCTATTTCAATTTGTTCGATCTTTGTTTGACTAATGTCTGCACCTCCAAATCTGCTGACTCATAATTATGATTGGATGTCTTAATAATGGTGTAGCTGGATACAGGTGCACTTGCTTTCTGACATCTGGTTTTTTTTTCCACTGTCAGTTCCGTCGTTTTCCATTCTTCTTCTTCTTCTTTCCTCTTCCACCTTGTACTTTATCGAAGTGTCGGGTGGGGAGAGGGTGGGGGGGGGGGGATGTAACATTCGTTAATGAGCTATGTCAAGAGCACTATTAAGATTGATGTTCATTTCTGTAAGGCTGTTCCTAATGCCATCACTCCATATTTTCCAATGTCGCGCTATACCCGTTGTAACGTTTTAGTGTGGCTCGCTGTTGCATACAGTACCAGATCATTCTTGTTAGGTGTCCAAACCACTTTATTTGTGGTTCTTTGAGAACCTGGCAGACTGACTTTATTAGTAGCATTTGTCTGATTTCGTGATTTCGTATTTAGTCTTTTCTTGAAACTTTTGCAGCTCTTTTAAGGTATTTCATCTTCCATGATTAAACTTCCTAATATATAAATTCCGTAATATGATTCAGACCGGAATCAATTAACTGTATGTGTAGTGGGCCAAGAATTTCACTAAATTGAATTGCTTCGGTTTTGTTTGCATTGTTCTTTATGTTAGATCTATTTCATAATGACTTTAACCCGTTAATGTGATCTTGCAGTCTGTGTCTCTTTCACTGCAGAACAAGCACAGGTCGTCAGCAGATAGCAGTTCGTTTAGCGTAGGTGAGTCGATTACTTTGTCTGAAATGTGTACTTCCTTATGATAATGACGATCTATGCTGTTTGTATTTAAACTTACATCTTTAGATATCCTGTCTTTATAAGTGTTTGAAAAAATGGGGAGGGTACGCATCCCTGTCCCACACCTGTGTTGACTGTGAACATGTCTGATATACGTTCTTGTGTTCTTACTGCACTTTGGCTTGTGTGGTACATGATTATGATCTTCTCTAGTAACTGTCCTTGGACCCCGTAGTTCTCAAGAAAAGACTTTAGCTTGTTTCTGATCTACAAACACAGCATTATGTTGGACATTATACTCAATGGTTTTCTCGCACAATTGTCTCAGAGTGAATAATGCATCTGCACCTGAAACAGAATTGCACATGCATCCACTCCTCGCAGGGTTCTATGTCCTCAAGTGAACATACCTGCAAACTAATGTCCTGGACTTGACCCATTCACGATTTCCCTCTTTATAACCCGTTGCCCTGTATCTTCATAATTTAACTGTGCAATGGATGCTGTGTGTCCGCGTTGACAGTGAGGTAAGCACGTGTTTGGGAAATATGTACTCTGACTTATTTTTGAAAGGTCAAGAGGGTAGCTCATCGCCCTGCATGCTGTATCTTGTGTACACCCAAGTATAATTCGCATAGCCGCATTCTGGTACACACGACATAGATAACGCTGCTCAAAGTTTGCCGCCGCCTTTACTCTCATCGCACCCAGACCCCGCTTGGCTTTCATTTTAATATGATTTATTTGCTTAGCAAGAGCAGTGCTATGATCAAACTGTATCCCCAGGTATTTCATTGCATTCGTTCTTTTCACAGCCTCAGAACACAGACTTACAACTGGTGTTAGAGTTTTCGAAATATGGTTATTGAAAGAGAACCATGTCACTGCTACCTACGTTGGGTTGACCAGTGTACCAGCTTTACCACATCAAAGCTGGTGCAGGTTAGCTCTTTATGTAGTTCTTTAGCAACCCTCTCTCTGCCCTGGCTTTGACGATAAACTAACACATCGTCAGCATATGGCAGTGTTCTTCCGAGTCATGTGATTTGCTCGCATGTGATTCTCACTGTAAATTTTGAACAGCACAGGAGATAATGGCGATCCGTGTAGCAGACCGGGATGTATTATTGTTGGTTCAGAAGTCCAACTGCCACACAAAAACACTTCTTTTCGTTCGAAGAGGGCGGAAGAAATTAAGTGAAGCAGGAATGGGTTAATTTTAGTTCAAGAAGCTGAAAAACTAAGAAATCCAAAGATACTCTGGTGTACGCATCGTCTAAATAAATTGTCGCAGCACACGTTTTAATACCTGAGTGGAAGCCTGCATACACATCATTAGCAAAAACCGCAGCGTTGGTCCACGTTTCTTTCTTTGGACGGTACCCGCGAAGGGTAGGTGGATTATGGCGATTATAGTTTCCAACGGCTTGCCTACAGTATTTTGCATAGGGATTTTCCTGAATTTTTGCGTGAGAGTATGAATGAGACCACTGCGGGGATTTGTGTGGGTGTGTGTGTCTGTGTGTGTGTGTGTGTGTTTTGCTGTTGTGTATAAATATGTGCATTAATTTATGTCAGCACAACGATCCACAGAGAACAATAGAATCGCTAGAAAACATGAGATCTTTTCTGCATCAGACATATCCAACTGTCACTACTGTCTGTATGTACCAGTTTTTAGGGTGGTGTAGACAGAGGGTTGTGAGCCTGAGGATTAAGGGCAGCAAAGTTGACGCTGTTGCCACGGACTGTACAGGTTATGATATTTTAATTTTGCTCCCTACATAAAAATAGTATCTGTAATCTGATAACAAACAGTCAGGTCTTGTTGTATGTATAATATGTTCACAAAATCTTAGGTCACTTTGTGCGTAGGATCTGATCACAAACAGTCATGTCTTGTTGTGTGTGTGTATTCTGATCACAAACAGTCATGTCCTGTTGTGTGTTTATTCTGATCACAGACTGGCACGTCCTGTTGTGCATATGATTTGATCACAAACAGAAAGGTTTTGTTGTGTGTATGATCTGTTCACAAACACTCAGGCCTTGTTGCGCGCATGATTTGATCACAAACAGTCAGGTCTTGTTGTGTGTATAATCTTTTCATAAACACTCAGGCCTTGTTGTGCGTATAATCTAATCACAAACAGTCAGGTCTTGTTGAAGGCGTAGAGGGGTGGGGTGTGGGTGGGAAGGAAAGGAATTAAGAAAGACTATAAAATGGTGTTGATGACATCTTCCACTACCCATTGAATGGTTAAACCTGAAAGATAACATTAGGTAACCGAAAGGCAAAATGCATAAACGCCTCCTTTAGTTTACCATACTTCCCGGTGCAATGACGTACCTCACATAATACACACACAAAACGCCTTGCAGTTTAATGGAGTCGTTTACTTTACCTTAGTTTATATTACTCTAATTATTTTATTCAGTTTTACTTGTATACCCACCATGAGAAAAATAAATCTCATACAATGTGTGCATGGTTTTATCTTTAGAAAACTGTGGTGTTGATTGTTTTCTATTGTTAGTGTTTCTGTGTGTGTGTTTTTTTTTAATCATGTTCTGTCTATCACTCCTTGGATGTCAAAGATTGCATTTCGTGCCGAATACAGTGTGAGACATATAATATGAGGATAGGCATTGATCAGACAAAGGCAATCATAATAGATAGACAAAAAAGAAAGCCTATCAATTAAAGAAAACAACACAGAAATAAAACAAGCTTGCGAATTTAAATATTTAGAGTCATTGTTCACGTCTGATGGAAGAATTGATAGAGAAATCAACATACGATGTGGGACAGCAAATCAAGTTATGGGACAATTAACACCACTTCTGTCGCGAAGAAAGAAATCTCTGTCAACCAAAGAACACCTCATAAAAACGTTTTTTTTTTAGGGGGGGGGGGGGGGTGGGGGGTCACATTGTGCCACCAGTGCCAAACATGGACACTTACTACAGCGAATGAACGGAAGATCGTAACAACAGAGATAAAATGTCTTAGGAGAGCTGCTGGTGTGACAAGAAGAGATACAATCAGGAATGAAGAAATTAGGAAAAGACTAAGACTGAAACCGGTCATGCAGTTCGTTAAAGAAGAACAGATGAGATGGTTTGGCTACCTGCCGAGAATGTCTTAGTACCTACTGCCACAGAAAGCAACACTGAAGAAATAAATAAATACAGAGTAAGGGAAAGACGCGTGATAGCAGCGACATCATCAGGAGACACCTAACAGAAATGAACACCAACTTGTCAAATGCATTGGAAAAGGCACACAAACAATCCTTACAGCCATTCCCCCAATCCCTAACACCTCGATGAGGTCAATGGTGGAAGAGGACAAGAAGATTCCTTACAGGGATATGTTGCTGAGACTGCTACAGCGGGACCCGGCAGCAGATTTTGTATCCTTCTGTTTCACTAATGAGCCATTCATATTATCAACAGTTGTTTAAATGTACGCTAGAACGTATTCGGATCAGTTCAGATCTTTTTCTAGTAATCTAGGCATTCAGTCAACAATTTGTAATTCGCTCCAAGGAAAAAAAAAATATATATACAACTAAAGGTCTTAGGAATTTGTAATATTATATAGATGCTGTAAAACATTCATGAATTTAAAATTCATACTTCAACTGTTTACAAGAAACGTAAGCACAAGTTAAAACTGTGATATTTATTAAACATAAGGTCAACTCATCTAACTGACTATATGCATTTTAGCTTATATACGAACAGTGGCAGCGATTCCGTTTTTGAACTTTCTTGTATCTAGCATTTGACAAATACAAAAAAGTGTTGCTTTATAACAATGTCCCTTACGTTTCTGTTCGCAAATCGTTTACTTGTATTCCATTTCTTTAGTTTTACTGAAGACTTCTTGCTTCTAAGATGACGTCAATCATCTGGCGTTAGGTGGCCTAACAAACAAGGACATTCACTGACATGGAGACCAAGTCATGGCTGTGAGAAGGACACAGGCGGCAATGTAGGCGCTGAGCTTTCTTTATAGTGAACTATTTCACCATCGGGTAACTCTGTAAACAGGGCCTCATCTATGTAACAATCTAAGAGTAACCTCAGGTGATACTGAACCCTGAAACTGGACTGAGTGAAAAAACTTATCAGAACCTACCTGGGAAAACGACTAGAAAAGGAACCTCGACATCACAATATTCCTTAAACACTTCGACATATAACGGCCTAAACTGACAAAAATTGATGGACACAATTTTTTTTTTTTGGGGGGGGGGGGGGGGGGATATATCATATAACATCTAATATCACATTTGATAACACAACAATGCACATACATATGTACCAGCCAATTATTTATCGTTTATTTTTCATTTCAAATCATGAAATCGTTCACATTTTCGAAAAGCGATTTTAACCACATTGTTGAGTTATCTGCTTTTCTTTACTGTTTAACTAATAAAAATGCACATTGTTTTCAATGCCATATAAATCCTTCAGTGCATGTCAAATCAGAGGATTTACAATAATGTCCGTCTCTTGCCCACGTTGTTTAGTAAGATTTATTTTAACCTGGCGCACACTCGTTTCTCATCCACAAAATACATGACATAAACAAAATAAAACAATAAAGAGTCGATATATATATATATATATATATATATATATATATATATATATATATATATAGAGAGAGAGAGAGAGAGAGAGAGAGAGAGAGAGAGAGAGAGAGACTAAATGCCACTGGATGAATACTCTTGCTTCTAGGTGCAAGAATCAGGTATAAAATATCCACCTCAATGCTGATCCTAGACCCAACTTTCAGGCCAGAAGGCAAAAGTCTAGTCACTGCTCTACCACGACTCCCGATACATCTGCCATCGTTTAAACAATGTACTTTTTGTGCAAACACAGTAAGTTTATGAGAACTAACACTAATACCTCTAAAACACTTCATATAGTCATTTTGTTGTTGGCCGGTATACCTACTGTAGTGTACATTATACAGTATTTTTTTTTCATGACAAATATAAATGCATATACATCAAAAACCATACAATGATTGTGTGAATAGCGAATAGAGAAAGTGCTTTGTATCGGTCTGCCCCTGCCCCTCCTTCCTAGTACCATGCCTTCTGCTATATTTGTTTTTCCAATCCGCTGTTCATTATAGAGCCTAGATATTCACAGTTTGCGACATTTTCAATGTCTTCATAATTTTGTGACAGCCAGTTCTATCTGCGGAAATTATTTACGTTTTCTTTAAATTCAAGAACATATTTTGATCTTCACTGTGCTTTTGCGTGAGTGTACGTGTGAATGTGCGCGTGTATGTGCGCGTGTATGTGTGTATGTGTGTGTGCGTGTGTGTATGTGTGCGCATGTGTGTGTGTGTGTACGTGTGTGTGTGTTCGTGTGTGTGCGTGTGTGTCGTGTGTGTGTGTGTGTGTGTGTGCAGTTATTCTTGAATATAAACAGATTGAAAAAATTCTTCAATGGGAACAGAAAACTTAGACGATACATGGTTTACATCTAAGAAAGACAGCACTCGACTGTAATTTCTGTGTTATTTTCTTTGTCTCAGTTTTTTTTTTTTTTTAGCACAGACTATAGACTGTAGACAATAAAATACCGAACGCCACGCAGAAAACATGACGTCTAGGCGAAACATCACCAGTCTGTACGCGATGATCTGAATTATTCATCATCATCAGGTGCCTTGTCGACTCGCGTAAGCTATCCTACCTCTCCACATTCTGCGATCTCCTGCAGCACGTATCATTTCGTGGGCCGACACACCCCCATGCCATGTCACAAGACTCAAGAATCTTCTCTCGTGGTCTTCCTCTATCCCTCCTTTCACAGATAACTCCAGTGGTCACAATATGGTCTTTTTTCCCTCTTCTCATAACAGGGTCGAAAAATTATGACTTTCTCATTCTGAAGTTTGTGATAAGTTGTCTACAGGCTCCCGCCTCTTTCAAAACCTCTTGGTTGCTCTTTTTGGCTGTCCAAAGAATTCTTAGCATTCTTCTGTAAAACCACATCTCCGCGGCCTCCAGAAATTGTTTGGCCTGCCTACCGATTGTCCAGGATTCACAGCCATATGTTAAAACTGGATGTATGTAGCAAGCAAGCATTCTTTTTCTAACTCTCAATGACAAAGATATATTGTACACGATGTTCTTAATTTTATAAAATGCAGTTTTTGCCTGTTCTATTCTGTTTCTTATCTCAGTTATGCATCTTCCATCTGATGTTATCCGTTTGCCCAGATACCTAAATTGTCAGGTTTCTTTGGCATAGCTATTAATATGGATTTTCAAGGGTCATTTGCAATATGCCCACTATTATGAATATCATTTAAAAGTTGAGTCATTATTTCAATTCCAAAATCTCACAGTGCTTCGATTTCTTCTAGTGAGATATTGTCTGGCCCGGGTGCTTTTCCTTCTTCATTTTATGTAATGGATCCTCAACTTAAAAAAAAAAAAAAAATTACTTCCATTAGTGCAATGCTCGCAGCAAATAATGTATAAAGTTTAAGGTTACTTTTACTTCAACCGACTTTACTGGGTGTCTGCATCAGATGATTTCCACTTAGTTATTTAGTTAGTTAGTTAGTTAGTTAGTTAGTTAGTTAGTTAGTTAGTTAGTTGGGTTATCATCATTGCACTCCGGACATGTCCATAGGTGCTCAGATCCTCCCCTCAGTATGAAACCCAACGTCCGATGGCTAATAGTACCAGTTCTATGTTGATTAACAAGTCTTCTGGTGTGTCTGGTGTGCGTCTCGATTTTTGCTGTGCCGATCTTAATTCCCAAGTCTGCCATTCTGGCGAGTGATGTGGATTCACTGCCACCAGTCCTCTATCCTTCCGATTTCTCTGAGGGCATTGATAATATCAGCATGATCCATAGGCTGACCGTCGGTAGTGATAGCGGATCCAGCCAACCTGTCAGCTCTTTCATTTCCATCGACGCCTCGTGTGGTTTCCACTTATCAAGGGATACAACAATCAACAATGCCTTTTTGAAGGGATACGATAACGCATATGTTGAAGATACACAACTATACGGTTAATTCAGTGTTGTTCATTATTTCAATGTTTAATGATCGCTTTTTCGCAGGACTGATACATCTAGTACTAACAAGCAACACATGACTGTAGAATTGAGTTAAACTCTTTTATTTATCAGTGGGTCAACGTTTTCAGGAGGATAACATTAAACTGCTGAATTGCAGCAGCTGCTTGGAAAGCACGATAAACTTTTACATCGTACGAATATGTTTTCACTTACAAATCATTGAAAATGTTTGGCAGGTACACTTAGATGTACCTCATTATTGTAATGTGTGTTATATACAGCTGGCACGTATGGGCTTAGGTGTTGCGAGCGCGATTCGTGGTGCCGGTTTGCGAGGCTTGATACCGGCTGCAGACGATTTGTCTTGCCTTGGTTTCGACAGTGGTACCGCGGGCTGACCGTTTAGTAAGCATTGGCAAGCTACTACAAGTAAAATTTGCTGTGACTGTAACAAACCAACGGAATATAGCAATCCTAAAAGAGATAATCGCTTGTATCGTGTTAGAATAAATGCACACGTTACATAAATTTAGATTCGGTAAATGCACAACGACGTTAAGAAGCACACATGTAATGACGTTATTCTTGGTTGCTTTTAAGACACACAACCGAGATCTCGTCATTCGTTGCGACTTCAAACGACCGTCCCAGGCTTTATATCAGCTTAGCTGAAAACGTATCAATATTTTATAAATTCAGGTGAGACTTATAATAGTAGGGAGCAGTTAATAGCCCCTGTAAACACAGGAGGTATACTAAAATACTCTATAAATATCATCATCATGATGTAGACGGTCCTTTGCAGAACGTCGCTATCATCACAGTCTGCCTGAAATAAACTAGGTCTCTAGCCAGTTCTCGCGCCGCATGTACTTTCATACTCAAGGAGTCACTTATATCATGTGCCCATTTTCGTGACGGTCGGTCCCTGCCCCTCCTTCCTTGTACCATTCATTCTGCTATAGTTGTTCAAATCCGTCGTGGCGCTTGATATGACCAACATATTTGAGAATTAAAAATACTACCACTATTTAATAATCTAGATAAATATTCCGTGACTTTCTCAAATAACCCTGATACTTGTCCGTTCAATGACCAGTAACTGCCTTACATATTCTTTTTTGTTACCATTCAAGGTTAGAACATTTACTAGTGAACCCTCTATCACTTTGTCATCTTTTCTGAGAATACTCATTTGGAATCCTTGCGTAATGATCTAACAGCATAAACCAGCATCCTGTGCCATGCGATATCATCAAGTGTATGTACCATAAGTGTTTGTATTTATTATTTCACGAAGTATAAAAGATAAGTAAAAGTGAAGGACCCGTTGGCATGTGTATTAGGCATGAAGGGCTGGATCTTCATTTTGTGCGTATAAGTGATCAACATCACACCCGTCGCCTTTATTTCCCATTACTATACATGGTATCCATTTAGGGCGGAGCCGACCTGCGTCTGTTAAGACTCGAACTCACGACTGTCCGATCCGCATGCAAGTGTTGGCCACCACCTCACGAAGAGTTTCATATGATAATGCTAAGAACTGTGTATGTATACAACAATATTAGAACATTTTAGATAAGTTAATTACTGTTTTTTATGCTCGAGGAGACAGACATTGTATGTAATACCTGTTTTTTTCCTCAAACTGCTCTGATAACACCACAAACACCGCAACACTTCTACCCGCCACAGAATTCTCAGCATAATCCTCACCTCAATATTAAATGATGCATTTTTCAGGTTCCGTATACCCACCCTAGATCACCAACATTGTGGAACGATAAAAACTGAGATTAGACATTTACTCAAACAGCCTGAACGTCGTCGAGGAAAGCCAAGGCTTCCTGAGGCTGCAAGTAATGTTGCATTGCAAATCATCAAACACGATGTACTGATTTATCTATGAACTTAATATTCGCCAAGGAATGCTGTAATCCACCCCGAAAGAACTTAAATCTGACTGACGTTTGGAAGTGATTTTGATGGCTTCAGTGTTAAATAATGTGCCAAAGCTAATCAAGTAATGGGCCAACTATCTCCCCTGTTGACACACAAGCAGATACCTCAGAGTACTAAAGTGAATCTTATCAGAACTATTTTTTGGCCAATACTATGCTATCAGTGCCAAACGTGGACACTTACATCCTCCAATGAACGTAAAATTGTGACAACAGAGATGAAATGCCTTAGAAGAGCTGCAGGAGTTTCAAGGAAAGACAGAATACAAAATCATGAAATCAGACGAATGCTAGGAATAAAGCCAGTCTTACAGGTCATCAAAGAACAACAAATGAAATGGTTTGGACACCTAACAAGAATGCCCTGGTACTATCTGCCACAGCGAGCCACACTAAAACGTTACAACGGGTATAAAGCGAGTGGAAGACCTCGGAAAAGATGGAGTGATGGCATTAAGAACAGCCTTACAGAAATGAACATCAGTCTTAATAGTGCTCTTGACAGAGCTCATCAACGAACATTACATCTCCCCCCGACACTTCGATGAGGTACAAGGTGGAAGAGAAGAAGAAGAAGAAGAAGAAGTGTTAAATAATGTTTTTTGAATTGTTGATACATTGAAAGGAATATTCTGGTTGGGGTTGTGTCAATAAATTGATTTATTTAGTATAACCCACCTATCTGATTGAGACAATTGGTATGTTTGATTTACATGTTTGATAAAGAAATTTACTCTTTGATTCATACGGGTTAAATTATGAAATGTATGTGAAAAAAAGGAATTAGCAAACATTTCAATAATATTTGCAAAAGCCTGTACACACGTAGTAAATCCCGCATACGATCGAAGGCAGGGTTGTCAAGAACGTTTATAGTGAACTCTGGTGTGTGTCAGGGCTGTGTACTGTCACCGCTTCTTTCTATAACATACATGGATACCATATGTAGCAAAACGAACTTTAATCATGAAGAAGATATGACATAATTACTCTTCGCCGACGACGAGCTACTCATAGCAGAAAATACGGAATGCCTACAAAACCACCTAAATCAAATTAGTAACAAAGGGGAGGAATATAATATGAAAATAAACACTACAAAGACAGAAACAATGGTGATAGGAAGACATAAAGACAATTTAGAAATTAGATTAAAAACAACACCCTGAAACAAACAGAGGAATTTAAGTATTGGGCAGCAATTTTTACATCCGACAGAAAACTGGACAGAGAAATCAGCTCCAGATGTGCCAAAACTAATCAAGTAATGGGTCAACTATCTCCCCTGTCGACACACAAGCAGATACCTCGGGGTACTAAAGTGAATCTTATCAGAACTTTTTTCTGGCCAACACTATGCTATCAATGCCAAACGTTGACACTTACATCCTCCAGTAAACGTAAAATTGTGACAACAGCGATGAAATGCCTTAGAAGAGCTGCATGAATTTCAAGGTAAAACAGAATACGAAATTATGAAATCAGACGAATGCTAGGAATAAAGCCAGTCTTAGGTCATTAAAGAACAATAAATAAAGTGGTTTGGACACCTAACAAGAATGCCCTAGAACTATCTGCAACAGCGAGCCAAACTAAAACGTTACAACGGGTATAGAGCTAGTGGAAGACCTCGGCAAATATAGAGTGATGCATTAAGAACAACTTTACAGAAATGAACATCAGTATTAATAGTGCTCTTGACAGAGCTTTACATCTCCCCCCAACACTTCGATGAGGTAAAAGGTGAAAGAGAAGAGGAAGGGATATAAACATATTCACTAACAGGGAATCTGTCATAAAGGGAGACGATATCACATATGTAGTGAGACTGGCCAACTGTGAAGCAAATATAATGCAATAACTTAGTTTACAATATAAAGTTCTTTGCTTAATAGGATCTAAACATATTGTAATAACTTACAGCTAAAAATAATATGCCAAATTTGGGCAACATTGTTATTTTATCAAATCGATGCTGCTTCTTGAAAGATAACATCTAATAGCAAAACATTGCAAACTTTCTCTTAACATCACGACTGTTGACAATTTTTAAGATTAATTCCATAGACACAGCAAGTGCAACATTTATGGCAGGTACACACTTATGTGCCTTTTAATTATTAGCATGAAAGATATGAGCAAAGGAGAACGGGAGAAGGTTAATCCGAGGTGATATATACGATGTAAACACATATACAAAGCTCTCAATCAGTATCATGTTATCACATGAGCTTAACTCTCTCAGTACTGCTCTACGTGGGCTGTGTATCAGCGTCATGCTGAAATGCTGAATCAGTTTCATATAACTTGTCTCAGAAAGCTGCTCAAAATCAAATGACACCTTACGCGAGGGTGGTCCTGGATAATAAAAGCAGTGGACACCATTAGACAAATGTGCCCATTGGAAGATGTCAGGTTTGGTGATGAACTGAAAGAAACTTGAGAATAATTGTATTAGAAAATTAAGGTAGTAATCACTAAGGGTAAGTTTTGCTGAGACTACAGGAAAACAGCCGCTGATTCAGAAAAAGATCCCTCCTCCACGATGACTATCGACATAGTGACTTCATCACATGTACACATGCCTCAGTGATTCGCGGGGTGCGGTCTGGGTACACAGCGCAGATGAATGAAAAGACAGTAAAGGAAGAAAGTCAAATGTAAGGTTTGGCGATTTCTAGCATGAAGATAGGACAACAGCTGTCGTATGGGTACTTGCATGGCTGGTGGAACAGAGAACAACTCACGTATTGATAGTGACAGACTCTGTGAGCATCCTTTAAAACTCTTAAAATCCGACTAGAATGAGTTGGCAGCATCCAGATGTATATCCTGCCTCAAGAAAATAACTTGGATGTACACATTGAGACACGCAGGGTGAAGAAAAATGAAAGAGCTGGCAGACTGGCTGTGTCTGTAGTATCTAGTAGAGGAAAATATATAGAGAGGGCAGACAGACTGAGTTCCTGAGACGTTGAGACAAAGGAGTCAGAGGGATGAACAACATGAAAATGGGCATTGAACGAGGGCAAGGGGACAGAAACCGGTTGTAGGACACAGACAGTATCTCTTCCGTAAAACAGCTGTGTCTACACAACATTCACGTTCGAGTATGCTTGTTTTTTTCGTTAAGTCAAACATACGAGTAAACGTTAGTATCATTCTCGTCATAAAAGCCATGAGAAATGCAACGAATATTTTACAGCTTCTTAATAATGGGTTGTATCAGTTGTTGGTCATTTCTCTCAGCTCGCCCATTGATGCTTCTCTGTATTTGTCTGGTCTCTCCTTCGTGTCCATTATTGTGTCTTCAACCCGTCGCTCAGTTGTAGGTGATTATATATGACTATAGAAATTCTAGTCATACGAACAAACGATTAGAGGTGTTTGCCCGCAATAAATTGTATGACAGACTGTAGTCTGTCTGGTTTCTCCTCTTGAAAGGGTAACACTCATAAATATGTAGATACATTTACAATTATTCAAATAACATAGTGTAATACATGACGTGACAATCGATGTTTTTTTTGAACTAACAGAAGACAACCACTGGATGACGTGGAGGTCAAGATACCTAAGTACACAATAAAACAGTGATAAGTCAGTAGATGCATCCATACCCCGGCCTTTATGTGATCATCTCAACCGGTGTTATCTACATCATATGATAATGTAAGGATGATTTTGCTAGATCACATTAATTTTTCTAAAGCAGCTAATCCTGTGAGACGCCCTTCTGTACATGTGTTGTATCATACATATTCCAATTGAAAAACATCATTTTGAACCTGCTTTAAAAAAAAAAAAAAAACTAATTTGAAATTACGAAAACAGCATGCTTCTAAGATGAGATAAAAAGACGTTGACAACATAAGAAGATCTTAAAACGAACTGTAAAGAGAAAAATGAGGGAGTGTGAACTGACATAGGATACCATAGGGAGAAAAACATCAGATCTTTAGCAGTAAATATAACTTATTCATGCCTTGTGTGTCAACTGGAACAAGAATCAGATTTACATAGATTACCCTTAACACAGTGCAACTTTAATTCAAAGTTTACATTTTGTGTGTACCTAAACCAACTAATCCTTGTATTTACATCAAACGATTTCCAGTTATATGTGAGGTTTGAGGTTTCAACAACGGACCAACATCATGGCGCATGAGAAGTAACCCATAGTGCTCCATTCGTCTGCTAACTTAAGATCTTCTTTACCCCTAGGTCAGAGCGACGATGTACCATCAGAACATATATCCATGTATTACATCGACAGCGTCGTGTGGCACACTATAGCGAGAGCAATTCACTTTACGATGTTGTTGATATCATCATGAGATAACAGAAGAAATCTTGGATACAAAGATAACAAAAAAATGGTCCAACTGCAGACTTTAGGGGCAAGTTTTATCTTTATCATTTACACATATCTAGACTCATCCACAGCTAATGAAAGATACTGGACACCAAGAGCATGTGCCACATTGTGTGGCATCGCATTTACCGCGTAGAATCAGTAAGTAGAAAATATCATTTTTTAAGTTCAAGTGTTTGCTGGCCGAGGTGTATGTAGTCAGAAAAGCAATCAAGTATTTAAGATAGAGCCATATCATACTATGCGATCATACACGATTTTAAACTAGGTGAATTCCGAGTTGTTAGTAAATTAATTAAAAATGAAAAAAAAAAAAAAAAAAAAAAAAAAAAAAAAAAAATACGTGATTAAAAAAATTAATCAACTAATTGAAACCAATTTCAAGTATGTCTGATCGCATCGTCCACCTTTGTATATAATCAGACAAATGTAAATAGGGAAGTATTAAAATAGTTTATATCAAACAATCCGTGTGATATGTTAAACAAAAACGTTGATACATTTTCTGTTTTTCTTACATCTGATGATACCAATTTAGCATACAGCTTTGTTGGGTGGTTCTCTCTGATCGAAACCTACACCTGACTGCATGGGTTTTTATCATGGTATGGGACGTCACAGGTCGACCAAGTCTAAAGTGGGTATCAGGATTTATGTCCTGGGACAGTAAAGACAGCCGGCTGACCACATAACCCAGCTAGTCTTCTTCTTCGCAGTCACCAGCAGATGGTTCTAGTTGTTTATCAACTTCTGGACTGCTGTTTTGTTACAGAACCCGAGTGTGCATCCGTTTTACAAATCTGACTCATGTGTATGCAGACTGCTGGTTCCCTGCCTCTCAGACAGATGCACTCCGACTTTGAAGGAAGCTTTCAGTTAGTCAACTCTTACGACATGCACTTTGGGTAGGCAATGGGTTTGTCTTGTTTTCCATTTAAAAGGGGCCCCAGAACCCACCCAAAAAAGAAAGACCCAGCTGGTGCCGATTGGTCTGTAAAAATGTGGGTGTTCTTCCCATAGGCTCGAAGCGCACAAGGCGTAAAAAGCGATCTTTATTTTTGCTTACCAGTACCGTGCTCCGACAATACACATTTTAATTATAAAGTACCAATGTAACTATCGACCAAGTTCCCAAACAGTTGCTAGGATTTTACTATTATAAGTTACTTTTGAAGAAAAAAAAAAGTGATTTTGGCCTATTAAAATATTTTGCACAATTCTAAGCCACTTGTGTTACAAGTTAATGCTGGCTTTTTTTTTTTTTTTTGTTATTCTACGATTTACTTTGTACTGAATATTAAAATATTTTAGAGCATTAAATTACCTTTGTATTGTTCCACCTCACAGCATTTGTCTCATTTTTTCCCTTCATGTCGGGTCTGTCGATCATGTTTGTATCCCTTTAAGTACGCAAATAACACGCAGAGTCGGTTCTGACAAAAGCACATTTAAATATCACGTTTAATGCCTTTTGCAAGAATCACATTAAATTGTGGCATATAAGAGTTGGGTTGCCCTCACAGCACTCCGTGCTTGTCCAGACAACACATACATCAGGCTAAAGGATACGCAACTAGCCTAACCTGGTAGTATTTGACAGGCATATTTCCATGTCAGAAAGACAATGCAAGTTTTAAGAAGTTACAAAAACGTGTTATCTGAACGTTCAGAAAAATTATATACGACAACAATTTTAGTTGTTGCGTGATGTTCGATTCTTTTCTTTTTCGCGTTCACTGGCTGTTAACTTGAGCTAAAGGTTATGGTTATTTGTCCACCCCTAGATTTTAGTCTTGCTCCAGTACTTGGTTGTTGATCGTCAATAGATCTCGCTTAGTTGTATGCAGCATGTTGGTTCCTTGTTTGTCAGGCAGATGCACTCTGACTTCCAAGCAAACCCCCATTTTAGTCGCCTCCTGCAACAGGCTTTTTGTGTAGGCAATGGTTCTATTCTTGTGTTCCCTACACCAGGCGGAAAGAGTGTCATTTGAGATGGATCTATGGTGATCCCGTAGGTAATACCGTGTCAGCCTTCTTCGGGGGCATTTGAATTCGTCCCTTTCTTATCTTGATCTAATATTCTGCAGCTCCAACCTAATATTTGAAACTTCCTAACTCTTTAAGTTCCCCAAAAATTGCTTTATAAGTTGATAGGTTCCTGCACATAAGCCCAGTTAACGAATTATATGTCGATTTTAGTTTCTCTTTACCTGAGCCTCTGATGCTAAACTCCCGGGGACTTAAAGAGTTAATGACTTTGTGTCTGTGCAAACTGAGGCGTGAGTATCGTTCAACCCCACCAGGACCGTACACCGAGCGATTAACACCCGGTGACACAAAGTGTCACATTGGGACTTAATTTCTTAGGCACAGATCCTCAAAACCCATTCAACCGTTAGGTTGTGTTAGGACCCACAACACCAGCTGGGTGTTGCTGGAGCAAGAGATGAATTGTTCAGTAATAATTAAAACAAGAGACATTCCAGCATGTCGCTGCAGCGAGAGATGAATTGTCCGGTAACAACTATAACAGGAGACATTATATCTTATACAGCAAGAAATATGGAAAAAAAATGGAACTCTAAATATTATTGTTTTAATGCTTAGTTACGTATTTTTAATTCTAATGTTATTACTGTATATGCTAGCGAAAATTATTTAAATAGAGTTGGATGGATTTGAGAGTCATAAAAGAAATACGATACATTTGTGGGCAACCACTAGTATCAACAGTTACAAGAGAGATAAGAATAATGGACGTGTCCTGAGAAGAAACATGTAAAGAATCACTAAACAGACACTAGCATGGCAAAAAAAGGGATTTAAGAGAAGAGGACGCCCAGAAGCATAAACAAAAAACAAAAAAAGAACGTCGGCGAGAGAGGCCAAAGGTGTTGCATTAGATAACATTTATGATACTGAATTTATTGCACATAAATGAATGGAATTAGAGGATAGACTGCGAGCCCAATGTGACTTATCATGACACAAGAGGATAATGAACTGACGAATGGGGGTCTTGTACTTTCTGAAACATACCTCGTGCTGTTGTATATCTGCTGTACAAAACCATTGTCCAGTGTCAGACATGCATAATAATCTACTAGCTTAATTAGTGCCGCCTGTTAGAGTGTTAATTACAGTAATGATTTACATGTACAGAAACGCAAAGGTGAAACAAAAGGGAAGTTGTGGCAATCGTAATCAGATATCACCAGATATAGAAATTTGATGATGAGCAGGTGCTCTCTTTTTAATAACATCTCTCTGGGTTTTCAAAAGTTTACTTCGCAAAGCATTTTCTGGTTCACATTTGAGACCCGGTCGATCGCACATCCAAGACAGGTTATAAATAAAATCCCACTCGATGAGGATTTGAAAGCAAGATTTCGAGGCCAGAAGGCAACAGTCTAGCCACTGCTCTGCCCCGGCCCCATGTATATCTTTGAGCTATCAACAAATGCACTGTTTGAACAAGTAGAAAAAATGATATTGTTATAAGAACTAACAATAAAATAAATGCTAAACACTTCAAGGAAACCTGACGCTATGGCCCGCTGCACCGGCAAAATTGTCAAATAAAAAAGATGCAATGCAATTTAAGCGATGACACACGTGAAAACTGACTGTTATTACAATGCTTGTGGGAAATAATGTTTGAAGTTTATGGTTACATTTACCTAAATTTACAATACTTGGTATTTGCATCAAAATAGTTTTCACTAATCAAGGGATACAACAATCTAAAGGTCTCTAATGAAGGGAAGCGAGACCATAGATGTTGAAGATATACAACTGTATGGATAAGTCAGTGTTGTAGATTATTTTAATTTTCTGTGCTTACTTCTTCACAGGATTGACAATACTGTACTTACAAGCAACAAATGGCTTTAGAATTGAGTTCAACCGCTTTATTTATCATATGAAAACTTTTCTGGAAGGATAACATTAAATAGCGAAATTTCAGCAACTGCTAGTAAAGCACTATGGACATTTACACCGCACACATTACTATCAAGCATGAGGTTAAACAAAAATTGTTTTGCAGGTGCACGTAGCTGTACCTCATAATTGTAATGTGTATTGTACGCAGTCGCCGTCTATGGCATGGGCGTTGCGAAAGCGATTTGTAATGCGAGCGTGCTGGGATCTATCCAAGGAACGAACGATTTTCGTCTTGTGATGGTTTCGACATTGGTAGCAAGAGCTGACCGTCCAGTTGCAGTGGCAAACTACTGACCGCACAATGTGTAGAGAAAAACCACAAAATCCAAAGAATTTTGGGATTAGTTCTGCAACGTCCTGTAAACGAATAGTTTATGTGGCGACTCCATCTACATGAGTTAAACGCGCATTTTGCAGGTCGATATTTGAAATGTTTTTAACAGGCATTTTCCCATCTGCCTTTGAATAATATATCCATATTTGCGCTTGGTACAAAACAGAATCTACACACGTTTAGGACTCATACAAGTGCAATAACTGACCTAGCTGTTAGTGAAAAATATCCAATCTATGGTTGTGACCAGACCTAATTTTCGGGATAAGTTGGGGATGGGGGCGGGGGGGGGGGGGGGGCTAGGTGCCCTCTAGCGTTCAGGTGTCCTTGCAGCAGTTGGCTAGAGTTGACCTGCATTTACTCACGTCCGCCATTAGTGATAGGGACCTATTTTTACTTTTGGTATTTGTCAGACTTTACATCTTCTTGATGCCCGCATGTTATAACAGAAAGTAGAAGACATGTGTTCAGAAGAAGATGTCTTTCCGGTGTGCAGATCGCATTAGGACATTTTTAGGACGAACAGGTTTTGATTACAGCCGACAATCAATGGACAGTTGCTTTGTAGATTCGTTGTAATAGTTTATCATAACAAATAAGGAGCTTTCGTCTTCCTGGACAAGTGTACTATGATTAGATTCAAGTATGAATAATTAATAATGAACATTTGGATGCATCCTCAAGGTTCTTCCATGAGACTTGGAATGACGTGAATTGAAACCCACCGTCGGTTTATCCCACTTCAGACTGTTGCCTGAAGGTATTTAGACCCATGTGACCAGATGGTTTCAATATTTAACTGTAATCCAACATGAAAGTCTCAGATAAACCGTTGAATACGCCAACAATAAAAAGTATTGTACACATAATTATAGTAAAGAAAACACAAAATATGTAATATATTACCATTCACACGTGAAAATCACAAATTCTATATTAGGGTAACCATTAGATTAGACATGAAATAGATGTTTGATGGGGTTAAGTTGTGTCATCTTGATTACTTGTACTGACTCTTCACTGGATTACCAAGAATTTTCCCTTTTTTACTTCATGGAAAATTACCAGCTCATGTCTGACAAAATCCGACTCGATGAGGATTTGAACCGACGACCCTGGGCTCCACAGACGAGCATCCAGCCGCTACACTCAGTGGGGCCATTAATATAGTTATATTATGTTTAATGATACATCTCAATATTTTAAATTCTCACATTATTTCAAGCAATTGATGTTAATTCTTTTTATTGCGGTATTTCGTTTAACAGACTGCGGATGGGGCGAATTATTTTTAATCTCTTATTCGATAAAAATACTTGCATTCGAGTAGCATTGCATAATTTTTTTTTTAATGAATGACTATTTAAAACTATTTTTTTTTCCTACTTTTATTTATTTTACATCTGCTGCCATGTGTACTTTGCATTCTTTGTATTAATTGCATATGATGTTGTTTGTTCAGGTTAGTGATATTGCCAATATGCATGTACAATTACAACATAGTACACATCCATTCACAAAATGTAATACACATGGAACACAACTAATGTTATAAATGATGTTCTTGAGGACACGTTAGCGCCTATGATGATAACGATGGCATGATAGCGATGCTACTGATGTAACTGATGGTTGGTGAGGAAGAAAGTTTTGTTACAGGACCAGTGTTGTGTTATATGTCTTTTGTACGTGCTTTGTGATAGTGTTAGCGAGTTTTGGTAATAGGTTTACATCGCATGTTTACTATGATATTGCCGGCGCCTTATGTTGGTAACAGCGAAAATGTAAACCATTGTGGCCAAAATGGGTATGACATTAACGGGACACATTTTTGCATAGTTATACACTGTATAATTTAGCTTGGCATTTCCACTGCTTTCTCTTTTATTTCGCTCACCCTGTACATACTGTCTGCTTATATTCCTTTCCCACTCGTATACCTGAGCCCAGGCATATGTTCTACTTATACACCTTTCTACCTGAAGGGTTTCTTAACAACAACAGTATTTAAGGAAAGTGCAACTGTTTTGTCTAGATTTCTGAAAAACAACCTAACAGTCTTTTCTATTAAGAATTCACAGAATTTGCTAATAATAATAACTACAATTATAATAATGCGGAATGCACTATTGCTGATTAGAAAAAAAAAACATAATAGACAGGACAAAAGATTATGGAAGTTATGTTTGAGCAGGCGCAGAAACAATTCCTTGTTGTTGGTTCTACACATTAAAATTGCCACATAACTGGATGACCAGACCTGTTCTTGGCAATGGGGTAATTATATTAGTAATTTGCTATAAAAAGCACATCCATATGTGATGTGCCTGCCAAAATATTACAACAAATTAGAAAACCAGACTCTGATCTAAAATAACACATCGGGCTCGGCATTCTGGACACTATGCAACGAAAGTTGCTGTTTTAATAAATAATGTGTCAAGTATGACTACATTTTGTCACACCTATACAGCAATGGCTGAAATCGACATGGCTACCAACCACACTAAAGACCGAATGAGTCTACACTATAACAGTGTCTTAGTTTCAAAACACATTTTTTTTAAAACAAAGACAAAATATGTTTAAAATATGAAAATAGATGTGGTATCTTGTCTCCCTTGCTGATTGTATGCATAGACTGTGACACCCGACTAACAGTTGAGTTTCTGTGATTACAATTTGTTCAGCTTGTGAATCAATATTCTATTCAACATTGTAGTAAGTCAAGTAGAAGCAAGTGACCCTGTTCCACGTATTCAGGGCAAGTATGGTTAGACTTATATTATGCATACTTGAATGGCTTGGATTCGAGTCCTTACTGGAATTGTGAACGCTCTCCAAAGTTTTACTGATCCTTTGTGTACGATGTGTTACACACTCTTACTCGTTTGCTCTCTCTCTCTCTCTCTCTCTCTCTCTCTCTCTCTCTCTCTCTCTCTCTCTCTCTCTCTCTCTCTCTCTCACTACACACATACACACGCACACATACACATTGTTATTAACTTCTTGCGTTTTTAAAACCTATGTTCATAAGTATTTTGTTATACATATTTTTTATGAAGAATTGGACCTTAAAGTAATACATTTCTGCATTTTGTTTCTCATTTTCTTTTCTGTGTGGATCATTTTTACATTTGCCACGATTGTGTCAATTGAACTATATGCTGTGTCTTTAGCTTTCCAATTTTCATTCATTTTAAGAAAAAAATTAAAAATCTAAACCACGTTTAGTCTGCTGCTAGCTAGCCGAAGCTGTCCACGGTCTTTAGTTAAGGATAATTATTGTTAAATGGTAATCTATTATCTTCTTTTTCGCGTTTAAAGTTCTCCTTACGAAAACATGGCAACTAGCCAAAAAGAGGAAAATCATGCCACTGTAGGGCAGATGATGACATACAGGTCTGCAGCCTTATAGACATAGTACGGGGGGAGGGGGGGGGGGGGGCGATGGATATCTGTGCCCAAAGTGCACAAATGCAGCTTTACCTGTGTTGCCACGCTTGATAGGATATGTCGGGAGTAAAATTCAGTTACTCTCGTTGCAGGGTTCCACGCGCTTATATGTTAACAATCAGATGGGCGGATGTACTGATCTATACAGATGGATCTGTTGTACCAGGGCACAAAAGTGCGTGGTCATTTACTGCAGGCTTTGCGGCTAGACAAGTCCAGGAGGCCAGTGGTACCTTCTGTATGACTACTAGCAGCACAACAATGGAGGTGATGGAGGTAACACGAGCTTTCACGCTGATGTATATGTTGAAGAGGGCATCTGAGCACCTCTGTACGTGTCAGGAGTGCCCTGAAGATAACCCAAATCATAACTCATTACAGACGGAACCCAGAGCGAATACTATAGGAGACGAAACACACGACAAGACAGAGGGACAAAAATTGCAAACCGACTTCACCCTCCAGACATGTAACTCGACCAAAATCAGCTCCATAGATACATAGTTACACTACTTTTCAGACCAATCGCAGTCACACCGGCCTCCTGTACCTCCCATGACTGTACCTGCTACCCATTAAAGTCTAGGTAAACCTAGGAGCCCAGGTCATTTGTGGAATATGCTTAGTTTTTTTGTTTCTATTTGTAGCAAATTAGGATACTAAGGGGTATAAGTCCTTTAATTAGAACAACAACAAGGGAAATGATTTGCATGTGTATTAAAGTAGAGCAAAAGTGAAGATAATCTAACGTGATTAAAGAAAGTGACATTCAGTAGACATGCTATCTCTGAGACCGATCAGTTTAGATTATGTCGCATAGGCTATTTGGAAATTGTGTAATGTTTTTTTTAAGACACTGTGTATCTGTAAACTACAGATATTATCCCAAAGCATAAGCGCGTTGATGTACCGACAGTTTACACATTTTTTAATCGAGTTGTATGAAACATTATATACACCATATGTCCTTTTTAGGATGCAATTTTTCCTTATTTAAAGCCCTACTCTAGCTCTGCCAGGGGCCGCAATATGGCGTAACGGCTAAACGCGGTTTCTGGGACCTCTCCACGGTGATCCTCACTCACATGGTGGCACATTGTGTCATCGGGTGTTTTTCGCTTGTATGATGTCCTGGTAGGGTAAAAAGTGAGTCAGTCAGTCGTGGTTTGACATGGTTAGACGCCCTTCTCTATTGTCTTTAAATGTTTGGCAGGCATAAAATGTTGTACCTAGTAACTGTAATAAATAGAATAATCTACATGTCAAGTGCGGAGATGGTGTCAGTTAGAATCTTCACATTCACGTTCAGCGGTACGAGAACCTCAGTTAAACAATACAGTTTGTTTCACAAATGAGGTTGGTGAAATTGTCTGTAGCTCTAATAAGGACAGTAAAATGATTATTAATGCACCTCAGATGTTCTACAACAGAAGATCGCTTTAAAAAAGAAATCTACTTCAAAAAAAACCCAATCGATTTACAATTATGACACGGCATTATCTGTATAGCAACCTAATTGCTTGAATTTGCAATTTATTTTGTGACGATTTTCCATATTTATATATATATATATATATATATATATATATATATATATATATATATATATATATATATATATATATATATATATACATGTGCATAATGTATGTATTTTTATTGTTTTGAAAACTGTTAATAAATAAATCATTATCGGACAAAGAAAGCCTGTGATAGCATCCAAAATACACTTAGGTAGAATCACAATAAATGCTTCTTTTCTCGGGTGTATGTCTAAAGACATTTATAAAGAAATGAATCCCGTTTATGCTGACAAATGTTTATCCCGTAAAGAGACGCATATTTAGTAAATAACATTTTTTAAAAACCTTCCAGGGACACTCTAAAATTGTTGATGAAGTCCAATCTACAGCGGGTGGAGGAGATTATTAGAGGTAACAGACCAATACACAAATAAGGCAAGAATCCAGGCAAGAGTATGTGTCTAATTTTATACGAAAACGCCGCTGGAACTATGTCGGCCACGCCCTTAGAATGGATAAATCAAGACTTCCTTACCAAGCCCTCATTTGGACACCACAGGGGAAAAGATCTCGTGGAAGACCAAGGGAAACCCTACGTAGAACTATCATCAGGGAAGGCTCGCTCATGGGCCACTCAAACATCCAAGACCTACAACGGATTGCAACGGACCGCCGTGCATGGAGAGTCACGACCTCTGCCCTATGTGCCGCACTCGACACAAGAGGAAAGACTAACTAACTAACAGGCCAGTAATGGTTGACTCTCTAGCAGCTGCAATAATGTGCTCACATGATTTCCGCCTTTTTTAAAAATCTATTGAAAAGTCACCTTGGCGTGTGACATTTCGCAAATGAAGCAGAAGCTGAAGGCGTTAAGCAAAAATAGGGTTTTAAAATAGAGCAGGCAGTTCTATACAGCAGGTTTTGGAGGACTAATAAAACGTTGGAACACGATCATTACTTGTGGTTTAAATTATACAGAAAAATAAGGGACATTATTTGCGTGAAAATACACTCTTTTCAAGTTGTTAAAGGCCTTTTTTTTAAACAACCAGGTGTGACTTACCTATTGACTTTCCCTCATAAAATAACATATAAAGTAGATCTAAAATAGATGTCACAAACTGAAGAGAAATGAACCCCCCACCCCGCCTCCCCCACCCAAAAAGAATTACAGTAACATGTGAAAATGGCTGATATCTGCACAAACATCTGCACCTTAACCATTAAAATTGCCATCAGTAATGTGCACTAAATTTTATGGCAAAATAATACAGCTTGTTTGATCTATATGGGTATAGTAGAATGGTTTATGCCTTATGCGTTAGGAGACATATAAACAACGCCAGTTATTCATAATCGTTGCAAATCGGTTTTATTGTATTACTTTATTGTGTGTGAGTGTGTGTGTATGTGTGTATGTGTATGTGTATTTACAACTTTAAATAGCCTTTTAGACAATATATTATAAATAATAGGGTGATGGTTGCGAATTATGTTAGCATGATATACCGATTTTGCATGTACAAATTTATGACAGTCTGAATAGATTAGGCGAAATGCTGTATGTCTCCGTATCAAGATATATCAGATAGCTTCGACGCCACACCACATTCCACTTGCTCATAGTGTCCTGTCTTCATAAGTAAAGTGCGAAAAGTCAGATTATTTATAATTTATAAAGATGAATCCTTGCGGACTAGTACCAACAGTCACTAGAAGACATTTTCCTGGTGATCTTTACCTCTCCTCTGCCATATCCTGGCGATACCGACGACATGTAGAGACCAGCTGCCCCCTGGGTAGTTTATTTAATGATTCCTTCCAAGCTGTCTCTGGTGACATGTGGTGAAACTACATTGTTACAGACATTTGGATCTTACCGATATGCCACCTCCTTAGTTTAGAAACATAAAGACATTCTAAATTCCACATTACTTGCGGACAAGATTCTAAACATCACGAACTGTGAATCTTATTCTCTACAACAATCACATTTAGACTTCTAAATACTACAAAAATGATCATGTTAGAGAAGATGAGACCAATTTGCTGTTTCTTTGCTTTCCGGAACATAGAAGACTACTTGCTTTTTTATATTACTTTATACGTTATATCGTTCTGCAGACGTTACAATAACATTATCTTAAACATGTTACTATATAAATATCTGAGTACCGCAGCTGAAAACCTTTAGGTATATTGTAACATGAACATATCTTTAATTGCATAGGCCGTGACACAAAACAATAAACTATGCTGTATCAACGTCTACTAAGATTCCCAGCTGAATCATAATTGCAGTCACAACCTATGTCCAATTTATTGCCCTCTCACAGCTTGAGTGCAGTTTATTACCCTGTCACACAACTGGTATGCAGTTTATTGCCCTGTCTTACAACTGGTATCCACAGTCTGGTGAGATTGATGCAGTTGGGGTGACGAGAGGTTCTGGCAGAAGCTCAAGGCTCAAAGGAAAGGCAAGACGGACCTTTATTCAGAAAGCTACTGACACTATTAGTATCGGAACTCTTCGCTGGCTGCTGAAGATGGGGACAGAGCGCTTATGGGAATGTCTCAAGTGCTGTGATGTCGGTTCTTGAATCAAATCAAATCAATCAAATCAATCAAATCAACTTGTATCCAGTTTATTGCCTTGTATGGACCGCATTGATGACACAAGAAAAGATTGCTGAAAGCATGACAACTTACGATGACTTAACCTATGTGTTATGACCTCACGTGCTGTAAAAACTCTTGCCTGAGCTGAGGGTATGATAAGTAACATCGTAGGTGTAAACGTTGGATTTAATTGATTGTTTATATAGCTGGACACTGTCATGTTTTAATTATAGCATTCATCCCTATTACACAAAGTGCCACCACGTATCGGAGGATCATCCGTGAAGAGGTCCCAGAAACCGCGCTCAGCCATTAGACCATGTTTCTGGCCGTGCTATATTGTGGCCCATGGCAAAAGCCAGAGTAGAGCTTCAAAAAACGAAAAATTGCATCCCAAAAAGGGATGACAAGATTAATAGAACGAGGTTACATGTCAATGCAAACATCTAAAGAGAGTAATTGCAACATTATAACGGTTAACACATTCGTGTCAACTGTGTACTAATATTTGAACTAACTAACTTATTACAAACGAATCGTCATCATGCCATTTTTTAGTTACTTTGAAACCACACCTTGGCTTTTGCCGGGGGCCATAAATATACCCGGTCCTCAAATGTGGCCTAACGGCTGAACGGGGTAACAGGGACCTCTCCAAAGTGATCCTCATCTGCATTGTGGCACCTAATTTGACTGGGTGTTTATCGTTTGTGTCACGTACTGGTGGGTTAAAACTTACCTACCTAACTAAAAATGCTGATTAATTTGATTCGTAAACATCAATAGGTGTGCTCGTTGTTACAGTTGAAGACATTTGGATCCCGTTGAAAGAAATTGAAAAAAGGTGACAGAAATACTGCCACACAGCTTTCTGAATGCAACAATACTTGAGGACAAGATTCTAAGTGTCACTAATTTGGCAGGGTCCAAATGGAGCAATGATGCGCAATACAAGACTCTCAATGTCTATTAGCCTCTCTTGCTCAAGCCTACCTCATCTTCACGTGGTGACCCTGTTCTTTCCAGCAATCCAGTTGAAGGTTGGGGTTTCAACCCCTAGCAGAAACTGGATGGGACAACAAACGAGGTAAAGGCGAAAGACGAAGGGATGAGCCTACTCTCCTCGAGTATGAACAAAGTCTTACCTTGCAAAACAAGGTGCTGAAGTCGGAGGCAACCAGTCAGGAGGCGCACCACAGCAATCAGAATGCCACACACACACGCCATGGAAATATGTCTAAATCAGCAAAACGATATGGGGCTTGCCCTGTGATGGACTCTCAGGCAGGAGCAGTGCCGAGCCCTCTGCCTCGAAGAGGCCCAAATCAAATTACTGGAGGTCCTTCGTAAATGTCCTGTGGAGCCAGGGGACATGAGAATAGAGAATATGGCCGAACTAAGAATGGAGTCAAAATAATGCACTAGAATGCGGAGGGATTACAAATAAAAAGCTAGAGTTAGAAAATATTCTAAATGAGGAACAGATACATATACAAGAAACCCACCTCACCGAAGACACAGTCTTCAAAATCAGAGATTATCAGTGTTTCCGATCAGACCGGAAAGGCAGGAAAAAGGGTGAAATACTGACTCTAGTAAGGAACAATATCACTGCCTGCCAGACTAAAGTATATATGAATGGAGCAGAATATAAGATTCTAAAACTGCAAACTGGAAATGCAGAATTCTACCTGAGTAATTTTTACTGCCCAAGTGATCGTCCCCAAGCACTATACACAATCCCAGTAGAAGCAAAGATAATTCTATGTGGAGACTTTAACAGCCACTCATAAAGCTGGGGGTACGACCACATAGACCAGAGAGGAAAGAAACTGTTCTCACTATCTCCCATGACTGCCTCTTGTTCTCACTATCTCCCATGACTGACTCTTGTTCTCACTATCCCCCATCATTGACTTTTGTTCTCACTATCGCCCATGACTCACTCTTGTTCTCACTATCTCCCATCATTGACTCTTGTTCTCACTATCTCCCATGACTGACTCTTGTTCTCACTATCTCCCATGACTGACTCTTGTTCTCACTATCTCCCATGACTGACTCTTGTTCTCACTATCTACCATGACTGACTCTTGTTCTCACTATCTCCCATGACTGACTCTTGTTCTCACTATCCCCCATCATTGACTTTTGTTCTCACTATCGCCTATGACTCACTCTTGTTCTCACTATCTCCCATGACTGACTCTTGTTCTCACTTTCTCCCATGACTGACTCTTGTTCTCACTATCTCCCATGACTGACTCTTGTTCTTTCTATCTTCTATCAATGACTCTTGTTTTCACTATCTCCCATGACTGACTTTTGTTCTCACTATCTTCCATGATTGACTCTTGTTCTCACTATCTCCCATCATTGACTCTTGTTCTCACGACTGACTCTTGTTCTCACTATCTCCCATGACTGACTCTTGTTCTCACTATCTCCCATCATTGACTCTTGTTCTCACTATCTCCCATCATTGACTCTTGTTCTCACTATCTCCCATCATTGACTCTTGTTCTCACTATCTCCCATCATTGACTCTTGTTCTCACTATCTCCCATCATTGACTCTTGTTCTCATTATCTCCCATCATTGACTCTTGTTCTCACTATCTCCCATGACTAACTCTTGTTCTCACTATCTCCCATCATTGACTCTTGTTCTCATGACTAACTCTTGTTCTCACTATCTCCCATTATTGACTCTTGTTCTCACTATCTCCCATCATTGACTCTTGTTCTCACTATCTCCCATGACTGACTCTTATTCTCACTATCTCCCATCATTGACTCTTGTTCTCACTATCTCCCATCATTGACTCTTGTTCTCACTATCTCCCATGACTGACTCTTATTCTCACTATCTCCCATCATTGACTCTTGTTCTCACTATCTCCCATCATTGACTATTGTTCTTATCTCCTGCTTTTATTGAATCTTGTCTGATGTAGTTAATGTTTAGAGGTCAGCTTGTATTGACGGCAACAGAAGCGCGTTCGTCAATGCATTCTTAGATACAAACCTTGAATTGTAATCTTGTATTTAAAGTAAACAGTACATGCGAGATTAGTTAGGGTAATGTCTAAGTGGTCTTTAGACATAGATGGTTTATTTCTAGCTACGAACGGGTTTATCTCCGTCTCTCTCGTCTTTTCTCATTCTCGCTCCCGCTCACTCTCGCTTTCTCCCTGTCTCCCATCTCTCTCTCTCTCTCTCTCTCTCTCTCTCTCTCTCTCTCTCTCAAATGACGTTAACAAGATGCGGCTTGCCTTGCCTCCATTTACTACCAAGTGGTCCAGAACCAACCAGTGTTTGTGGTTGTGTGATGTGCTCATAGAAGACTGTGAATATAATAATACTTTTTATCTGACGTCATATCAAACACACATGACACTGTCCGATATCACGTGACATCATAGAATGACAACATTTCAGGATCTTTGTTTCTCAAACAATTACATCGTAAACGCATCTATCGTTAATTTACATGTATTTTAAGGCGTATCAGTGTGCACCTGCCAAACAAAAAAAAAACAAAAAAAAAATTTCTAAAGAGGAAATTCTGACTGCAACTTAACGTAATACGAATAACTCAGGATAAATATGTGCCAATAAAAAAAAATAATAGAGCAATAATGTTTTGCATATAATTGATAAATAAATCTTCAAATGTTTTATACTAAAATTACATCTCCTACATCCCTAATAAACTGATAGTTCTCGAATGTCTTCTATTAAAGATGCCTACCAAATTTTACAAGGAGTATTAAAAAGGAGTATTAAAACTAAACAAACTGCATGTAGCTAATCCCGGAAACACACATAGTTGTTTCCCCTATAGGGTAGAGAGAGGCTTGAATACACAATTACCATTCTCCTTTTTTTAGGTCCCTTTATTATCTTTTTTATATTAGCATAAAATCTTATTTCTAAATTGCTGTGCAGTACACGTAGGGTTGTAGCCAGAACACTTTCCTGTCAACCTGGTGATTATGTCCTATATGTTAAACTATCACGCTTTTTAGTCATTGACCTGTGCTTTCTGTTCCACCTAGCCTTAACTGAGTATCAAAAATATCTGTGGGAATCTAGGCATACCCTTTACATCAGCCTTCAGGTAGTGATCAGTCTAAAAATATGAATCTGGCACCATGTAAACGAAACAATTCACACAGTCATGCTTGCCCAGAGACACAGCTGAGCAATGTGATTAAGTCTCTTTACAATGTCATGACCAGTTATTAAACCATGTTTTCAGACATTTATACAGCCTCACAAAATAACTGGAGAAGGTGTTACATTTGGGGCTGGGTCGACCTGCGACACCCCATACCATGAAATCCACGCAGCTAGCAGTGGGTTTCAATCGAAGTACGTTGGAATTACGAGTCGAACTCGCAACGCCGAAGCAACGGACGCCGCTACAAACTGGCATTGCCTTGAGAACATATCCTAAGGACGCTAACTACCTGGGACCTCTGAAGTGATGATTGCCATTTTGAACAGAGCATGCCCGTCTTCACCTTTCTCAGCATGCTCTGTGGGTCAGTTGCAATCACGGCATGATTCTCAAGCAAGATGAAGGCAGCAGTGTCTGCCTTAACCTCTATTCTCAAACTAGACATTGTGATTTCTTAGGACTAGTAAGCTTCCACTCCCAGTTGCAGAAACACGCAAGGAATTAAGCGTGAACACACGTCACAAAAACGAAAAAAAAAAAAAACGCACAGATAAAAGGACGCAAATAAAACAAGGCCCCAGTGGCAGGCTGAAGCGTCCGAATTTTATCTTTTTATTTTTTTTTTATTTTCAAGATCAAGGTCAAGGCCTATGCATGATATCAATGCGATAATATAATGACTAGGCGGTGATATGAATTAGATAATTTAGGCCGTGTTATCAAGGAAATATTATATAACATAGGCAGCAATATCATAAGGATGATATATCACATAGGCATTGATATCAATAATATAATATATCACACAGGTAGTGAAATCATTGAGATATTATTTTACAAAGGTGGTGATATCAATAATGTAAAAGGCAGTGATATGAATGAGATAATATATCACATAGACTGTGATAATAATGCGATAAGATATCACATAGGCAGTAATAGCAATAATAAAATATATTACACAGAAGTTATATCAATGAGATAATTTATCACCTAGGCAATGATATCAATGAGATAATTTATCACATAGGCAGTGATATCAGTGAGATAATTTATCACCTAGGCAATGATATCAATCAGATCATCTATTAATTGTCGTTCTCTGTGGCTTATGCTTTGCGAACACGCTTTGTAATGCCGAGGTGCCGGGCTCGATCCCAGCTGCGGGTCTTGCGCCTTGCACTAGTGTTGGAAGTGGTGTTTAGAAGCCGATCGTCGAAAAGGCAATAGCAAACTACTGGACATAAATTTGCCTAGAAAAACCACAACAACCGAAAAATGCTGGGGTTGGTTCTATAATGTCCTGTAAAGGATACACAAATACCATCTCTGAATACAAGTTTTCTAGACTGATGACTTCATGACTTTTTGGGAAGCAACGGCTGACAGTGGTCGTCTGTGTGAGGTTTACAGAATGTTTCCACAAGTGACATCCTTTACCATATGTCGTCACCACATGTCACCACATACAGCATAGAAGACATTTAAGAAACCAGCCAGTGTGCAGCTGATTTCTACACATATTTGATATCGTGAGGAGATGGCAGAGGACAACACAGACGTAAAAGTCACTAGAAAAAGGCCCCCTAGTTGCCTGTGTCTATTAACCATAAAGAAATCATTCACATCAGTTATAAATATCCACTCTAATCCCCATCTACCAAAGAAGACGAGGCACTAAAAACAAGTGCCACTGATTTCTTTAAGTTAAACCTATTTCAGTTTTGTGTGAAAAACGACCTAGCTGTGAAAATGTCCAGTTACAAGTGAAAATGGTATACATACGGTGGTTGTGATTACATTTGCATGGCGCTTTTGGTTGCATCCGCCATATATTTATACACACACACAAACACACACAAACACACACACACGCACACACATGGCATAAGCCATTTCTGTTCTCAGATTACACAGTGTTATGTGGCATTAGCAATTGCTGTTCTGACATTAGACCAGCATCTTTAATTATTGTTTGATCCAGATTTTGTTGCTCTTACATTAGATCAGTTTCGTAAGTTATTATACGACATGAGACATTGCTGTTCTCACATTAGACTGGTATCGTTAGTTATTATATGACATGTGACGTTGTTGTTCTACTATTAGACACATATTTTTAATTATTGAATAACATGTGACATTATTGTTCTACCATTAGTCCAGTATCGTTAGTTATTTCATGACATGTGACATTGTAGTTCTCACATGAGACTTGTATCTTTAGTTATCATATGACATGTAACATTGTCGTTCTAACATTAGACCAGCATCTTTAGTTATTATATGACATGTGACATTGTTTGTCTCACATTAGACCAGCATCTTTAGTTATTATATGACATGTGACATTGTTTGTCTCACATTAGACCTGCATCTTTAGTTATTATATGACATGTGACATTGTTTGTCTCACATTAGACCTTCATCTTTAGTTATTATATGACATGTGACATCGTTGTTCTAACATTAGGCCAGTATCTTTAGTTATTATATGACATGTGACATTGTTGTTCTAACATTAAACGAGTATCTGTTGTTAAAATATGACATGAGTGACACGATAAGATGGTGTCACAGGTCTCCATAGCTGCCCTATATGATGCGAAACCACCCATAGACTATGTAACCGAGGATTATAATTGGTTCATTCAAACGTGTGTTGAACTTCGTAAGAGACTATATGTTCTGCAATGAGTACCATTCAAATAAGCACAGATTAGGACGATGTTTGTTAACAAATGCAAAGCACATATACCATGTGCCTGTCAAAAATCTTGAAAGCTGAAAATGCAAATATATGTAGATGATTATTTGTTGCTAGCCATGCATCCCACATGGCAAAGCAAATCAGCTGATCAATTATTTATTGTTAAAATTTTAAAAAAAAATTTAAAAAATTAAAAAAAAACTATGTCTATTAGTTCTTTGCTGTTTGTAGAGAGTACGTGACTTCTACAAGTAATCAATATTATGTGTTTATATTTCCAACATACCAGTTTCATGAGTACTCTTGGTTTATATATTTAATAATGTGTATTTAGTGATCTCCCATGCTGACTGTTCCTATGGGTTGTAGCACTTGACTACCAGAGTTTCTGTGGGACATGTTTATTTTGTTAGCGAACAATTGACTCTACATAACATAGAATGACGCCATGACATGAGTTAGACATACTAGACAGAGGTCAAGGGTCACGCTGACCAAAAAACAAAAACACCTGTAGTTTGTCAAATACCTACTACATGACGATAATTAATGTGGGAGCTTTTTTTTAAGATAGCGAAGTCTCTTTGTTGTAGTTAACAACATCCTTTCCCCCCACCCTCACCTTTTTTCACCCCCCCCCCCACACACACACACACACCGCCATGCTTGCAAGCTGTCCACTTGTAAAAAAATCTAGATGTTTCAGATCGTAGCGTTGTTTATATTTTGTTGTAAATTCTGCTATGTTTTTTTTTTCCTTTCCATTTCATTGCAGCCAAGTTGCCTATATTTGTTGATTAGTGCAGTTTTGTTGTGTCAGTTTCATCTCATTGTTGGTGAGTTGTTCACATCTTGTAGAAAGTGACTACTCAGCAACCAAAACCTGGGCTATTTAGCCCTATAGATGGAGTAGGACAAAAGCAATGACCTGATCCGTGATTAGGGTGATCGTGTGTGACGTCTCTTTTAGGATATACACATTTCTCCTCTGTTTCTAATGCTCCGTTTCATCTTTTCAAAATTACTTGGTCTTCTATATTATGGTGTGTACTTTTGGTATCTAGATGTTGTTGATTTGTCTGTGAAATGTGTGGCTGTTGTTTAGTATATCCAGATAAAAAGTATTCTTGTATGGATTCGATGACCAACGTTGGTTTCATTATTCTTGGCGATATTTGCATCTAAACACAACTCTCCCCATGCCTGTTGGGGTACGAATTATTCCTTGTATAAAATCTGTTCAGTCCAGCGACTACTACGTCTCTTCCCATTTTCCTGTATGTCGAATCGTTTTTTCGCAACCTTCTGATAATATCAACGACACCTTTAAAACTGTATTTGTGTGTGCTCGGCCATGACATCTGACATCATGAGACATGTTTTGATATTATATGGTCGGCTTCTCATGGTTGTCGCGGACGCCAACATCAGCCTCTGTGAGCCCAGAAGACATGCAGCCATCATCATACTGGGCAGGCTTCAGCTGTGTAGCCAGTATTTCAAGTCAGTGAGGGATTTTCTACAGCTACGGTATCATCACCGGGTCAGTGTCAGTAGAGATCCAGGAGTGCCTAAGTGCATCAGTCATTGAAATCTTCTACATCTTTATTGGGCTATCATATAAACAGTTCTCGAGTCATAAATGTCTTTTTCCAATGTTGTTTCTTGTTTGTTGAGGTTTATTTTACCTCTCCATGTTGAGATTTGTCTTTTACAACCAGCAACCGAGGAAACATCAGATACGAGACAGTCCATGTCGTTGTTGGCAGTGGGCATGCTTGAGTCTTGTCTGTACAGCAGATTAAAAGCGCTTTAAAATGTTACTCTTTTTAGAATCTTAAAAAATAACAATAAAAAATGAAGAAATTACCAATGCCGCACAATTCGAATATCTAGACTTCCCAATATACAGCACTAGATACAGTTCAGCAGAAGTGAAAAGGAGGTTGACCACAGTAATGCAGAGTTAAAAAAACAATAATTCTCTATGGTTAAGCACCAGCCATACACACAAACACACACAAACACACACACTCACATACACACACAACAAATCAAACTCAACATTGTGAGAGCATGTATCTTCCATTTAGTATAATACGGATGTTTGTCGTGGACTGTCAAAATCCGTAGGAAAGTAATTTTTTTACTTTTTAGCTGAAATTCTATTTAAAAAGCTTCTCAGAATACCATGGACGAGGAAATAAAAATGCATACTTAAAGATCTGAAAACTAATGAAGATTGACATCATCTCGTCACGGAAAATTTTGGCCTTATCAATCGTCACAGTGGATTAAACAGAATAGCAGAAAGAGACACAAGGGTCTACCATCACGAAGATGGGCAGATGAAATAAGTGGCGTCTTGATCGTCTCGTATCTACACGCCAACATAAAGACATGCGCATCAGCTAACAACAAACATCACATCAAACCCAGAGAGACATGATTACCCACGTCTTCTAACAAGATACATGATGGTGGTGATGGATCACAAGCTATCCATGAGCCCCAGCGTACACCTGCGCCCATATGTTATAATATTTGTGTCTCACTAATATCATGTGGCTCACTTTTACCCTCACGCATTGTCAAATTGACGCTGAAGTTGTTTGACGTCACCTGGTGGCTCGGGTGAGGTTGGGGTCATATAGAGTTTTGTGTCGGTTGTAGCTATGTATAAGATATACGATATATATATATATATATATATATATATATATATATATATATATATATATATATATATATATATATATATATATATATATATATAAGATGTATGATTTCATTGATAAAAAACAAATACACAAAGCTATATGTGTAATAAAAAACACATAGTTTATTAACTTCTCTGAAATTGGTTACGTCTGTTGTGTCAGAAGATGTGTCAACATGGCTATTGAGAAGAAATGCTACAAAAAGATTTTTGATACCATGTAAAGTTGAAATTATCTTCTTAAGGATATTTGCATAAATGAAAACAAGCGCTCAAACTGCATTTTGTGTGTGACAATACAATACCGTTGGAAACGAGTACTAAACTACAAACAGATTTTGAGGAAAGGAAGAACATATGCCAGCCAACTTCTTCTGGGTATGATGAACATGGAGATAGTGAGATAACTGCTGCATGGGAGAACAGAGCAGTCATGTATCTGACCCACGTGCAAGGATGTCGATACTGACAGCAAGTAGCAAGTAAGGAATACAAACATAGTGAAAGGAGCCGCCACAACAGAAAACGATGCCAAGCATGAAATGAGAGAGACAACTATATGCTAATTTATAGTGTAATTTTTTTTTTACATGAGTTGCTCATTATGTTCTCTATGTTCTCTATGTTCTCTATGTTCTCTATGTTCTCTATGTTCTCTATATTCTCTATGTTCTCTATATTCTCTATGTTCTCTATGTTCTCTATATTCTCTATGTTCTCTATGTTCTCTATATTCTCTATGTTCTCTATGGTCTCTATGTTCTCTATATTCTCTATGTTCTATATGTTCTCTATATTCTCTATCTTCTCTATGTTCTCTATGTTCTCTATATTCTCTATGTTCTCTATGTTCTCTATGTTCTCTATGTTCTCTATGTTCTATATATTCTCTATGTTCTCTATGTTCTCTATATTCTCTATGTTCTCTATGTTCTCTATGTTCTCTATGTTCTATATATTCTCTATGTTCTATATATTCTTTATGTTCTATATATTCTCTATGTTCTCTATGTTCTATATATTCTCTATGTTCTCTATGTTCTCTATGTTCTCTATGTTCTCTATGTTCTCTATGTTCTCTATATTCTCTATGTTCTCTATATTCTCTATGTTCTCTATGTTCTCTATGTTCTCTATGTTCTCTATGTTCTCTATGTTCTATATATTCTCTATATTCTCTATGTTCTCTATGTTCTCTATATTCTCTATGTTCTCTATGTTCTCTATGTTCTCTATGTTCTCTATGTTCTCTATGTTCTCTATATTCTCTATGTTCTCTATGTTCTCTATGTTCTCTATATTCTCTATGTTCTCGATGTTCTCTATGTTCTCTATATTCTCTATATTCTCTATATTCTCTATGTTCTCTATGTTCTCTATATTCTTTATGTTCTCTATGTTCTCTATGTTCTCTATGTTCTCTATGTTCTCTATATTCTCTATGTTCTCTATGTTCTCTATGTTCTCTATGTTCTCTATATTCTCTATGTTCTCTATGTTCTCTATGTTCTCTATGTTCTCTATATTCTCTATATTCTCTATATTCTCTATGTTCTCTATGTTCTCTATGTTCTCTATATTCTCTATGTTCTCTATGTTCTCTATGTTCTCTATGTTCTCTATGTTCTCTATATTCTCTATATTCTCTATGTTCTCTATGTTCTCTATGTTCTCTATGTTCTCTATGCTCTCTATGTTCTCTATGTTCTCTATGTTCTCTATGTTCTCTATGTTCTCTATATTCTCTATATTCTCTATGTTCTCTATGTTCTCTATATTCTCTATGTTCTCTATGTTCTCTATGTTCTCTATGTTCTCTGTGTTCTCTATTTTCTCTATATTCTCTATGTTCTCTATGTTCTCTATGTTCTCTATGTTCTCTATATTCTCTATGTTCTCTATGTTCTCTATGTTCTCTATGTTCTCTATGTTCTCTATATTCTCTATGTTCTCTATGTTCTCTATATTCTCTATATTCTCTATATTCTCTATGTTCTCTATGTTCTCTATGTTCTCTATATTCTCTATGTTCTCTATGTTCTCTATGTTCTCTATGTTCTCTATATTCTCTATATTCGCTATGTTCTCTATGTTCTCTATGTTCTCTATATTCTCTATATTCTCTATATTCTCTATGTTCTCTATGTTCTCTATGTTCTCTATGTTCTCTATATTCTCTATATTCTCTATATTCTCTATGTTCTCTATGTTCTCTATATTCTCTATGTTCTCTATGTTCTCTATATTCTCTATGTTCTCTATGTTCTCTATGTTCTCTATGTTCTCTAAGTTCTCTATATTCTCTATGTTCTCTATGTTCTCTATGTTCTCTATATTCTCTATATTCTCTATTTTCTCTATGTTATCTATATTCTCTATGTTCTCTATGTTCTCTATATTCTCTATATTCTCTATATTCTCTATATTCTCTATGTTCTCTATGTTCTCTATGTTCTCTATATTCTCTATATTCTCTATGTTCTCTATGTTCTCTATGTTCTCTATGTTCTCTATATTCTCTATATTCTCTATGTCCTCTATGTTTTCTATATTCTCTATATTCTCTATATTCTCTATGTTCTCTATATTCTCTATATTCTCTATGTTCTCTATGTTCTCTATATTCTCTATATTCTCTATGTTCTCTATGTTCTCTATGTTCTCTATATTCTCTATATTCTCTATATTCTCTATGTTCTCTATGTTCTCTATATTATTTATGTTCTCTATGTTCTCTATGTTCTCTATGTTCTCTATGTTCTCTATGTTCTCTATATTCTCTATGTTCTCTATGTTTTCTATGTTCTCTATGTTCTCTATATTCTCTATGTTCTCTATGTTCTCTATGTTCTCTATATTCTCAATGTTCTCTATGTTCTCTATGTTCTCTATATTCTCTATGTTCTCTATATTCTCTATGTTCTCTATGTTCTCTATGTTCTCTATGTTCTCTATGTTTTCTATATTCTCTATGTTCTCTATATTCTCTATGTTCTCTATGTTCTCTATGTTCTCTATATTCTCTATGTTCTCTATATTCTCTATGTTCTCTATGTTCTCTATGTTCTCTATGTTCTCTATGTTCTCTATATTCTCTATGTTCTCTATATTCTCTATGCTCTATGTTCTCTATATTCTCTATGTTCTCTATGTTCTCTATGTTCTCTATTTTCTCTATATTCTCTATGTTCTCTATGTTCTCTATATTCTCTATGTTCTCTATATTCTCTATGTTCTCTATGTTCTCTATGTTCTCTATGTTCTCTATGTTCTCTATGTTCTCTATGTTCTTTAATAGTAAGCGACTCTGAAATGAAAACTGAGTAAATCTCTTGGGTTAATCAGCCAGTTTCTACTCGAACGACAATATTTAGTAGCAAATACAGAGCAATTGTTTGAAAAACCACACGGATTGTTACTCTGTAGAAATTACTTTCATTCTGTCTAATAAATTATATTATTGGCATGTACAGGAAATTGTACCTAATAATTGTAATTTGTATTTTAACCTACGTCAGCTACCGGCTGTGTTCATGAACTGTAATGAACTGTAACATTTTTTGTCAGGAACACAAAGATGTGTCTTAAAATTTTTAGCATGAAAGATATAAGCGAAAGTGAACGGACGTAGGGAGAAGGTTACCCTACGCTGAATTATACAATGGACACACACATATATATATATATATATATATATATATATATATATATATATATATATATATATATATATATACAATGATTTCATAGTTATCATTTTATCACATACACATTTTTTTAGTTTATCATGTTCATAAAAACAAAAACAAAAAACAAAAAATGTCAAAGTAATTGTCAATGATAAGGACATTATCACAAATCTGCTGACACTGTCACAAAGCACAAAGACAACATGACTGGACCATTTAAAATACCGTCATCGCCACCATCTATCAATAGTATCAGTATCAACTCTATCATACCACTACTATCCTCATAATTTCACATAGATAATTTGTTATAATATTAGTAATGTACAAGTTATAATAGGACGTTGTTACTTTAATTTTTCCAATGTTGTAATTGTGCACTTACACACACAATAACACCAACACAAACAAAAAGCAACATGTGTATTTAACACAGACAATACACAGTACACATGCCAACATGTGTAGGCAGAGAACTAAACATTCAGTTCAGGTATTCAAACAAACAAATATGTGCTTAAAACAAAGAGAGTAAAAATAAACACTGTTAACAAGAACATGAATTAAAACATCCACATAAAACCAGGTCTCAAAAAACAAAACAAAAATGTAACAAAAACTATTGATTTGGTGTCAACATATAAACCTGATGGTTGATACATTTTTTTTTTTCTACATCTTGGTGCTAGCAGACGTTATTTGTCTGATGGACACAACGGAGATTTCTCTTCACAATAAAACGTTTACCGATTATCGGCAATAACTACTATTCTTTCTTAACGTATGTGACGAGCATATGCTGATATATCTTTTTTGATATAATATTTTGCCATCATTAGTTAATTGTGACATTTTTACAGGTGCATGATAATGGCCGTTTTCCTGACATCTCTTTTGTTTCTTTACATGTCATGAATTAAACCCATTTAATTAATTTTTTATTTTTTCACAGGCAATTGTTTTCAAAGGCATTTAACGTTCGTTGCATATCTTCAGCAGTTCTCTGTGTATGTTGGCCGACTGCCATTTGTTAAACATGAAATAATATTAGAACTAAAAATATGAGTTATGAGGTAAAAGTTAGATTATTTTTACAGCTCTCCGGACACATCCATAGGCGCATTGGTTTCCCCTTTCAACATATTCTTCAGTGTTGAGTGGTTAATAGTACCAGTCCTATGTTGGTTAACAAGATTGCGTGTGCGTCCAATGTGCTTCTCATGCTTGACTGTGCCAATCTTTACTCCCAATTCGCGTATTCTTAGCAGTGATGTGGACACTTTGCTTCCCAAATCCCCAAAACGTGATATCTCTCTAAGGCCAGTGACAATGTCTGCGTGATCCATGGGCCGGCCATCTTTAATTAATTCAGCACCTGTCAGTATATCAGCTCTCTCATTACCAACAACGCCTACATAACATGGGACGAATATGAAGGTAACTGCACACACAGAAGACTCCAGCCACTGTTTGCCTATAACCAGCCTGTTACGACCCGCCGGATCATATTCAAAGAATTACTCAGCACACACACGCAGGAATAATCCTGTGATCGCAGCTACATGAAAGTATTGTGTCACCGCCATCACCTCCATCGCGATATTACATGGTTCTGGGGTCCACGTACCCAGGCGAAGGGCAACAATACATAAAAGCAGGACAGCTGTTATCCAGTTCACAAACCACTGACAAACTCCCTTCTCCAAGATTGCAGAAATCGAAATATCATATTTGACACTACTTTAGGAATCTTCAAGATCACTTGCCACAACCGTCTCCTGTCTGTTCTGGAACTCCTTATTAACATCAAAACCAAAGTAGCTGCATTTGACCTTATATCTTTCTGTGGCCGGTACCTACCCAATCCTTTTGGAAGGAGCTCTTCCCTTTCCAAAAGCATCTTAGATTACCAGCAGGTATCTTCTCTAGCACGTGCCGAAAGTACTATGTTGGGTGATAATCCTGAAACCGCTGAGTCTGGAATGATCTTTGCCTGGCTTTGGAGATAGAATTAGGTAGCTGTGTACCCATTCTTGGGGTCCTGAAGCTATTTTGATCGGTTAGAGTAAAAAGCCATCTCCCTCAATGTCGTGAAATGATAGCCATTACGCATCGGTCTGTAAGGCTGATAACCTGTCTTACCTGTAATCTGCACAAAATTCAAACTTGGACTCGCCTAGAAATATATAGTCCCTTATATCTATATATATAGGCCTGTATTGGACAACATTATTATGTCTGCCTTTTCTGGTTACCTTAACTAAACTCCACTTTTAAATGTATATCTCTTGGAGATATATTAAGGGAGTTATTTGAGGTTTCGTGGAAACCGATTTACTCCTTGCCCAAGTATACAAGGGACTTCTTTTGTTACCAACGCCTGAAGGTCTAAGTGACGCTATTCTCCTTGCCAGCTTCTCAAGCGTCCAGATGTGTTAATCTGTGCCTGTATAAATTTCACTTTTCAAGGCAATCTGGAATGTCTCAGTTTTACATATGCTTGGGTAAGTTAATTATAGTTTACGAGTACCTAGAATGATGTCTGTAAAGTAGTCACTGCTGTAGAGACATCAGTATCGGCTGTGTGATCTCACTTAGTTCGACCGTTCTTGATCGCTAGAGTAGCGGATTCGAACGTAGATCTCCCACTGTACAGACTAAATAGCTTATGCCCTCAATAAACCACCCATACTGATAAAACTTAATACCCTTACAATTGTGTACGTTTTAAACTAACTAAAGAATCTGTACATACGAAATGGGGACAGAATTGGGTCAGGGCTTTGTTAATCAAAGTATGTGTGTGTGTGACCCAGATCAATGAGTGCTGGGGCGGTTGGGAAAGCTAGTGAATGCAGGTACTGACAGTAAATATTGGTGTCTGTGTGCAGAGTGAGGGGGAGAGGGAGAGTGATATATGTGTTAGACCACTTTATCTATCTCCACTGTATATCTGACTTGCCTTCTCTTGCACTAAACAGACAGATAAATATAGGAGACTTATGTCTTTTGGTCTGGAGAGGCAACAATCTGAGGAATGAAACAGGAGAGCAGAGAGGAGTCAGCAGATGGGGGTTGATGACTGATGCTTGCTCTGTCTTTCCTGTCAAGATGTTACCCTCTTGGTGATGACTAATGTTGAGTTATTTTCTTGACAGGATGTATCTTTTCTGAAGAGCTGGCAGAAGATTCACAGTCAAACCAACATCCACCAACCATCCAACCACCAGCTAACCCCTGTGAAGGTTCCTGACATCTCCAACATGTGGGAGATGGTACCTCAAACAGCTACCAGTGCTAGAGCTTAGTGTGGCTCAAAGACATTGTGTGTCCTTACTGGTGATAGAGACTTGCTAAATACCGGTACAGTTGCTGTGTCTTCTATGGTGAAGTACTCTTTCACTACCTGATCCAGTTGAGCAGAATTACCAGAGTCAAAGACAGTCGAATCATCAGGAGCTGAGGGAGGCATCATAGACAGAAAGAGGCTAAGTGCAGTTTGATACCTTATGTGCTTTATTCCTCACAGCTCCTAGGTTGTCCGATGATGACAAGATGTCATCTCCAAGACCTTCTGTCTGTGTAGTATCTTTGTGATTTGGACAGGATATCCTGAGATCTAGCCTAGGAGATCTGGCAATTGTCTCACTTAAATATCTACTTTATATTGATTACATGCATTCATTTTCATGGCTGACTTAGGTGTCTCTATTTAACCTTTTTATGTGTTTAGCAGTTGTGTATGTATGTATCTTCATTATATGTGTTAACATGGTTATGATAATGAACTATCATAACCTGGGGGCTTTCTTTAGTAAGTAGTGGGGGTGTCCAGCCAAGTGTGCCTAGAAATATGGTATTTATATACTGATATATTTTGTAGTGCCAATACTTGAGTTGCCCTACTCCAGAGATAAGTTGAGCGTATATTGGCCACGGGGAATCCCTTAGACCAATACGAGCCAAACGCCTCAACATAATTATCTCTGAGTGCTGTTGGTTCTGAAGGAGGAATCCTTACATTAGGCACGCGACAGGAGTGATATGTGACACTCAAGTCTTCATCACTCATGCTTTTTATGTGGGCATACCTGACTCTGTCTAGCCCCAACACAGTGCAAATATATATATATATATATATATATATATATATATATATATATATATATATATATATTAGATCCTCCATTTTAATGATATCCTCAAAACATTTATCATTTATATTACTATACAAATGATCTCTATCTGAATTTCTAAGCTGCCTATCATAATGATCAGTTTGGGCTATATATCTTTAAAACAAAAAAGCTTCCCGTTTCTATTTGTCTGTTGTCATTGGTATATCATTACCAGTGTAGGTAATGCCTGTTGTGATAGACCGCTCCTTCCTACCCATCTGTGAAGTCGCCGAAACCTACCAGTTGCGTGCATCCGTCAATATAACATAGATTATGCATATTCATCCATCTTCACAGTCTGCTCATTTGACTTAGGTCAGTAAGTTAGCCCGGATAGGTCTCTGTCGGTCGATCCGCTTGATTACAAAATTATATCTATAAGGTACATCAAATGTACCAGTCAAAAATATTATACATCGGCTGAAAAAGTTTGCAGTGTTTGGAATGTGTACGGGACAAGTCTTTTGCACTCAATAAACAGTTTAATTTTTTTTTTTTTAAACTATCTTTACAATAAATAGCCCCTATGATCATTCAAAGAATGCTTCTTAATCTCAGGTAAATATATTTGACAGCCTAATACAGATTCATTAGCTGATATTAGACAATACAAACTAAGCATCTGTAAAATTTACAGTTTTATTTCAATTGCGTTTTTGTCCGTTATTAATACTGGGATATAGTTACATCCCTTGGATTTTGTCGACTGTAGTCATTTTCCTTGATTACCAGATTTCGTCATGTTTTCACAGTTTACTGACACGATAACATTTTAGAGCTTGTTTTAAAATTGTATGAAGTGTTCACGTTAAAATGACGTTCTCAACCTCTTATCGTGTACATTGTCCATTAAATAGTTACAGTTCGATTGTGCAACAATTTAGATAGATTTAAGGGAAAAAAATAGATGCCTTTCTCCTTTCCACAGCAGTATTTGGTACAATCTGCCAGTTACAAATGTCAGGCCGTTGACCACTGGCTCGCTGATGTGTAAGAACATGTCTCTACTTTCCAGTAACTTTCCTGATATCCATTTTTCATACTGGTCACCAGTTCCTTAAGTAAACTCTCTTGTATGGGAGATAATGTATAGACATTACCACGGGGTTAGTAAGCAAGTGTGCAAGCAACTGAGCCACGTTGAGTTCCTATAAATTGACAAGTTCAGTTTATTGCAGAGAGAAGAAACCTAAATACCTGCCCTCTAGCAACAACACGCCACCCCCTCCTTTTTTTTCCACCCCATTACGTTTCGACCGAAGGTTACTTTGTAAACAATCTGTGGTGTCCCAGTATAACAAAGCTATATCACTATTTGGTTAAACGGGGCTACCAGGATGCGTAGCTGTTGGATTCTCATACTTGATATGTTAGATCTGAAGAATATAAATCTGGAGGGGATGAACATTTACAACCTAGTGGAGTTAAAAATAGCAGTGTACTGATATGTATAACAAGCGAGTTGTATTTTTTATTAACACACACACACACACACACACACACACATATATATATATATATATATATATATATATATATATATATATATATATATATATATATATATATATATATTTATATATATTGGACGGCGTATGGAGTCTGCCCCCACTATTCTGAAAAGATGGGACGAGTTGGTCTAATGGAGCTGTATGCAATTCAAACAGCAGAAGTCGAGGAGTCCTAAAAGGTAAGGTGGCGGCGATCAGTTTCACTGTGGCAAGGAATCGGATCTTCACTGTTTTAGAAGAGCCGGCGAAGAGCCTTGGTCGCGTTTACGATTTGAACTCATCTGATAGAGCAGAGGTACAGCGAATACACGCGTCACTGGCTACAGACCTGCTCGCGATCGAGCGTTGTAGGCTGATCGAAACGTTAACGTTATGGTGTCTTCAATGTATGTTGATCCCAAAGCACCTCTGGCCGCTGCTCGTCTACGAAGTGACGATGACGACAGTGGAGGCAATAGCGCGTGAAATCGACACAGTCATGAGGAAATGGTTGGGAGCAACACCTTGTCTGACTGATGTGACTCTGTATTGTAAACAGACGAAGCTGGTACTACCGTTCAAATCGATAACCGAAGAGTTTAAAGTTAGCAAAGTAAGACTCGCCATGATGTTCCGAGAGTCTTCAGACCCCACCTGTCACTGCTGTCCCGCCCGCCCTAAAGACAGGCGTCAAATGGAAGGTTCTAGATGCGATTGAGTCTGCCCAAGATGCACTAAAATTGAGAGAGGTGATGTGTTACACTCAAACCGACCGTCAGGGCCTAAGGCACGGGAAAGTCAGTTGATTGTCCGAAGCCACAGCCAAAGAGTGCCGTGACATGGTAATACAGCAGATTAGGGACACCGAAAACGAGACTCGGGTCCAAAAAGCAGCCCAACAGTTGCAGCAAGGCCAATGGATCGGCCTTGATAGCACTTTGCGACGAGTACTCACATAGGGTGAGATCTGGCGAATGGCCCCGCTGCGACTGAGCTTTATCGTAGGACCTGCCTACGATGTATTGCCGTCCGGTGTCAACATGGTAAAGTGGAGTGCGAATAACGACCCGACATGCCCGTTGTGTAGATCTAAGCAGACGTTCGAGCGAGAACGTATTGTCCGCGTGCAGGAAGGCCCTAGGTCAAGGAAGATTTACGTGGCACCACAACAATGTCCTAAAAGAGCAAGCGACCGTTCTGGAATAAGCTAGGGTGATGGCCAATGCGAGGACCAGTCCTACCGTCGTCTCCGTGTCATAAGCTAGTTTGGCGGGATTTATCTTCGCCTGGAGTTCTCCTATAATCCTTCCTAAATGTTTTACACCGCTCGAAATAAAAATGTCTAGGGGAATTTAATTGGTACCTGAGTTCATAAACAGGAAGGGAAATACAGATAATCATACTAATTGGGCGAATCCCCGGAAAAGAAATGAATGAATTTCTGAATAATCAAAGTTCAATACATTGCTAATTGAAGCCAACTGAATCACAACGTACAATTCTTCGCCCAATCAAGGAATTCAAATCGATACAAATTAACATAGATATTGGAGTTTTACTAAATCAACAAATGTATTGACATAACACATCCCATAACATCCCTTTAACTTATTCAACTCAAAAAGAAAACCAACTCATCATTCAACACAATTACTATTCCTATGTATCTAAACGTCACTCAGCTCAAGGATGGTTCAAGTGGAATACGGCATTTCCCCTGTGGTATGGACAATATACCAAACAACAATTTTAGTTATTTGCTGTCTTTAACAGGTAGTCTGTTCAATTAATTTCGGATCTCCATTCTACAGTGTTGTTAACAATCCATGGTGTTACAGGGAACCTTGGAGGTGGGCCCACCTGAGTTCATGAAGCTCAGGGCTGCTTCCCCGCTGCACAGAATTACCGGATGGTGTTATTATTTCGGCCAGAGACAAGACGACTTAGTGGTTTCGAAGGAGGTACTGTGAGATAAGAAGTCGCCGCGACAGCGTAATTAAAGCAGTCCGCATGCCTGGACGACCGAGCGACAAGCTTATTTTGGTTTACCGGACACATGTTAGACTTTTATTAGCAGTTGGCAGAGGGACACTGGCAGACAATTCGTACACGATGGACTTTCAAAGGGATGAGAAACTCCTTTCCGCTAGACACCCGTACCAGCTCACCGAGGCCCGTCCCCTACGTTGTTGCGCTGCGTCCAAAGCCAGCTAGAGGCCCTTTCGGCTGCCTCTCCCAGTTTTTTGAGTGCTCGTTTCCGTTCATTACCGCGCAATCCTAATTCTTTTACCACATTGTAGAGCGAAGTGGAAACGAGGCCTCTCGCTCCCACTTCGACGGCAAAAACCCGTACTGTGTAGGCCTCGTTTCTCCTCAAACCGGCTGCTAAATCACTGTATTTCTCGAGCTTATACAAATGATTCCCCCCAATACGCGACTCAAACGGGACCGTCAACTCAATCAGGATGAGTTGCTGTTTTTGCGCAGAATGGAGAACGATGTCCGGTCGCAAGCCGGTTTTACGGATCAACTCGGGATACCGTTTATGTTCTGGCAGATCAACCGCCAGTAACCAGTCCCTCGCAGAGTCTAGCACAGATGGAGCGAATGCGTTTTGGTTGACCTTACCTTTTGGAACCTGCCCAGCCTTGAGGAAACGAATGGGGACGATACTAGAACTGGCTCTGGCATTAGCCCTCATTCTAGCCTGGTCGACAACGGCTGCTAACTCCTTTAGCACCTTGTTGTGGCGCCAGGTATAGCGGCCTTGACCTAGAGCTTTCCTGCACGCGGACAGGACGTGCTCAAGAGTTTGCTTTGATTTGCACAACGGGCAAGTCGGATCGTTGGTCGCAGACCATTTAACCATGTTAACACCGGACGGTAATACATCGTACGCCGAACGAACGATAAAGCTCAGTCGCAGCGGGGTCATCCGCCAGATCTCACCCCATGTGAGTATTCTCGGCAATGCGCTCTCCAGGCGCGAGCAGGCCTGTAGCCAGTGACTCATGTATTCGCCGGACTTCCGCTCTGTCAGATAACTTCGAATCGTAGACGCGACCGAGGCTCTTCACCGGTTCCTCCAGAACCGTAGGGATCTTGTTCCTTGCCACCGTAAAACTGATTGCCGAAACCTTGCCCTTATGGATTGACAGACTCCTCGACTTCTGCGGTTTAAACTGCATACCGCTCCATTGGACCACCGCGTCCAATCTTTCCAGGATCGTGCGGGCAGACTCCTCGCTGCCCGTTATAATAGTCGTGTCATCCATAAATGCGCGCAGTGGCGGCAACCAGTGATCCCCTATTTGAAGGCCCAGTCTGTAGCCAGCCGCCCCGTCTAACACGATCTGCATTGCCATGACAAACAGTATAGGTAAGATCGTACACTCCATAGCTATCCCAATCTGATAACTCAGTCCACCTCGTGGTAAACGTCGAGGTAGAGAAGCGCAAAGCGAACTTGGAGAAATATTGCTCGACCATTTTACTGATCTGTGTCGGTACGTGAAACATGCGAAGGGCTCGCCACAGTAGCCTATGGGGGACTGCCCCGTAGGCGTTGGCTAAGTCCAACCATATAACGTGCAAATCGGTTCTCTCATGCTTGGCTCTCTGGATAGCCTCCAAAATCATGGTCGCGTGTTCAAGGCACCCAGGAACGCCTGGAATGCCACCCTTCTGAACACTCGTATCTATGTACTTGTTAGTCATCAGATACTGTGTGAGCCGCCGGCGAGCCATGACTGAGAAGAATATCTTACCCTCGACATTCAACAGCGAGATGGGCCTGAATTGGGAAAGACTCTTCGAGTCCTGCTCTTTGGGAATGTAGACCCCATTTGCCTTTGACCACTCTGGACATATGTGATTGCGGATCCACGCTTGTCTCAACAAGACGTGAAGCATTTTAAGGATTTTCGGGCAACGCTTGTAAAGAACGTACGGAACACCGTTCGGACCTGGGGCAGACTTGCCGCTGGCCTTTTTCACAACGTCCTCAACCTCAGACCAAAGGGGAGGTACCATTTTAAATGGTACCTTCGGCACCGAAGGCTGTTTGAGTCCGCTAAGGATCTCTGGATTGTCATCGAGAGGCTCTCTCCTCTTTTTATCCGAGTACATCTTGCGTAGATGTAGCTCTAGTTCTTCCTGACTGACAACCAGAGTCCCAGACTTCGGTTGCTCGAATAGACCTCGGGCAAACTGATACGGGTCCCTAAAAAATTTCTCTCGCTCCCTTTTGGTTCTCCGTCTGTTGTTGCAGAAACGCTCGGCACGACAGAGGGCACTGTGTTTGTTCTTTAAATGCAACCAAACTTCATACAGCCCCTCCCGTTCGCTGCCTGTAGCGGCTTTGAACCGTTTTCTGAGGGCATTCTTGTCTGCCCGACACTTCAGAATGTCCCTCTGCCTCCTGCTAGTATTCTGCATGGCACCCGGCTGTGCCTTTACTACTGTCCCGAACTCGCGGGAGCAGTGTTCATATATTACATCACCAAATTTAGTAAGCTTGTCGCCTAGCGACTTCTTGTTTAGAGTTTGTTTAAGTACCTCACATAATGTAACCTCCAACTTACACCACACCACCTTCTCGCTCGCAGGTGGAAACCTGATTCTGGAACGCACTTCTTCAGAAATCATCAAATGTGCTCCTCCGCAGTCGACGTCATGGGCCTCTCCGGGCGAGTGGGGTTCACCCTGCCCGTCGTACCCTGACGACTCAGAAACTACCACAGGAGTGGTAGTTTTGCGACGGCGTTTACTGCGTGGAGCACCCTCGCATTTCATTCTTCCGGCATGCGTTCTCAGACCATGCAACCCCGTGAAGCTTTTCCCACATGTACAGAGCCAGCCCGGACGTTGGGCGAGTGTCTCAGTCCGGGGGCTAGCAAAGTCGTCAACGAGGGTATCAATCAGATTGGGCCCTTCATTCTCCCCCCCTTTCGGAGGGCCCTGGGGGCATATTTCATTGTGGTTGTTCGAAATCGGAGGTATTATACTGTGTTAGTGGTGATCAACCCGGTCCACAGTCGACATCTTTTTCCAGATGTCAGTTTATCCCCCCGGCGATACCGGGGGGCCAGTCTTTCCATAGGTGTCAAAAGGACTTTCCTGATAGTCACCAGTCTTTCCTGGTAGTCTTGTGGGCTAGCCACGTACAATAAGAATAAACTCACAGGGAGCAAGTACAGCGGGGATCTACAGTCATCAGTAGAAATTATCCTCTTTCGACACACGTTTCGGCCCACGATTCCTAAACGTATTCGGAGGTGGAAAATAGATCAATTATCCTTGTGGTGAGGATTATGCCGACACATATGTGGCAGGTAGAAGTGTTGCAGTGTTTGTGGTGTTATCAGAGTAGTAAGGGAAACGATCAAGGTATTACAAACACTGTCTTTCTCCACGAGCAATATATCGATAATAAATCTCTCTAACATGTTATAATATTGTTTTATACATATACAAGCGTGAGTTCGAGTCCCAACAGACCTATGTCGACTTCGCCTTGAATGGACACCAGGTATAGTCATGGGGAGTAAAGGCGGCAGGTGTGATATTGACCACATCAAAGCACAGGTGCCACTAGGTCTATAAAACACATGTCCAGTCTTATATGCCCACACAGCTGACGGCGTGACCAAAGGTCCCACCCTGTTACTCAGGTTTTATGTTTTCATGATATAATATTGATACACAATGTAGAGTATAAACACTTGATGGCACCGCATGGCCCAGGATGATGGTTTATACCGTGAGCTCCTCAGGCAAGGAAACCAAACGAATATTTTCAGAAAAGATGACAGAGGAAAGGAGGGTTCGCTAATACATAGTCCTAACTGTAAATAGTAACCTAAAGAACGTCATAATATGTAGGGACTAGTAAATAGTTACCATTGTCCAACGGACAAGTATCAAGGTTGATGAAGTCACGGAATATTTATACAATATAGAATGGAAGGATCTCGGTAAAATATTTCAGGATACAGCTAAAGCTTACAGGGGATCTCAGTTACTCCCTACCATTATAAATCTCACCTGAATTCGCATTATTATTTCTTTTTGGCTAGGCCGATGGAATGGCTGGGGCTGTCGTTTGATGTAGTGACGAATGACTAGCGCTAAGGTTTTTCTCCTAGTAGTAACTAAGAAAACGTCATAAGTTATGTGCGCCTTCGTACATTTTCTACTCTTCACGCATCTATATGCATCTATATTTTTTAAGTGGGCAATTATTTTAACCACCATATGCAATAAACTCTTGCCGGACTGAAATATTCTGTTGGTTTGTCACATATGCCCCCGGAAATGTAAATTTCAGTTACGAAATTTTTAATAGAGGAAATTTCAGTTTCTAAAAAGTTATAACAAAAATATTACTTTCTTGCAATCTCACACGTTTCTTCATCCACTGGTACTCTACTTAAGAAATATGTACCAGTTCTCTTCCCCTTTGCACATAAAAATGCATGTGTATAAAAGTTTAATTTTGTGGACATTATGCCCCAACGATGTTTAACCCCCGTTAATGAGAACCAAACGTATTTTCCTGGAATTTCTTAAGCAAGTTTATATGAAAACTTCTTACTTTCCCATTTATGGAAATGTCAAATTGTCTGCAGGAAACTTTATCCATCACAGGAAAAGGTCCCTGAAAACCAATTTCCATCTTCTCACTGACTGATGGTAACAACACCATAACTTTATCTCTTTCAGATACCTACTTTTCACCTTTCTTCTAAAATTAGAAGTCAACTTTGCTTTAGTTTTCTTCCAGCATTTTCCAACCAAGTTCCAGCCTAATTTTATTTTCGCTTTCAGTTCTTCCACGTATTTGGAAGTGGTTACCACAGTGTGGTCCAACTTCTCATTCGTCCATGACTGCAACAGGGCTGACAATGGCCCTTGAATTGGACGGCCAAACAACAAGGTCGCTGGAGGAACACCTGTTGTGGTATTGGGAACTTCCCTATATGCAGAGAGGGCTGCCGGAAGATATTCATCCCACATGTCCAGTTTTATCTGAGACAATTCTCTCAAAAGAGTGACTAGAGGTCCAGTCAACTTCTCTGCAGTTCCCTGGTTCTGAGCATGGTACAGACTCGTATGGATATGGCTGTTCTTGAAAATCTGGAGTACATCCTCCAGCAGCTTTCCCCGAAACTGGGATTTTTTATCAGTTAGGATTTGGTTAGGAAATCCCAATCTAGTAAATATTGTAATGAGACCATCTGCAACTCTCTTGGCATCGATTGTGGGCAGCGCTACCACTTAACTCCACAACGTGCCAGCATCGACTATTGTTAGGATATAAACATTCCTCTTCCTCGTCCGAGGCAGATTTCCAATGATGTCGATAGCTACTCTTTGGAAAGGCTCATGCATAATGGGCATCTCTTCCAATTTTACCGGCGGGTTTGAATGTCTCGGAGAAACTCGTTGACATTCTGGACACGAGCTTACATATCTCATAATGTCCCCCGTCATTCCTGGCCAATAATAATGGCATGAAATTCTTTGGGAAGTTGCCGAAATCCCCATATGGCCACTATATGCTAGTGTGTGTCCCATATGGAGGATAGTTTTCCGGTATGGCAAGCGAACAACGAGTTGGCCATACTCTCGTTCTGCTATCCCTGCTCTCCGGTACAATAAGTTTTTCTTCATATAGAAGTCTCCTCTTTCAAGAGGTTGATGGGCAAAAGGCAACTTCCTAAAGCAGGACTTTAATGATGAGTACTGTTGTTGTGCAGCACTTATGTCCTTTGGTAAAGGATTCTGGGGTTCTGGATCAGATACTGCTGATGCTTTGGTTGATGACCGGGTATCCATGGCCCCTACCAGCATAGGCGTCTTTGAAACTGCAAGACACAAATATTTGCATCCAAGTAAAACTAGAAATATTGGGTTAGGGAGACAACCCGCGACAATAGTTCCTTTTACATATTTGCAGTCGATGTTTACCTTTGCAAGAGATAATCTTAAGGTCACAGACTCATGTGCAGCAGTCTGCATCTCTATAAATTCCCCAATGTACTGCGTTGGGTCAATGAGTTCTGTAGAAACCATGGCATCGAATAATAGACCCGTGTCAAACAGGCAGGTCACTTCTTTGCCGTGCAAAAGGATGGTATCTACAACAAGAGGTATCTCCCCATCATGACAGTTCCTCCTTGTATTTTTCTGTTTAACATTAGTTAAACAAGCGGCACAGAGTTGAGGAGGTTTCTTCCGGCAGTCTGCTGTATTATGAGAATTCAAACGACAATACTTGCAGTAAAGCCGGCCCCTCCACGCTGACGATTGCTGACTACGACCGTCACACCTTCGATTATCTTGTGGATGGTACCTATGGTTGGTGTTATTAGTGTTTAGTGTGCTTGACTTACCATTACGAAATTCAGGTTCCCTATGTGTGTTACGTTCAGTTGGCGTTTCGTTAAATTTGAGAGGGGATTTTGAGAGGTGCATCTTTGGCCTGTTCAGGGTTTGCCAAATCATATCTCTCAGCCAGTTTTAATATGTCAGCAATTTTTCCCGCAAATTCTCAGTCAGAAAGGTTTGTAGAGGTTTTAACATAGACTCTTTTAGCTGTTCAGCCAACACCATATCATCTAAATCTTTATAAGTCTGGGTAAATGAGGCTAAACTCTGCTATTTCATCAGATAAGATTTTATTCTTGAAAAAAATTGTGAAATGGTTTCTCCCGACTCTCTTTTTGCATTACGAAATTTATTGCGATATGCAGAGGCCGTCAATTCATATCTCTTCAAAAGAGAATTTTTCAAGAACTCGTAATTGGTCTCTTGACCAGGAAGCAATCTCGAAAAACAATCATAAGAAGAACCTCTTAAGGACAGTGAAAGTTTCAGACACCACTTCTCTTTATCCAACAAATATTACCTAGCAACGTTTTCGAATTTTTCCAAAAAACACATCCATTCTATCCTCGCGTTCACTAAACTGAGGAAAAGGAAAAGACATCAGACCAAGAAGGTAAGGATGGCCAAAAGAATGTGCCTCAGAGGCAGAAGGTTGTGCATTAACTGCTGTACTACAAGTAGAATGAGATTGTAAATCGAGCTCTCTGAGACGAATTTCACGAGCTCTCATCTCTCATTCTTTCTCAGCAGCTATCTCAGCTAATCTTATGCGTTCTTGTCTTTCTCTTTCCTCTTGTTTTTTCTCCTCTTGGCGCCTTTCACGGTCCTCATGTCGCCATTCTCGTTGTATCTCCTGAAGATATGCCTTTATTTGACATAGAACGGTCCAGTAATCCCAACAAATTATTCAACTCAAAAGGAAATTAACTCATCATTCCACATTAAAAAAAAAAAAAAACAATTTCAATATATCTAAACGTCACTCATCTCAAGGATCGTTCGAGTGGAATACGGCATTTTGTGGTATGGATAATACACTGGTGGTAACAATTGTAGTGATTGGCTATCTGCAACAGTCGTCAGTTAATTTCGGATTTTCTTTCTGCAATGTTGTTAACAATTCATGGTGTTGTAGGGAACCTGAATTCGTATTTTAATATTATTTCTTTTGGTGTTAGGCCGATGGAAAGGCTGGGGCTGTCGTTGATGTAGTGACGAATGATTAGCTCTAAGGTTTTCTCCTAGTAACACTAAGCTAACGTCATAAGCGCAATTCTTTTAATCAAAAGATGCAAATAACTCTTGCCGGACTGAAATATTCCGTTGGTTTGTCACAATGGTAGATTACAGAGTTACTATTCTTTGCTTCCCTTATGAGCACTGATAACATAATCATCATCATTGTCCTGTTGCGTAACTAGGGGAGGCAGTCTGTACCTCCGTTCCGTTCTATTCTGTGTAATGACTTATATTTCATGGATAGAGTCTAGTACAGAACATTTGGCCTCTCTCGTCAACATTCATTTTGAGGTGTTTTTGTGTGTGTGGATGTCCTTCTTCCTTCAATCCCTTTATTTCTCGTTTAAGTGCCTGTTTGGTGATTCTGTGCTTGTTTCTTCTCAGGATGTGTCCAGTATACAGTAGTGCCATATTCGGTGTCTTATAACTCTTGTTACCACTGGTAGCCCGGACATTTTATTCTATTTAAATAAAATATGGTTTATTAATATCTTACCCCAAACAGGGAAAATTCTCAGGTACATTACAGTATAATATTTCAGGGCGTGGTAGATAGGCTGCATGTAGTTGTGGGACCTAGGCTGCACTCTCTAGTGGGACATAGGTGGGTTGGGGTTAGGGCCAGTTCTAGATGTTTTGGGGTTGTTAAAAGCATTAGAAAGAAAAAAAAAACCTATCTGACCACTCTCTAAAAGGTTGGACTGTTCTGTGACGTCATCTGGCGGTAGGATATTAAAAAGGCACCAAAAACATATACATCATTACGGTCTGAGGAGAATGGCGTTGCGGGGGGTTACCAGGGGATCTGGCAGATGCTCAACATTCAAGGGAAAGACGAGACAGATGTACAGGCAGACAGTGACTGGTACCATCATAATTGGAACTCTTCACTTGCTGCTGAGGATAGGGATGGGGTGCTTTCTAGTTGTACAAGCCGTTTCTAATGTTTTGGTCAGTTTTGGTAAAGGATAACTTTCATTGAATCACGCATTTATTCATTATTATCGTTGTCATGATACCTCACACAGCGCTCGCTGTCTAGTCTTCTTTTCCGCTCTATCCCATGCAGGCATTTTGATAACTCCAAATAATAACACATAATAAGCACGGAAGATAAAAGGGAACAATTGATACAAAGAATAGCAAACAAACAAGCATATAATCCAGTTAGGATAAAAACAAGAGCATCATCATTATCATCATCATTTGCCCTGCCAACTGGTGTAGGCGCTCATGCGTCTCCAAAGATCACAATCCCTGGTTGCCCGGAACAGCTCTCTTGATGATATCCCTTCATGCCATCGTTTGAGACCATCCAGCATCATCTCTCTTGGTTTGCCTCTACCCCCTTTCCCGCTGACTTTTCGTGTTGTCACGATGTTCTCCAATGTCTCTCTTCTCATTATATGGTCAGAAAACAGTGTTTTTCTCTTTCTTTTTTACAAGAGGAGGCTGAGATAACAGAAACCTTAAAACACTCAACAGGACCAAGGCCCAGTCATAAACGAGCGGAAAAGGACAATAAGTAACCGACAGGGGCACCAAGTCATTTAATATGGCACATAAACCGAATTTAAGAGGAAAAAAAGAAAGAAGGAAAGGAAGAGAGAAAGGAAGGAAGGAAGGAAGACAGAAAGGAAGGAAGACAGAAAGGAAGGAAGACAGAAATAAAGATAGTAGAAAAGAAGAAAGAAATAAAGAGAGAGAGAAAAGGAAAGAGAGATAGAAAAAAAGGAAACCATAAAGAAAGAACTAAAGAAAAACAAAGAGAAAGAAAGAAAGACAGAAATAAATAAACAAAGAAAGAGAGAGAAAGAAAGAGAGAAACTAAGATCAAAGGATAGAAATAAGGAAAGAGAGAAAGAAAGAAGGAAAAAAGGAAAGAGAATAGATAATACAAGAAAGAAGGAACGAAAGACAGAAAGGAAGAAAGAAAGAAATGGAAAGCAAGCAAGAAAAAGAAAGAAACGAAAAAAGAAAGAAAGAGACAGGAAGGAAGAAATTAAAAAGAAAGAAAGAGTAAGTGAAAGAAAGAATGAATGACAGAAAGAATAAGTGAAAGGAATAATGGGTGAAAGAAAGAATAAGTGAAAGAAAGAGTGAGTGAAAGAACAAACGTATGAAATAAAGAATGAGTAAAAGAAAGAATGTGTGAAAGAAAGAATAAGTGAAAGAAAGAAAAAGTGGCAAAACTACTGAGTGAAAACCAAAGAAAGAAAGAAATATAGAAAGAAAGAAAGAAAAAAGATAACGTGAAAGGAAATGAAAAAAAGAGTGAAAGAGGAAAAATTATAAAGAAAGAAAAAGGGAAAGAGAGAAAGAAAAAAGGGGAACAAAGGAAGGAGAAGAGAGAATACAAGAGAGAAAGAACGAAAGACAGAAAGGTAGAAAGAAAGAAATATAAAGCAAGTAAGAAATAAAAAGAAACGAAGAAAGAGACATTAAGGAAGATATGAAAAATGAAAGAAAGAAAGAGTAAGTGAAGGAAAGAATGAATGACAAAAAGAATGAGTGAAAGGAAGAATGAGTGAAAGAAAGAATGAGGGAGAGAAATAATGAGTGAAAGAAAGAATGAGTAAAAGAAAGAATTTGTAAAAGAAAAAATTTGTGAAAAAAAATTAGTGAGAGAAAGAGTGAGTGAAAGAAAGAACGTATGAAATAAAGAATGAGTAAAAGAAAAAATGTGTGAAAGAAACAATGAGTGCAAGAAAGAATAGGTGGCAAAAATAATGAGTGAACGAAAGAAAGAAAGAAATATAGAAAGAAAAAAAAAGATAGAGTGAAAAAAAAAGAAAGAAAGAAACTTCGCAATAGAGAGTGCCAGTCTGAGGATTATGATCGACACTTCAACACAGACCGAGGAATGTATACCACCGGAACAGTTTCAACATGGCGATGCGCCAGCAATAAAAACAATCTGCGAAGAGGTCGGAGATCCTAATCAGGAATTAGAGGAAGCCAAAATCGGTGTTGTTGAGCCTGCAGCTCTGCAGGTTCCATTTAAATGAAGCGGGCGATGCTTCGCCCGTGGATATGCTTCCCGTCGTCGAGGACGACCTGACTTGCCATTCTGCTAGCCAAAAGGCTTTAAAAGCGTGTCTGCTAGAACGGAATTTGAACGAGATCGTCTCTCCGGTTCACCTGTATACACCGCCTTAGACATTGGATATTTCGAGCTGCCTACCGTCTGAACAGATAATAAATGAACTAGCCTTTCTCAAGGCGTTCGGCCGTCATGACTTTCCGGCTGAACAAAGTTCAAGCATAGAGATATCTGAACAAAGATCCAAAAGCATTTTACAACTGGCTATTTAAACGGAGGAGGCCAGGAGTCCAAAGAAGAAAGAAAACACATTTCTTCAGATCGTTCTTCTGTTGTTGCTCACACTGCCCGTAGTATAGCGGATAGTAGTTTCCTCACACGGTCCTTTTAAGGGCCACTAAATTTTTAACTTTTAATAAGTTTTTGGTCATATTAATAAATACAAACCTAATTAATTTGGGTACAAGAAAATATAAAGAGGTGAAAGAAAGAGGGAGAACGAGTGAAGCCTGCTCACAATTTGCGATCTGCAGCATCATGTATCAGTTCGTGTGCTGACAACCCTTCCTGCCAGGACAAAAGACTGTCAAGAATCTTCTCATATTGTCTTCCTCTGTCTCTTTTTCCTCATATCCTTCCAGTGGTCACAACATGTTCTGGTTTCCTTCTTTTCCTAGCATGACTAGACAATTATGAATGTGTCATGTTGATGTTTCTGATAAGTCGTCTTCGAGCCGTTACCTCTTTCAAATCATCCTGGCTGCTCTTTCTAACTCCATGTCAGCCTAATCTAATGTACAGACATGCTCTGTGAATTTATGGTGAGCGGCGTCTTGGTGACCACACCGAGTACAAATTAGTCTATGAAGTTATGCGACGTGTTGGTGATAACACAGAGTACAAATTGGGCTATGAAGTTATTTCGGGCGGCATGTTGGTGACTACATTGAGGACAAATTGGTCTATGATGTTATTTCGGGCTGCGTATTGGTGACCACATCGAATATAAATTGGTCTATGAAGTTATTTCGGGCGGTGTGTTGGTGATAACACCGAGTACAAATTGGTCTATGAGTTTATTTCGGGCGGCATGTTTATGACTACATCGAGCACAAATTGGTCTATGAAGTTATTTCGGGCGGTGTGTTGGTGACCACATCGAGTACAAATTGGTGTAAAAGTTATATTGGGCGGCGAGTTAGTGACCACATCGAGTACAGGTTGGTCTACGAAGTTATAGTCTATACAAATAGGGATCAACCATCGTATGCCTTAAATGCATCACTGACTCGAAAGAGGAAAAGTGGAAAAAAGAGTTCATTTACATAATAGTTTTTTAATGAACATCCTCATCCTTAAGGGATTTGTTGACTGGCCTGGGCGATCATGCCTTTCCACAGTCTGTTATCTTGAAAAGAATATATTATTTCCACTGTTGATATCACTCCATGCCATCACAAAGAGCTGTTACAAAATAATCTGGCGTTGTCTTGCTCTGACTCTACATTATTCAATGGAATTTTGAGACTAATCGAAGTGCTTGAGCACAATAAGTCGGCTTCAGTAAAAGAGAGGCACGGAGAAGCCAAGAGAGAGAGAGAGAGAGAGAGAGAGAGAGAGAGAGAGAGAGAGAGAGAGAGAGAGAGAGAGAGAGAGAGAGAAGACGCTAGACAGTTTACCTCATTTAAGTGATGACTGTGCCTGACATTTAATAAGAAGCAAAAGATAACGAAAAATGGCATCTCACAAGGAAATGACTAGGCCAGATGACAAAATCTCGAGATTTTGAATGGAATTTCAGGGAAAGTCCAATATTATTGGGGTAATAAGGTGCGAAATGAACACCGACTAACACTAACCCTAACCCCCCTATAATATTGGCTTTCCGGGAAATTCCTTAAGAAATCTCGGAGTCGCTGAGATAGGGTGAAATATAATAAAAGAACAGGGAGAGGGGCAAGGGAGCATAAGCTCCCAGGTTCATGCGCCTATTTTGAGAGATCCTTGCTGACCAAGGGGAAGGAAATGTGTGTGTGTAGTTTCAGTCACTGAAGTCGAGTCGATTGCAGCTCGATGATCTCCCCTCTATTTTGGTTGACCAGATTGGAGAAAACCATTTAAATGCTATTTTGTTGCAGGTCGGGTCCCTAGGTTGTCGAATTAAATGAAGGAAATAATCACACAGACAATCAAAACAATCACATGTTTACTGCAGACGTGATTGTTTCTTTCCCTCTAGTTATTTATCGCAGGGTAGTATTGATTTCAACCAACCAGGCTTCAGAAAAAATGTTTTTTTTTATATCAAAAACGACTAAGTTGAGTGACACTAAGTGAACTTGTGCAGTCTGATTTTACTACAGCAAAGATTACATTTGCGAGTACTAATTGAGACCTCTCAGGAAGTTATATTGTGTTGCAACAATAAATATTATGTTCAGTCGGTAGCACTAACACTTAGGGTCTAATGCCCATTGATGCTCCCATAGCTTGTGGAGTGGTGGCAGTCAGGATCCACCCCCCTGAACTTTAAAGAATACTAAACTGTCCCCTATACGCAAACCCAGCCATATTTGGACATTATCTTGTCAAGTATGTGTTTGTAATAAGTCGTTGTTGACATGTTTTATTAGCTTCTTTCCTAATATCCTACCCCAGACTACGTAACATGACAGTCCAACATTTTAGAGGGTGGTAAGACTGAGTTTCCCGGCTTTCTGATGCTTTTAACGACTCCAAAACATCTAGAACTGGCTCTTATCCCGACCCACCTAAGTCCCGCGAGAGAGTGTAGCCTAGCTCACACGACTGCTTGCAGCCTATCTATCACACCCTAAAATACTAGACTGTCCCGTGGTCTGTGGATTTCCCCTGTTTGGGGTAGGATATTAAGAAAGCACCTATTATTATATTTTCGCTACTAAGCGCAATATTATTGTCATTGTTATTATTATATGACAAATGTCTTTTTTTTCCCCCCTAATTTTGTATTCGCCGCAAGCACAGGGAATCCAGAAGTTCCCTGCGAAGTCCAGTATTATAGGGGTGTTATGATTCAGGTTAGTCGGTGTTCCTTTCAAACTGTAACACTCCTATAATAATTGTACTGAACTGCTGTGAAGCTTTAGTGAGCTTTGATCAGTTGCAGTGAGCTTTAGTTAGTTACAGTGAACTGTTTGTCAGTTGCAATGAGCGTCTGGTAAGTTGCACTGAATTGTTGTTATGTTGTAGTCTGCAGCTGGTTATTTGCACGGAGCTTTTGTAAGTTACTGTGAACTGTTTGTCAGTAGCAGGGAGCGTTTGGTAAATTGCACTGAACTGTTGTCCAGCTGCAGTGAGCGTTTGGTCAACTCCACTGAACTGTTGTTCAGTTGCAGAGGGATATTCTTTAGTTTTAGTGAGCTGATTTTCAATTGCTAATGGCTGTTGGTCAGTTGTAGCGAACTGTTCCTCAGTCACACTGAACTGTAGCTCAGTCACAATGAACTGTCATTTGCATTGAACTTTTGCATATTTACAGTGAACTGTTACTTGTGTTGTAGAGTGCTTGTCGTCCTGGTATTTATGTATATAAATGCCCCTTATCACGTGATGTTAACGCACTGACCTGGTTTCCTGGTTCTTCTGTTTGTTCTGAAATCCTCATTGTAAATGCCTTAGATCGTCTGAAACAAACAACAGTTAACTGTTTACTGACTTGCTTTCTGTCACATTCTTTGGTCTGACTTTGTTATATACCCCTAATGATTTCAGTACAAGACTTTCCAATCATGTTGTCCTCAGGTTCTCTCAACATGCATCCTACCCGAGGCTACGTCTTTCTTTATCACAGGATTCACTGGGATTTGTTTACTTCTCATCTGAAGCTCCACAGCAGTGTTTGTATCATCTAATTTACTTCCCACTAGTCAGGCACATGGACCATTTAATGAATGATAATAGTTATTTTATATTTCATTAAGTAGTGTTTCAGCTTCCCACTTCAGTACTGATAAGACATTTTTTTTTTTATTGCAACGGGTTTAGTCCCAAAAAGTAGCTCATAATCTCTCAACAAACCAGCTAAGCTGCATGCCAAGTACGTCTCTCCGTACTTGATGTGACCATCACTAGGGATCTCTGAACATACTGTCCTCATAAAAAAATGTAATCGAAAGAGCCCTCGACTCTCAGAGCACATGGCAAACCACGTGATCACTTAGCGATTCGTATATGTGTGACTTTCACATATTTGCTACAGCTTTATCAATTACTCTTACCTTTGGTATTGCTATTTTCATTTTCAGTCAATTCGGCCATATTTTAATATCAACCAATCAGGTGATGTCTTCACACTTATGGTTTGCTGCATTGAATCTCTAACATGTTAGTATAAATATTTCTCGTCCTTTTTAGGATGAAATTTTTTCCTTATTTGAAGCCCTGGATTGGCTCTTGCCAGGGGCAGCAACATAGTATGGCCATAAATATGGCCTAAAGGCTGAACGCGGTTTCTGGGACCTCTCCACGGCGATACTCACCCACATGGTGTCACATTGTGTTATCGGGTAACTATCGCTTGTGTGATGTCCTAAGTAAAAAAAAAAAAAAATGTGAAGATCCCTTTTCACGCCTTTTGGCACATCGGGCATATGGGCAGAGCGTTCCATATTTACAGACCATCAGCACTCTGTGGGTAATGTGGTCAGCATTACGCCGGCTGTCTTTACTTTCCCAGGACAGCCCATCCTGGTATTTATTTGAGACTGGGTCGACCTGCGACGTCCCATAACACGACAAAAATCCACGCAGCCTGCAGTGGGTTTCGATCGCGGTATGCTGGCTCACGAGTCGGACTCGCAACGCCTTAGCCACGGACGCCGCTGTGATGTCCTAGTGGGGTAAAAAGTCAGTCCGTTCATCTCCAACATGCTCTGGCTCTTGTCTTAGATGTACACTCTCTCGGACTGCTGTTCGTCGATCTTTTGATGCTGTCTTCCAACGTGTATGGTTATCTCCCTCTTGCTCTCTTGCTCTCGTCTGATATGCTGTTTACTGTTGGTCGCTCTTTACTTTTGTTAATTACCGCAGCTTTTTTTTTTTTTCCGATTGTTTTTTTCCAAACCTTACTATGCACTTCAGCTGTTGACTTGTTCCACGAGGTCGTGTAATTCCTTCCCGCTTTCTGCTAGTAACACGGTGTCATGAGCCTATCTTTTATTGTTGATTAAACCCCGTGTGGGTTCCGGGGCCCCATTGTGGGGAAAACAAGAATAAACCCACTACCTCCCCAAAAGCATGTCGTAAGAGTCGACTAATTGGGGAGCTTCCTTTAAAGTCGGAGTGCATCTGCCGGACAGGCAAGAAACCAACAGTCTGTATTCAAGAGAATGCGATCTGTAAAACTGATGCACACGCAACACTCAGGTTCTGGAGCAGGACTGCAGTTCAGTAGTGGACGAGCAACCAGAACTTGCCACCAGTGTACAGCTGGTGAAGGCGAAGAAGAAGAAGATTGTTTATTAATATTTTATTATTTTCATGTTATATACTTCTCCAACGTGTTAAAATGTACGTATGTATGTGAGTTGAAAAGGCGTGTGGATACCAGTTATCCTTGACGTACACCTCTTGATATCTCTATCTAGGGTGATGCAATGTTATTGTGTTTAAATGTTGCTACTTGTTACCATATCTGGTTATAAATAATAATGATATCCTTTCCATGTAATTCTATATATTGGACGCATGCAGTGCGTTAGTCATGCTACACCCAGTAAAACTGTGTAATATACAAAACATGCATAATTACTTGTCTCGACTTCTATATATTTTCCTTTCAGCATCGTTATCAATATTACTGCCCAAATAAGTATGATGAGAATCCACATCGTGGGCCAGATATCATCAAGAAGCATAACTGCACTAAAAAAGAAAAAGCCAAGTCAAGGGACGCAATGGAACCTCATAAAAAGACATGGGATAAATACGAGTTTGAACATAAAGCCATTTTAAACTTATATAATGAGTGTTGCTTCCATAAAAATAAGCTGCGATAATAATATGGAATAAAATTTAGAGTAGCTAAATTGCTCTTTTTAAAAGATCACAACTCATGTGTTACTGTAAATACAATGTGTTGACCCAAAAACTGTGTACCATAGAACAGTGTGTCTAGGTTAGCCCAATTGAAATGATGTATTGTTTCAGATCTCAGTTCTTCAAATATGTTTGACAGGTACACTCGGTTGTCCCTTGTAACTAGAATATAATTTCCACAGTTGTGTTCATCTGGCAGCAAACGTTTCATAATCATTAGGGAATGTGAGTAAGATATGATTTCCTGGTAGAATCCGTGCCATTTTGAAGTTATACTTTGTACAAACAGATAATTAAGAGAGGTTGCATCATTTTATAATAAGAGATTGTGCTATGTTAAAATAAGAAACTGTCATACTAAAGACGTATCAAGTTATTAAAAGAGGTTGTATCATGTTACAATAAGGGGTGGTATCATGTTATGTTCAGAGATTGTGTTATGATATAATAAAAACTGTTATAATAAAGACGAATCAGCTTATTAAAAGAGATTGTATCATGTTATAATAAGAGGTGGTATCATGTTTTCTTAAGAGATTGTGGTATGTTATAATATGAAACTGTTATAATAAAGACGTATAAGGTTATTACAAGAAGTTGTATCATGTTATATTAAGATGTAGTATTATGTTTTGTTAAGAGATGGTGTTATGTTATAATAAGAAAATGTTATAATAAAGACATAAAATGTTTTTAAAAGAAGTTGTATCATGTTAAATGAAGAGGTGGTATATTAAAACAAGAAACTGTTTTGACAAAGACAAATCAGGTTTTTAAAAAGAGGTTGTTGTGACATACTTCTCGTGTCGCGTGCCTAGGTAAGGATTTCTCCTAATGAACCAACAGCACTCTGAAATAGTTATAAATGTTGGAAAGTCGGCTCGCAATGGTCTAGGCGGAATCCGGCAGCTCCAATACACAAACAATATATTCCAGGGGTGAGGCGACACAAGTTATGGCACTACAAAATATTAACTTTTAGTCGCAACTTGGAATGCCCTCCTGACTACTTCAGTTAAGCCCCCAGACTAGATAGTAGCCTATCCTAGTCAAATAACACATGCGGATAGTATTTCAATACGGCACACACTCCAGGCAACTAGAAACAGTGAAGGATGGACACTTAACCAAGAAGGTAGATATAATAAAACATGTTGCATTATGTTCAACTTCAATAACAGACAAAAGAATGAAATGAAATCAATGGCACTGAGGAGACAAAGACAATTCATATATGACTAGAACAAGGGTTGCTCCCAGTAGCAGTCAAGGTCATCCTTGCTCTGTTGTGGATTCATGGCACAGTGGACTAGGCACTTAGGGTTAAGAGTGACCACAACCTCCGGAATATAACTCATCTGTATCCAAGTACGTTTCACTGTGGCACATCACTTTTGCTTCTTGGATGGTTGGAACCAAGGTGCTGTTCAGTTCCTTTACAAATAGACTGCTATTTAATGTTTATATTCATGCACATAATTGTCTCAGGTACACTTTGTAATTAGGGTCACACATAATGAAAACAAATAAGGGCAGGCAACCTCTGGCTTTACCATACAGCTCGCTGGGGTGGAACTCTCCCACTAGTACTGTTGGTCACTACCTGGCGATATGAACAGGCATGTCAGCAGGTCCCATGGTAGTATCTTCTGGCAGCTGGTTGTAAGGAATACTGGTGGTGTAGTTATGTAGTGATTGTCAACCTGGCCTTCAGTGAACTTATAATCATGTGACTGAAGTAAAAACCAGAATTAGCAATCATTTCACACCGCATATGCCTATTTCCTACTCTACCTATATTCACAAAACAAAGCTCACAGGTTTGTACTAGAGATTTATGACTGCAGGAGTCTTGTAAAAAACCATTGCGTCATGGCAGCAAAGATGGTAGGACAGGAAGCAAAGTTCTGACATGATAGCAAAGCAGGACACCTTTCTGGTATAGCCTTCTCCCTTTTCATATAGCACCTCCACACACACAAGTATCTCACCACTTCAGAATATAGATGGTCATTTACATCCTTGAAGAAATGCTGACACACACAGACAGATACACTCCTTCTTCGGTCAGGTCTGCTTACATTTTCCTGACCACAGCAGCCATGCTGTGACGTCAGACATGTACTCAATTTAGCCAGAGTTCGTATGGAAGCCTGCTCTGACATAGATATCTCCTTGCTCAAAACATTGCCACACACATCTCACAAATGTGACCGGCTGTGGAATGGTGTAGTCTGTTGGTCGAGGCTCTTTTTACTTATGCTAGGAATCTCATAGGAGAATAACTTCGGCTTTTCAAGGGTATGTATAATTTGGGCGGTCACCTACAATATGAATATAATGACGCCATGGTTGTGTAACGTCTATAGCCAAGTCCAGCCTGCGTTCAACAGCGAGTTTTACATACATGATACTTACAAACATATAATAGACACCCAAGCTCAGGATTCCTCAAGGAAATATAACTGTTCCTTAGATGTTGACATGCACAACAGCAAAATACGTCTGCTCTATCTGGGAGCTAGTTTGAGAATAGTCCTGACCCAAGCGTCTCTCTCGAAGATACTGAGGGAAAGATTTAAACGCCCTATGCTTTGATACGCCCATAAAACGTTTGACGATAATTACTAATGAATCTCTTCCTTACGATTATAGATACAAAACTTAGATGTTCCCAAGAGAATCAGGACATATATGAGTAATTATTTTGACATAAAGAAGCGTAAATATACAAGACTTACCATATACCTATAGAGGCAGGCCCACATTTGAACAGAGCCTCATTTACATAGAGGTGTCAAGGTCAAGAATAGTCCAAACCGAAGGGGTGGCTTGGTCTGTTACGCGATAGATCTACCAATCGGGTACTGTCTTCACACTGAAGGTTGGCTGCATTGAATTTCCAACATGTTCCGTCTTTTGTCTTGGATGTACACTCTCTCGGACTCTCGGACTTTCTTGATATTGTCTTTCAACTTTACGGTTGTCTACCTCTTGCTCTCTTGCCCTAGTTTGCTACGGTGTTCATTGCGCTTTATCTTTGTTTATTAGCCAATTTTTTTTTTCCCTTAATGTTATTTTGTAAACCTTACTCTGCACTTCAGCTGTTGACTTGATCCACAGGATCGTGTAATTCCTTCTCGCTCTCTGCTAGTAACACGGTATCATCAGCGTATCTCTTATTGTTTATTGGTATTTCATTAATTTGTAATATGGAGACCTCTCCAGCGTGTCTACAATTTACGTATATATGTGAGTTGAATGGGCGTGCAGATACCACACATCCTTTTCGTACACTTATTTGTATCTCTATCTGTGGTGAGTCGATGTTGTTGTGTGTAAATGTTGCTACTTGTTACCATATACGGTTTAAAATAATTATGATATCCTTTCCATTTAATCCTATGTATTGGACGCATGCAGTGCGTTAGCCATGCTACACCCCGTCAAACCTTTGTGTAATATACACAACATGCTTAATTACCTGTATGAACTTCTATATATTTTTCTTCCAGCATCGTTATCAGTATTCAAAATAAATATATGTCTCCAGATCTTGTGCCAGATACCATCAAGGAGCATAACTGCACTCAAGAAGAAAAGACCAAATCAAAAGCCAAAATGGCACCTCATGAACTGACATGAAGTCAATACAAATGTGAACTTAAAGCCTTTTTACACGCATTCACCAAGTGCTGCTCCAATGAAAATAACCAGCGATATTAATATGGAATAAACCTTTACAGTAGCTAAATTGCTCTCTATAAGATCACTACTGGTATTTTACTAAAAATGCAATATGTCAACCCAATATCTTTGTGCGATAGCACGATACGTTTAAACCTGCCCAGGTGATTAAAGATTTTCGTTGTAAATCTTCGTTGTTGATTTTTTTTGGACAAGAAATTTCCTAATAATCCCCCCCCCTCCTTTTTTTTTTCTCCCTTTAAAAAAAAATCCTAACAAATGTGATAATCAGTTAAAATCGCGTTTCTGTGTAACATTGAAAAAAAAAATGATTTGACAGGCACACTCGGTTGTGCCTTGTAACTAGAATGTAATGACCATGAGTGTGTTAATCTATCAGCAAACTTTCCAAAATCCTTTGGTAACATAAGTAAGATATTTCTTTCTGGAAGAATCTGTGTCATCTTGAAGGCATAGTGTGTACAATCAGAGGAATACATTTAAAATTGTACATCTCAAGGGCTTCTTCATTTTGTCGTTTTCCAGAAAACAGATAATAGTAGAAAAACACGCCTCAGGTTTTTAGTTTCAATATTTGCTGCTTTACTCCCCAATGCATTGTTTGTTTCTGTAAAGAATAAACAATCCATATCACAAAAGATTAACTCCCAAGTGTGGGTTATAGGGTTCCACTTTAGAGAATGAAACACAGATCCACGGCCTCCAAACTAGCATGCCGAAAGAGGCGACTAATGAAGGGAGTCTCCTTCAAAGTCGGAGCAATCTGCCTGAAGGCATGTGTATATCCATGAGCCTTTTATATGGATCTAACAGCATATGCCTAGGCACTGCTTTCAGTGCCACCAAAATCACAATTCACGCCCTAAATACAGCCAAGATGGTATCAGCAGCTACTTGAGGCGCCATGAAGACGTCACTTCATCGAATCAATCTTACAGCTGCCTGCACGAATGGCCCAAGACTTTTGTATTTTTTTTGGGGGGATTGAGTGAGACTCTGAGAACGATGTTCCTCCATCTATTGATGTTATTCTCTCACTTTCGTTGTCTACCTTTTGCTCACTCACCTCCTTTTTTCTCTTGCATGACTTCAATTTACAATTTCTATATAGTATAGTAGACACCTTAGGTTATGAGTTATGAACGTAATTTCAGAATATCCCAAGTTGGTATCAGTTGCTACTTTTTTGCATTGATTTCGAAAATGGTATTAGGTCTTTCATTTGGATTACAAAACTGAAAATTGCAGACTTTAACCATAAACAGCCAACAAGTAATGGAATTGCTTTGCCACGTTCCGTAAAATACATACAAACTAACCAAATGTCTTCTAATGTAGCCTCTGTATTATCGGTGTTATTTGAAGATTTCTTCAGTAGCTCTGGTATCCGTCACTGCTTCTTCACATCCGTCAGCTCCTTAAACAGCACATAATTTGATGTCATGACTGAATGACACTGTTTTCATTTGCATCTCCCTATGCTCTGCGTGGCCCCACTTTAGGAAAAACAAGACTAGACCGACTACCTTTCCGATAAGCATGTCGTAAGAGTCGACTAATTTGTGGCATCCTTCTAAGTCAAGGTGTAGCTACCGGAGAGGCAAGAAAGCAAACAATCTGCATACAAATAAGTCAGACATGTAAAACGTGTATGCACATAACACTCAGGTTCTGGACCAAGTCTAGCGTTCTAAAGGGGACGAATATGCAGAACTTTACGTAGAAGTTTAAAGCTGGTGAACGCAATAGAGAAATAGATGATGGAATCTTTCTTTGCCAGATTTACAGTTATGTCTGTCTCTTGGCTAAATTGTTTAGTAACATTTATGTTAACCTGGTTTACACATGTTTCTCTTTCACAAAATATATACCCTAAAAAAATATTAAAAAATCAAGAAAATGTTGACATCTGCTTAGACTAGGACTGTACCGAACAGTGATTTTAACTATTCGGCAGAATACGAATAGCGGGACCAACTTTTCGGCTGAATACGAAAAAGAAAACGAATAGTGTATCATGATCATCAGGTGCGTTGCCGACTGTCGTGGGCGATTATGCCTCGCCACAATCTGCGATCTCCGCAGCATCATATTACATTATTTCGTGTGCTGACACACCTCCAAGCCATGCAACAAGACTGTCAGGAATCTTCTATCGTTGTCTTCCTCTATTCCTCCGTCAACAGATCTTTCCAGTGGCCGCCTCCTTAAAAACCTCTTGGTTGCTTTTTGGCTGCCTAATATATTTTAAGCATTGTTGTGTAAACCAACATCTTTGAGGCCTCAAGAAATTGTTTGGCCTGCTTGCTGACTGTCCAGGACTCACAACGCATTGCCTTTAAATATAAGTGCTTACAGATACTATTGTACAGACTACATTTTGCACTTTAAAATTTCAGCCTAAATATAATCACAATATTACTAATTCGCTGCACCTTCACGAATACAGGTGGAGGATTGGTCGCACCTCGAGATAAATACAAAGACAATTTTTAGTTCGCTGCGGCATACATACCCAGTTATAGAATCTTTGCTGTAATGCCTCAGTCGAGTCAGCAGGCAAAGACCTTGCCAGCTGCTTTACCACGCAACAGGGTCTTAGTTTCTTCCGCAACGACAGACTTAGGCAACAGCAACTATTGTTTTAATGAGAGTTTTTTCAGTCCATCGCAGTGTATGCAAAAACGGGTGTATGGTAACCACACTTCGTATTCGGCCCGACCGCAAGTATTCGGCCGAATACCCAACAGTTAATAGGCCCACTTTTCGGCCCCGAAGTGAATACGAAGCGAATATTCGGTACAGTCCTAGTATAGACTAATTTCCACTATTCTACCACGACTTCAGATATATCTGCCATCGTTTAAACAATGTAATATGTGTGCACGTACTGTAAATTACATCTTTTTAGGAAAAAATAATACTTTTCGAATCACTTCCTTGCTGTCCACTGTACACGAAACATTGTACATTATATAGTTTCTATATCACGACGAACATAAAGGCATATAAGGCAATCCAATGTGATCTATACAATTGCTGTGTGAATAATTGAGAAAGTGTAAAGCTTCATTCATCTGAACCATCTATACTTGATATCTGCAAACTAATAATTCTAATTATCAAGAGATATAAATATTTTCACTAACACGGAAATTGTCATAAGGGGAGACGATATCGCATATGTAGTGAGGCCCGCAACTATGCCGCATATTAAGTGCATAATCTTAGTTTACCATTGATTGATAGGTTCCAAACACAATGAATTAACTTGCAACAAAAAAAAAACATTTTAGACTTGAAAATAGTTTTGTGGTGAATACGATACTTTTTTTTTAAGGGTAACATCTTTAAGCAAAATCATCGCAAGTATTTTGGAAAACAGAGAGACTGTCAACAGTGTCTCGGACCAATTCTCCTCCTTTTTAGTACGAACATTGCTTTTATTTGAAACCCTGCCCTGGCTTTTCCCAAGGGCTGCAATATAGCCTGGCCATAAATATGACCTAAAGGCTAAACGCGGTTTCTGGGACCTCTCCACGGTGATCCTCAACCACATAGTGGCACTTTGTGTCATCGTGTGTTTATCGCTTGTGTGATGTCCTGGTCGGGTAGAAAATCAGTCAGTCAGTGTTTCGAACCACTGCATATGAAAGAATTGGATATTTAAAATTTTCTGCAGGTGCACATGTGCCTTATAATCATAAGCATAGTTTTTGTGTGTCAGAGGTGACATGCAATACTCCTCACGTACCACCTCAATCTTACTACCTTGCTATGCTACTGAGAAGAAATAAATAGTAAGGAAAAAAAAAAACTATAATAGTAGATTCCTCATATCGCTGCAGCAAGAGATGCATATGGAAAATATGGAACTCTAAATTGTATTGTTTTTAATCCAACTTGTGTATTTTCAGTTCTAATGATATTTCAACATAGGTCAGGGGAAGCTAGAGGGACAGTTTAATTCATTCGAGAACAAATGTTGGGGTGAGGGTGGTAAGGGTATTAAAAATGGGATGGATTTAGGAGTGGTAAAGATATTAGATAAATTCATATGCAACCACTAGTATTAGCAGTTAAAGGACAGAAAAGAAATCTCAACAATGGACACATTCTGAGAAGAAATGAGCAAAGAATTAGCAAAGAGGTTCTAGCATGGGAAATAAAGGGATTAGAAATGCGAGGACGTAAGAAAAAAAACAATAACACGAACGCTGGTGGGAGAGAGGCCACAGATGCTGGACTGGAGTCTATATATGATATTGAACTGTTTGCATAGGATAGAAAGGAATGGGGGACTAGACTACAGGCCCAGCGGGACATATCATGACACAAGAGGGTAATGAATGGATGAATGGATGAATGGAGGTATTGTACTTTCTGAAACATAACGAGTGTTGTTGCATGCGTGCTGTACGAAACCATCGTCCAGTGTCAAACCTGCCTAATACTGCACCAGCTGAAATAGTGCAACCTATTACGGTTTTAATTACAGTCCTAGCTAGCATTTATATCAATGCCTGTAAAACCTCGAAGTTGTGGAACGCTTATGAAAATGTTATCAACTAGACGACCAGAAATGTATTGTTCATCAGGTGATCTCTTTATAATGTCTTTGGGTTTTAGTAAATTTACATCCCCCCCCCCCTCTCATCTTCCCTTTCACAAGCATTTCCTAGTGCACATTTTACACTGGGTCGACCACGCAGCCAAAGTAGCTTATAAATGCAATTCTTCACGAGGATTCTAACTAAGACTCTGGGGTCAAAAGCCAAGAGTCTAGCTACTCCTCTACCTCGGCCACAGAAACATCTATGAGCTTTCAACAAATTACATTTTAAGCATGTAGAGTAAATGATGTCGTTAAGAGAAATAATTTTAAAAAAAATCCTGATAAACACTACGGGGCGACCTGACGTGGTCGCTTCACCTGGAAAACGGTCAAATATAAAACTGCAATGTCATTGAAACAAAAACGACATTTGTGAAACATGATTGTTATTTTCGTAATGCATGTGGGAAATAATGTAAACGGTTTAATTTTGCATTTAGCTGAATCAACGATACTTTGTAATTGTAACATATAGTTTCCACTAATCAAGGGATACAACAATTAATCGGCATTTTTTGAATGGAAACGATACCACGCATGTTGGAGACAGACAACATACGGATATTTCGATTTTGTAAATTTGTTTTGATATTCAGTGCTCACTTCTTCAGAGGCTTGAAACATACTGTACTGACAAGCAACACATTACTTTAGAACTGAGTTTGTTTATCAGTATGTCCACTTTTCTTGAAGGAAAATATTGAAAAGCAAAAATTAAGCAAAGGCTTCGAACATGACATGAACATTTTAATAGTAAAGAAACGCGTACTTGCATTAAGTCTTTTCATAATTTTTGGCAGGTGCACGTAGATGTACCTCATAATTGTAATGTGTGGTAGAGTCGGCGTTTGTGAATTAGATGCTGCTAACGCGATTCGAATTGCTTCGATATCTGTTGCGGACGATTTGTTGTGTGTTGTTAAACGGAGCACCGACCGTTTAGTTCAATGGCAAACTACTGAACGGACGAAGTGCCTAATCAAACTGCAACAGCGAAACAATGCTGATATTGGTTCTGCAACGTTACATAACATACAATCATGGGGTTGACCGCTTAGTGTGATAGCCTTCCCTGAAACGGTTTAACAAATCAATTTGTAAAACAAGCGCGTTAGTTAGTTAGTCTTTCCTCTTGTGTGGAGTGCGGCACATAGGGCAGAGGTCATGACTCTCCATGCATGGCGGTTCGTTGCAATCTGTTGTAGGTCTTGGATGTTTGAGTGGCCCATGAGCGAGCCTTCTCTGATGATAGTTCTACGTAGGGTTTCCCTTGGTCTTCCACGAGATCTTTTCCCCTGTGATGTCCAAATGAGGGCTTGGTAAGGAAGTCTTGATTTATTCATTCTAAGGGCGTGGCCGACATAGTTCCAGCGGCGTTTTCGTATAAAATTAGACACATACTCTTGCTTGGATTCTTGCATTATTTGTGTATTGGTTCGGAAATCTGACCATTTGAAATTTAGTATTCTTCTAAGGCATTTATTTTCAAAACTGTCTAATTTTGTGTCTAGAGTTTTCGTTGATTACCAGCTCTCGCATCCATAGGTTAGTACTGGAATCACACAAGAAGATCTTGAGTTGTGTGTGTTTGCTAAGTGTCTTTGATTTCCAGATGTTAGACAGTTTATTGAATGCACCAGATGCCAGTGGTATTTCTGGTGCGGTATCTCCTGTAGATGACATCTTGCTCCCTAGATAAGTGAAACTGTTGACTTTTTTTAAGGCTGTTGTTGTTCAGCGTGATATCAACTGAACTGTTGGTAAGGTTTAGAATTTTTGTTTTTGCGGTGTTAATTTGGAGTCCAATTTATTCTGAGAAATTCTGGAGGCGATTGATTTTTTCTTGGGCGTCTGTGTGTTCTGAACTCAGGAGGGCTATGTCGTCGACGAAGTCTAGGTCTTCCAGAATTTTGTCAACCCATGTAATGCCTACATTTGCGTTATTTATGCACCAAAACAAGCCCGTGCTCTGATATTATTTAAATTATCACCAACTCCTTACCCACACAGGACTACAGGTTATACCAGGCTGGTGTGGCCTTTATGGTTATTCCAATAGTTACGTCTCTAGAGGTTGAACGTGTAATACCTTATATTGGCCTTAGGTTTGCCCCAAAAAAATTAGTCTGTGTTTGCTTTAAACCCCAGAGTGTCAGACTCTCATATAACAGCTCATATCTGGGAAGAGCCAGCATCCATGCACAATATACATATGACATCTGTATTGACACCTTCAAAATAGAAGCCTGTATATTCTTCCACAAATACATGTTTACTGCGCAATAAGGCGTTTTTTTCCAAGGCCATTTAGTAAAGAGTGTCGCAGTGTTATGTATTATACCAACATACTTCAACTTGCCTAGAGGTTGTTTAGGCAAGATTTAAAGCTGAGGTAGAATATGACGTCGGGGCTGGCTCTGTACATTTTGAAAGAGCTTCACGGGGTTGCATGGTTTGAGAACGCGTGCCGGAAGGATGAAATGCGAGGGTGCTCCACGCAGTAAACGCCGTCGCAAAACTACTACTCCTGTGGTAGTTTCTGAGTCGTTAGGGAACGACTGGCAGGGTGTTTCCTACTCGCCCAGAGAGTCCCATGACGTCGACTTCGGAGGCGCACTCTTGATGATTCCCGAGGTAGTGCGTTCCAAAATCAGGATTCCACCTGCGAGCGATAAGGTGGTGTGATGCAAGTTAAAGGGTACATTATGTGAGAAACTAATTCATGATTTAAAAAAGAAGTCGCTAGGCGACAAGCTTACAAAGTTTGGTGACGTAATATACGAGCACTGTTCCCGCGAGTTCGGGACACTGGAAAAGGCGCAGCAGGGCGTAAAGCATTATACTAGCAGGAGGCAGAGGGACATTCTCAAGTGTCGGCCAAACAAGAATGCCCTCAGAAAACGATTCAAAGCCGCTACAGGTAGCGAACGGGACTGGCTGCATGAAGTCTGGTTGCATTTAAAGAACAGACACAGTGCCCTCTGTCGCGCTGAGCATTTATGTAACAACAGGAGAAGAACCAAAAGGGAACGAGATAAATTCTTTATGGACTCGTTCCAGTTTGCTTGAGGTCATTTCGAGCAACCGAAGTCTGGGACTCTGGTTGTCAGTAAAGAGGAGCTTGAGTCACATTTACGCAAAAATTTTTCCAAGAAAAGAAATGAGCCTCTCGATAACAATCCAGAGATCCTTAGCGGCCTCATGCAGCCTGAGTTGCCGATGGTACCATTTAAAGTGATACCTCCCCTTTGGTCTGAGGTTGAGAAAATTACAAAAAGAGCCAGCGGCAAGTCTGCTCCAGGGCCGAATGGTGTTCCGTACGTTCTTTACAAGCGTCCGAAAGTCCTACGAATGCTTCACGTCTTGTTGAGACAAACGTGGAGCCGAAAACACATATGTCCGGAGTGGCAAAAGGCTAACGGGGCCTACATTCGCAAAGAGCAGGACTCGAAGAGTCTTTCCCAAATCAGACCTATCTCGCTGTTGAACGTTGAGGGTAAAATATTCTTCTCGGTCATGGCTCGCTGGCTCACACAGTATCTGATGGCTAACAAGTACATCGATACGAATGTTCAGAAGGGTGGTATTTTGGGCGTTCCTGGGTGGCTTGAACACGCGACCATGATTTGGGAGTCTATTCAAAGAGCCAAGCATGAGAGAACTCAATTGCACGTGATGTGGTTGGACTTAGCCAACGCCTACGGGGCAGTTCCCCATAGGCTACTGTGGCGAGCCCTTCGCATGTTAAACGTACCGCCACAGATCAATGATATGATAGAGCAATATTTCTCAAAGTACGCTTTGCGCTTCTCTACCTCGACGTTTACCACGAGGTGGACTGAGCTACAAATAGGGATAGCTATATGGTGTACAATCTCACCAATACTGTTTGTCATGGCCATGCAGATCATGTTGGACGGGGCGGCCGGCTACGGACAAGGCCTTCAAATAGGGGATCACTGGATGCCGCCACTACGCGCATTTATAGATAACACGACTATAATTACGGGCAGCGAGGAGTCTGCCCTCACGATCCTGGAAAGATTGACGCGGTGGTCCGATGGAGCAGTATGCAGTTCAAACCGCAGAAGTCGAGGAGTCTGTCAATCATTTAGGGCAAGGTATCTGCAACCAGTTTTACAGTGGCAAGGAACAAGATCCACACGGTTCTGGAGAAACCGGTGAAGAGACTTGGTTGCGTTTACGATTCGAAGTTGTCTGATAGAGCGGAAGTCCGGCGAATACACGAATCACTGGCTACAGACCTGCTCGCGATCGAGCGTTGCAGGCGAATCGGGAAGTTCAAGGTCTGGTGTCTCCAATTCATGTTGATTCCAAAGCTCCTCTGGCCGCTGTTAGTCTACGAGGTGACTATGACAGCAGTGGAGACTATGGAGAGGAAAATCAACACAGCCTTTAGAAAGTGGATTGGTGCACAGCCTTGTCTGACCGACGTGGCTCTGTATTGCAAGCAGGATAAGCTGGTACTCCCGTTCAAATCGATAACCGAAGAGCTTAAAGTTGGCAAAGTAAGACTCGCCATGCTCTTGCGCGAGTCTTCAGACCCAAATGTCATCGCTGTCCAGCCCGCTCTCAAGACTGGCCAGAAGTGGAGAGTCCTCGATGCGACAGAATCTGCCCAGAATGCACTAAAATTGTGGGAGATAATGGGATACACTCAAACCGACCGTCGATGCTTAGGTCACGGGAAGGTCAATTGGTGATCAAAAGCCTCAGCCAAAGAACACCGAGACATGATAATACAACAAGTGAGAGACAACGAAAACGAGGTTCGTTTCAAAAAAGCAGCCCAGCAGTCGCAGCAGGACCATTAGGTCAGCCTGGAGAGCGCATTGCCAAGAGTACTGACATGGGGTGAGATCTGGCGAATGACCCCGCTGCGACTGAGCTTTATCGTTCGTTCGGCGTACGATGTATTACCGTCCGGTCTTAACATGGTTAAGTGGTCTCCTACTAACGATCCCACTTGCCCGCTGTGTAAAGTGAAGCAGACGCTAGAACAAGCCCTGTCCGCATGCAGGAAAGCCCTAGGTCAAGGCCGATATATCTGGCGTCACAACAAGGTGCTAAAAGAGTTAGCAGCCGTTGTTGACCAGGCTAGAGTGAGGGCTAACGCTAGAGCCAGTTCTACCATCGTCCCTATTCGTTTCCTCAAGGCTGGGAAGATTCAAAAAGGTAAGGTCAACCAAGACGCATTCACTCCATCTGTGCTAGACTCTGCGAGGGACTGGTTACTGGCGGTTGATTTGCCGGGCCATGAAAGGTACCCTGAGTTAATCCGGAAGACCGGTCTGCGACCTAACATAGTTCTCCACTATTCGCAGAAAGGGCAGCTCATCCTGATTGAGCTGACCGTCCCGTATGAGTTGCGCATGGATGAAAATCACACGGATAAGCTCGAGACATACTGTGATTTAGCAGCCGGTCTGAGGAGAGACGAGGCGTACGCAGTACGTTTCTTTGCCGTCTAAGTGGGAGCAAGAGGTCTCGTCTCCACTTCACTGTACAATGTGATTAAAGAACTAGGATTGCGCGGTTATGAACGGAAACGTACACTTAAACGGCTTGGCGAGGTAGCCGAGAGGGCCTCGAGCTGACTTTGGACGCACCGAAACAACGTAGTGGACGGGCCTCGGTAGGCTGGTCCTGGTTTCTAGTGGAAAAGGTTTTCTCACCCCTTGAAAGTCCATTGTGTCCGAATTGTCTGCCAGTGATCCTCTGCCACCTGCTAACAAAAGTCCAACATGTGTCCGGTATACCAATCGTAAGCTTGTCGCTCGGTCGTCCAGGTATACTGACTGCTCTAATTAGGCTACCGCGGCGACTTCTTATCTCACAGTACCTTCTGCAAATCACCAAGTCGTCTTGTCCCTATTCGAAAGAAAACACCATCCGGTAATTTCGTGCAGCAGGGTACCAGCCCTGAGCTTCATGAGCTCAGGTGAGCCCACCTCTGAAAACGTCTAGGAGATCGTGGGCCGAAACGTTTGTCGACGAGGGATAACTTCTAGTGATGACTGGTAGATCCCTGTTGTACATGCTCCCCTTAGGAGTTATTCCTATTTTATGGGCGGAATTTTGGAACTTCCGTCACTCAAATGTTTTGCTGATTTCACCAAAACTAAAAATAAGTTTTCTTACTTTGAATATTTTGACGCATGTGTATGCCTACGCAATTTTATAAAATCACGTTAGGAAATAACAAAGCTACTATCCGTGTAATGATTTGCATATATAAGTATAACAATTCGCTCAGTCTTGACGTAACATGTTATATTATACCTATTGTCAAACTGAAAGTTTACAAATGTGTTATAGTGAAAACTGCTAATCAGTGTGGGTTCTGTATCATCCGTCAAACAAATCGTCTCCGTGATTCTTTAATTATTTATTTATTTTAATTATACACAACAATAACAACAACAAAATATCATATTGCAAACAATACTACAGTATCCCCTAGTTCTAGAAACACCCCATTTGCTTCCCCTGTTACCAGGAATTCTCTATGACAATTACCATTACATCTTAGTTATCAATGAGAAGTAACATCGCCGTTGCCAGCTCACTTACATTTATGTCACATGCCCAGTGTTTTATTGATGCCCTTCAACCTGGTGATCTCTTCTTCTTTTGCACACTCGCCGGCTGTAAACTCTGAGGGAAAGTGCCGTTTGTTCGTCCACTTCTAAACTCAAAGCATGTACCAGATGGGTGCTCTTCCGTTTTACAGATCTGACACAAGTCGTTTTCATGTGTGATGGAATTGTGTGTGTGTGTTATTTTAAAGCCCCACCTGGGCTTTTGCCGGGGGCTCTAAACATAGCTGGGCCATAAATATGACCTAGCGGCTGAAGGGGGTTTTCGAGACCTCTCCACTGGTAATCGTTATCTGCATGGTGGCACCTTGTGTCACCGGTTGTTAATCGCTCTGTGTGATGTCGAAGTGGGGTAAAAATTAATTACTACTTGTTTGCAGTATGTTGGTTCCTTGTCTCTCAGGTGGATGTACTTCTACTACGAAAGAATCGCTCTCGACTGCTTACGACATGCTTGTTTAGTAGGCGGTGTCTCTATTCTTATTTTCCCCACAATGGGACATCGGAACCCACACGGGGAAACCTGGTGATTATTAATGCAATGAAGTCGGCCCCCAGGTTGACCTAGCATCATATGTCTAGCCGGAACTTTCTTGGTAATCTACAACTGGTGTGATGTTGACGGCGTCATTCAGTCAGTACGGATCTGTCTACATATTTCCGCCTGTTGCTTGTAAACCTTGTCAAGGGAGGCAATGACACTGAGCGGTTCACTCACTGGTAATAAGCATGTCTAGAAGAAATAAGCACGGAATAATAAAATAATTTATAATTTTATTGTATATATGCAGCTGTTCATCCCTTGATATATGCGGTATTGTTTCAGTCTATGAATTTTTTTTTAAAATATTTCCCTTGATTAATGGAAAACGTCTGTTACAATTACCACGTATAGTCTAGTCATAAAAACGTAACTTCAAACATTCATTATTCTAAGATACTAAGCTATAACAAATCTCGTCCTTTTCAGGACGAAATTTTTTGTCATTTGAAGCCCCACTCTGGCTTTTGCCAGGGGCCGCAATATAGGCAGGCCATATATGGCCAAATGTCTGAACGCGGTTTCTGGGACCTCTCCACGGCGATCCTCATCCACATGGTGGCACTTTGTGTCATTGGGTGTTTATCGCTTGTGTGATGTCCTGGTGGGGTAGAAATTCAGTTCAGTTCATTCTAAGATACAGTGGGTTTTTCTTTTGTCTTTATATTTTCCATGTTAACATAAGTTTATATCTGACAATTCTCAAGGCATAGTGGGCCATAGGGCCAGGTTATTAAGTATTCTATATGTGTTGTTATTATTATTAGTTCTTTCGACTCTGTTTATAACGTTAATAATACGTTGTTACTTGAAGTCCGTATCGACATCCTGGTCCTATTTATACTGGCTCCGTTTTCCAAGGCATCAAATTTCTCATTGTTTGCATGCTCAACGTGCAAAGTAGTTAATCAATGTTTTTATTTTTTATTTTTTACAACCTGTCTGACATCGTTTAGTAACCATTTCTAACAGTAGATATGTTACCCTGACAGAAAGTTACCAGATCCTGGTATATCTCACAAAGTTCTAAATAAAACAAATTGCTGTAATTATGTAATGGCTGTTTGGAGCAACAAGAAGTTGGGAGCGACAGCACAACGAAACATCTGCTCAAAATCAGTCATTCATAAAATATCCTGTCGATAAACCTTGTAAACTTTGTGATCGTATTCTCCATGAAATCAGTTTAGTGTCGATCTGTCTAATGTTATGACTTAATCATTGTGGGATACAACATGACTAATGTAAAACACAGTCACATGCTTTTGTATAGTCTTTGAAGCATAAGTACAGATCAGTCTTTACTTCTCTAGCTCTTTCTGACAACGTCTTAGAATGTAAATGGCATAGTTTGTGCCTTTTCCTTTTACAAATCCACATTGCTCTTAACTGATTTCTTGCTTAATTGTGTTTCTTATTCTTCTCATATGTATTTTCAGTAACATCTTAGCCATTTGACTTAAGACTTTTTTGTTGTTGCTCTTCACATTTTAGAGTGCCTGGTTTCTTTGGCAGAGCTATAAATATGGATTTTAAAGGGTCGCCTGGAATGTACCCACTATTATATATATTTTTTAACTTTTTCTTTTTTATTAATATTATTTAAATTCTAAAATCTCCCAGTGCTTCGATTTCCTCCAGTGAGATGTTGTCTGGCCCGGGTTATTTTCATTTCTTCATATGATGCAATGCATCCTTAACTTCTGCTGTCATTATTGGTGGACCATCATTGTCGGTCTGCAATTCTACATCTGGTCTATTATCATCACACAATTCCTCTATATATTCTGTCCATCTGTTAATTACATTACTATGTCCCATTTTAAGTCGCCATCTTTTGATTTTAAATATCCAGTGCTGTTACCTGTTATCTTTCCCGTTAACATAATTATCTGTTTTACGCGGAATGAGAGTCTCTCCTGTGATTTTTCCTAACCTCTGTACAAATTTGACTCAGCCAGGCTTTTCTTAGTCACTTTGCATTTGTTCACCATTTATTTTTGTATTCTAGAGTCTATAATTAGCTGTAACAAGCCATTCAGTGGAGATGTCGTCTGTAGTCTCGTGCGTTGTTTCATATAAACACGGTTGCAGTCTCGTTCTAAACAGCCAGCTGTCAAAACCATCAGAGGATACATCGTCCGCAGCTGGGATCGAGCCCGGCACTACGAAGCACGTTCGCAAAACCCAAACCCCACACGCTGACTAACTATAATACATAAATGAGGCACATCTACGTGTACCTGCCACAAATATTATTTCGTGTTAAATAACGAATTTATTTGTAAAGTGTGAAAGCTCACGGCGCTCTCCTACTAGTTGCTTAAATGTCGCTGTATAATGTTATTCTTCAGGAAACGTTGACAAACATATACATAAAGGAGTTTGGCTCTGTCAGGGAATTTCTTGATTTTTAGTACATGATGTGTCAATCCTGCGAAGAAGTAGGCTTTAAATATTTAAAAAATCTTCAACATTAAATCCTCTGTATAGTTGTCTACTGTCCTAATTTCCGCAATCTTTCGATAAAACATGAATATAGTGTAATAAAGTGGACACCAGCTTTGACTGTAACAATCCATTCAGCTGGACAATATCACTTGTCGCTGTAGCAACTCAGATTGTGGTCTAACATAACGCCCTCAGCGAATGTGACAAGTTTTATCGTGACTCAAATTGTGTTTTCTATTTCACTGCTCACCAATTCTTGCTGTGTTCTCGTGTTTGAAGGTAGATAAAACATACAGTATGTTAGGGGTTACCACCAGATGAGAAATGTAAATGAATGTGTCCAGCTAGACAAATAACACAATGGCTGTTTTGATCGCTCACTTATTTTAAATAAAGCAAGCTGATAATTTTTTTCTTACGTCGAATAGTTTCGTAGTATACATACGTTGCATAAAGGTTATGTAATTTAATCATTGTTTGGAATGGTATATTTTTACCTAAGAAAAATTTAAGAACTGTTCGTGGTATTTATGACACAACATCACAGCATTTTAGCCTAATGTAGACCAAATGTAGTGGCACTCTAGTTTAATATTTGGCAAGTATATGTGCAATTTGAACATCCGCATAGCCAGACGCATTATAGAATTGTTGATGTCATCAGTTGATTATTAGCAAAAGCTGTTCGAAAACGCCAGTCAGTAGCCGTAAAAATAAATGTATGTCAAAGAGATGCAGTGGATCACGAAGCATTGATGATTAATAAGTATAGAAACATGTACTTGAGTACACAATATCCTGTGCAGAAACACTGGCTCTTGCACGCGCAAAGAAAAACACATAAGGCAGCTGCCAAATGTGCCAATGGTAACGGTCTAAAAACAAAATATCCGCTGTTGGCCCAAACTAGAAATCACGACAGCCAGCAGTGCAGCTGCAGAAGTAAACGCCATTCAGAACGTAATCGGCTGTCCGGCATTTTAGTGCCCTCGACAACACGCTGTGTACAGTGACCATCTCCACAATGAAGATTGCCTGCAAGAAATGACCAACAATTCTCACTATTTCGAATAAGGGATCCAGTAAGACTCTGGGACTGATGTTACTTCATCCCTTGATGCTATTCCGGCACTATCGTGGTCTACCATTTGCTCACTTACCGTCTTTTCTCTCACGTATGAATTTATTTCACTTTTTTAAATAATCGTATAATCGGTGTCTGGTGTTTAGAAACTATGTACGTAAGTTCATAGTTCTGACATGCAAGTTTGATTTAGCTGCTACTCTTTTGCATTTAATTCCGCAATGCCATAAACGTCGATCTTTTAAAAGGAATACAGAACTTGTTAAATTGCCAGGTTTAGCCATAAACAGATAACAAATCCTAAAATGGCTTTGGGACATTCATAAAATAAATACAAACTAATCAAATGTCTTCAAATGTAGCCGATAATTTTGACTGGTGTTATGATGTTTTTTTTTTTGTTTTTTTCTGTAGCTCTGGTATCAGTCCCCGCCTTTCCACATCCCTAAGTTCCTTAAACATCGTTGAACTTGATATCATGTAACTCCTGGATGAATAGCACTGTTGTCATAGGCATCTACATGTGCAATTCAAATTGAATGATTCACAGTAATGTCTCTTGCCAATGTTGTTTACTAGATTTATTTTAACCTGGCTCACACACGTTTTTATTCCATAAAATGCACACCATGAATTGTCCCCCTCCCCACCCCCCCCCCACCCCCCCCCCCCAAAAAAAAATTACAATGTAGATATTTGCACAGTTAAACTAAATGCCACCGGGTGAATGCCTTTACATCCCAGTTCATTTTCAAAGTACACATTTGAAGAGCACTCTAGGAGCACGAAAAATATCCCTCTCGAAGCTGATTCCAAACTCAACTTTCAGTCTGGAAGTCTAGTCACTACTCTACAACGACTCCTGATACCTTCGTTTAAACAATGTACAAGTACAGTAAATTGCATCTTTATGAGAACTTAAATAATACCGCCAACAGACTGCGTAGACTGTGCAGACTGTACCTACAAACGTGTACATTATCCAGTTTTTTTTTCCATGGCAAACATTAATGCATATAAGACAATCCAATGTGATCCATAAAGTGGCGGTGCGAATAATTGACAGAGTGAACAGTCACGTTTATCAGAATCCAATATACTTAATGAGAGTCGCCGTGAGATAGTGGCTAAATGCTCACCTGCGGACGGATCGCAAGGTCATAAGTTCACCTTTTTTTCAAAATTAATTCTGGCTCCTAGGTCAACCCAGCCTTTAGTGGGTACCAGGGTCAGTGCTGGAAAGTAAACGCGGCCGGAAAAGGGTCCTTTCCTATTATTATACTTAATATTTGCATAAGAATAATTCAAGTCATCGAGGGATATAAACATATTCACTAATACGGACACTGACATAAGGGGAGATGATATCACGCATTAAGTGAAATATGCTACCAGTGTGGCAGATATGAATGCAGTAAGTTATTTACCATAGACTGCTCCTTTCTTAATAGGATCCAACCGTATTGTTCTAACTTGCAACAAACAACAGGTCATAATTGCACTACACAATTATTTGGTCAATACGTCACTGTAGTTTTGAAATAATTACATCTAAAAGCAACATGACCGCAGTGTTTTGGAAACACGTCACGATGTTTATAATAATAAGTCTGAACAACATGGGCAAAGAAAACAAAAGTAGGGTCAAGTTTAAGATGATACGTCTATACGATGTAAAACATTATACAAAGCTCTCCATCATTATCGTTTCATCAAAACAAAACAAACAAACAATGTCATTGTAAACAGGCGGTGTAAACCACAATATCACAAATACGTTGACACAATCACAAAGCATATACAAAACACCACTGGGCCATGTAAAAACTACCGTCGTCTCGACCACCCATCCCGCCATTATCCTCATCGTCACTGCCATTTCACCAAAATCCTCTGTTATAATTTTAGCAGTGTGCGCATTATAACAGAACGTTGTGACGCTGAGTTTTTTCTTTGTTGTAACTGTGAACACATACACGCAATATCACCAACACAAAAATCAAACTGCAAATGTATTTAACATAGACAACAAACAATATTCATGGTAGCATATTTAGACAGACATCATTCAGTAGAAATTCCCTCTGAATTACCCACCAAGATCTTCTTCTTCTTCTTCTGTCTTTCTATCCCCCAATGGAGCATAGGCCCTCAACCAACTCACGCCAAGTCGTTCTATCCTTCGCCATTGCATGGAGCTCTCCCCATGTCCTCCCAATCTTTCTAACCTCGTTCTCCAGCTCTCTTCTCTATGTGTTTTTTGGCCTTCCTTTATTCCTATGCCCCTGTGGGTTCCAATGCAAAGACATTCTAGTAATGCTCTTCTCCTGTTTTCTCAGTGTGTGCCCTATCCATCGCCAGCGTCTTTTCCTCACTTTCTGATCCACTGGAGCCTGTTTAGTTCTCTCCCAAAGTTTTACATTAGTTATTCTATCATACCATTTTATTCCCTCTATTCTGCGCAAGCACCAGTTAATGAATGTCTGTAATTTATTAGTAATTGCCTTGGTTGTTCTCCATGTTTCCGCCCCATACAATAGTACTGATTTGACATTAGAATTAAAAATTTTTAGTTTAGTATTTCTTTTAATTTCTTTTAACCTCCACAAATTCCCTAGTGCTATGAAAGCCCCTCTTGCCTTTTGTATTCTTTTTTTAATATCCCTATCAGTTCCTCCATCTTTATCTACATTACTGCCTAAATAGGTGTACGACTCCACGTCTTGGAGTGGGGTGCCATTAAGAGAAACCACATTACTATTTGCTTGATTTATTCTCATTATCTTTGTCTTTCCTTTATGGATTTTCAGACCAAGCTGCTTTGATCTCGCATTAAGTATATTTAATTTATCTTGCATCTGATTCCGTGAATGGGACAGAAGAGCAATATCATCAGCAAAGTCCAGATCGTCAAGCTGTTTTGTAGGGGTCCATTGAATTCCATTCTTGGTGTTAGCAGTTACTGTTTTCATAGTCCAGTCTATAGCCAGTAAAAATAAGAGAGGCGACAAAAGACATCCCTGTCGCACACCTGTTTTTATTTCAAATGCATCTGTTAGCTTTCCCTCATGAAGAACTCGACATTTCATGTCTTTATATGTTGCCTTTACTAAGTTCATAATTTTCTGTGGGATTCCATAGTGCCCCATCAATTTCCAGAGAGATTCCTTATCTATGCTGTCAAATGCTTTTTCATAGTCTATAAATCCAATGTAAAGTGGTGAGTTCAGTTCAATGCTTTGCTCTATTATAATACGTAATGTGGCTATCTGATCAGTACAGGATCTGTTTTACCGAAAACCTGCCTGCTCATCTCTTAGCATTTTATCAATAGCATCTTTTAATCTTTCCAAAATATTTCTACCTAATATTTTTCCAGGAACCGACAGCAACATAATTCCTCTATAGTTTTCACACTCCTGTAGATCACTTTTTTTGGGCAGTTTCACAAGATATCCTTCTCTCCAGTCTGCTGGTATTTCTTCGGTCTCCCAGACTTTACTGAATAATCTATGTAGCAATTCTGTTGATGTGTTTATGTTGGCACTGATGGCTTCAGCTGGGATACCGTCTGGGCCTGTCGCCTTTCCTTCCCTGAGAAGATTTATAGCTTTCCTAATTTCCTCTTTGGATGGTATCTCACCAAGATCTTGGACAGCCTTAATAGTGGAGGCAATTTTTTTTAAAGCAAAAAACTACTCAGAATTTAACGTCTTGTCCAGTCCAGTCCATTTTAGAATCAAAGGAAGAAAAAAACGAATCACAACGACCTTCAACGAAGCTGACATCAGTCTCCGGTGTTACCTGTGGTCTGGTTTATTTGTACTACTTTCGTGGTTACAGTTTTGTTAGTTACAATCGTTTTGTGTCTTAATCTTCAACCCCTCCAAGACAGACCACTCGATCCGTTAATATATATATATATATATATATATATATATATATATATATATATATATATATATATATATATATATATATATATATGTGTGTGTGTGTGTGTGTGTGTGTGTGTGTGTGTGTGTGAGTGTGAGCTCTCTGTAAGTTATTCGTGTTATATGGCGACGCCCACACTCATGCACTCTTTAGACCTGTTCCCCGTATATTGTCCTACCCCAGTCTTGCTGGACACGAACTCAGTATGAAAAGTTACCCAGGCCTGTTGACACCTCGTGAATCCACCAGTCAACTCCCTTCTTTAGACAACACAGAGTCATAATGTTGATGCCCCCCTCCTCTCACCGATTCGACAAGCAACAATATTGTTCCTATCATATTTCTTCACTAACTCGTTTTCTCCTTGTCTCCCTTCATTGACTCTTGTTCTCATTAAATCCTTTCACTGACGTTTGTTCTCATCATTTGCTTTCATTGAATCTTACGTGATGTAGTTAATGTTCACAGGGTAGCTTGTATTAACAGTAACAGAAGCGTTGCTGTCCACCCACTGTTTGATATTATCTTAGAAGCACACTGTTGTATATCAAATAATAACCATGCCTATTGGTTTAATGGTCTATTGTCTACCTGTTTTTCTGACAGTGATGGTTTATGTGTACCTCTAAACTGTTTTCTCTCTCCGTCTCACTCCCTCTTTCTCACACATTTCCATTTGTTTCTCCCTCCCTTCCTCTCTCTCTCTCTCTCTCTCTCTCTCTCTCTCTCTCTCTCTCTCTCTCTCTCTCTCTCTCTCTCTCTCTCTCTCTCTCTCTCTCTCTCTGAAAAGGCCTTGCCGACATTCGGCATGCCTTGCCTCAATTTACTACACAGTGGTGCAGAACCAACAGGTGTGTTCGGTTGTGTGATGTGCTTTTAGTAGATTTGAGAATATAATAGTACAATTCACGTGACGTCATTTGAAACATACATGAAACATTCTGATAGCATGGTGAAATATTGGTCAGTCTTAAAACACACATTATTATTTACTCTGGTTATTATATAGTTTCTGTGTCCTTTCGTAATCTATTTCTTTTTGACATCAAACATTACTTTTAAATTGCCCGGTAGCTGACGTAGCGCAGTATTAAGACCACCTGCATGTCAACCTATGTGTCGTCATATTCCAATCATTACGATTTGTGTTCCCTTGACCTTCGTTCTCTGTTCGATTTGAAACGTGTTTATGAGATGTTGAACAAACTATTGATGTAGATCCCCAGTGGTTCACCATAACTTGCATTGCACACTTTGCTCGCGAAGCCAGCTTTATAATCACAGTTGTAGTTAGAATAGACGTCTATAAAATGTGCTCAGGTGTATGTGATCCCATCTAACATGCATAGTGTAGGAACTGTACATTGTTTCTTTAATGCATGTGGTCGTTTGAGTCTGCAGTGTCCTGTGCTTAGACGGACATTTGTTGCATGTTGTTTTAATGTTGAATCTGTTGATGGGGTCTTATGGAGGTTTACTGTCGCTTTGTTACCTCCACAATTCTTTTTTTTTCCCCTTGATAAGTTTTTTTCTTCTCATAATTTCTGATAATGACGAATTCATGGGTGTGTTGTTTGTCTTCTATTCAATTTTTTTGCAAGTCTGTCCTCTAACTCAATTCCTGGTTTGCCACGATTGGTCGAGATCCACAAGAAAGCCATTTGATTGTTTTCTGAGAGTTTATTAAGCCAGAAGGTTAGTTCTTTCCCCCCCCCCCCCCCCCATCTTTTTCATATTTTCTTGTGGATCTATTTCAGTCACCCAGAGGGCTGACATGCAGGCACAAGGAAAGAAATATATATATATATATATATATATATATATATATATATATATATATATATATATGCCTAATGTATATATATATATATATATATATATATATATATATATATATATATATATATATATAATATGTATATATATGGATGCAGTTTCCTGAATTATACTGGCATGTGGCCAAATGAGCTAACAATGTTCCTTTGATATATGTTTCTATATACGTTAGTGAATCTGAATTTTCAGCTTTAACAGTGATGAAAACAAAACAACTTGATGTTGCATTGGCATCTCTGTTGTGTTCATCAGACTAATAACGACAGATAGCAGCAAGATTTAAACCAATGTGTCAACCGTCACATTGATATTTGGACACCAGATCAGTAGTTTTTGTTGGATGTTTGTTTTCTTTGGACTGTTTCACGTGGATGTTTTCCTTCATGTTCTTTTTAACAGTGCCTATGTTTGCTCTCTTTGCCCCCCCCCCCCCCCCCCCCCCCCCCCCCCCCCTCTTTAAAAAAAAATATTGGTTTAAGTTTTGAGTATATAATTTGTTTGTTTGTATTTTTGTACTGAATGTAAAGTTGTCTCTCTACATATGTTGGCATGTGTACTTTGTATTATCTGTGTTAAACACATATGCTTGTTGGTAAAATTGTGTGTAAAAGTGCAGAATTACAACATAAGACAAATCAAAGTAACATCGTCCTGTTAAAAAGTTCACATTACTAACATTATAACAGATTATCTTGGTGAAATGCGGTGACGATGAGGATAATGGTGGTATTGTAGGGGTGATACTGATATTATTTATAGGCGGTGGGATGATGACGGTATTTTTACCTAGCCCAGTGTGTTTGTATATGCTTTGTAATAGTGTCATCACGTTTGTGTTAAATGCTTTACATTGCCTGTTTACTGTGATTTTGTTGTGCTTTAGTGAAGATGACAAACTGTAAAAATGTGTATGTGATAAAATTATAATGATTAGAGAATTGTGTATACGTTTTTACATTGTAGAGACAGATGTTCTTTTCTTGAAAGAAACTGACCAACGAAAAGAATTGATTAGAAAGAGACAATCTACATTCTTTGGCCATGTGATGAAAAAGAGAAAACCGGAGTACATCATGACAGCAGAAAATTTAGAGGGAAGAAGAGGCAGAGAGAGGCCGAGAGAAAAGATGCTGGAAAGTCTGATATCTTAAAAGAATTATTATCAGTGTCGGAGTTGATTGAAGTTACACAAGACAGAAGGTCGTGGAAAGACATGACTACCAACGACACACGGCATGGACTTTTAGAAAAAGAAGACATATCAGTCTTCTCCTTTCTTTCGTTATTTTTTGGTCAATTTTCATGACATTAATTGTAAGGCACATCTGCATGTACCTGCCAAAAATGTTGCAGTAAGAAATTCTAAGAAACACCTTGAACATTGTAAAGAGACGTGCTGCTTTCCGAAACACTAACACTTATTTTGCTTTTAGATGTTGTCCTTCAAGAAACAATACCGAGTAGAAAATTAGGCGTGTTGCGCAATTCTGACATTTTGATTTTTTGCAAGTTAATACAATATCTATGAATCCTATTAAGTGATAAACAGTCAATGGTAAACTAACTGATTGCTTTATATCTACTAGGGCTGTACCGTATAGTGATTTTCACTATTGGGCCGAATACGAATAGCGGGATCAACTATTCGGCCGAATACGAATACGAATAGTGCGTAGTGTATAAAATAACTTAAACACACACACACACACACACACACCCACACACATTTATCATGTCAAATGTACCCTGAACTTTTGCTTCACATAAAGTTGCACATAATAGTCATAATCTTTTTTTTTTTTTTTAGCATTCTGAGCCCTTGAGGTTTACTCCTGCAGATATAATTCGTCTCCATTCATCTCACTGGCTGGCCTTTTCTTCACAATTTGTACACCGGTTGTTTGCTGGACATTATCTCTCGAACTTTTTTTTTGTCTGCCTCGTGGTCTACGCCCATTCCTCTCTCAGGTGCGTACAGTTTTTACTTCTCTGTCATCTGACATTCTTTCAATATGCCCCAACCAATTTAGTCTGTTAGCTCTCAAGATGCCAGTGATCAATGGAGATTTTAACAGATTATGTGTTACGTGGTTGCTTCTCTATCGCCATTTCCCGCTGTTAGCATCTTTGATGGATCCAAAGATTTATCGTAAGACTGTTTTCGAAAACCTGTAATAAGACTTCATCTCTTTTATTTCTGCTTCAAGTTTCGAAGCCATATAAAACGACTGGTCTTTTCCACGTATATATTTTGATCTTGGTGTTGCGAGACATACACTTTGACTTTAGCAGATGTTGAAGGGCATAGTACATTTTATTTGTAGATTGTATTCTAGATTGTATTTCTTCTCTCAGCATGTTAGAGCAGTTGAAGTTTACACCCAAGTACCTACATGTTTCCGTTCGTTTGATTTTAATATTATTTACTTGGATGTGGCCAGAGTTTATATTCTTTCCATGTCTAGTTAGTATTGGTACAGAATAGTAAACATTTAAAAACATTTTATGTTATGCATCCTTCAGTCAGTCTGTGGTAACTAATAACTAGAATTGAAAGAATCCTAAGTATTATAACAAGTAACTAAATTGAAAACTGTCACTGACAGCTCAGTTAATGCAGGAAAGCTGCATTAGCTTTCAACAAAACCAATCGTTCCATGTTGTCAGCATTAAGGTCGTGTGTACAGAATTGGGTGTAAGGTAACTACTATTCGTATTCGGCCCGACCGCAACTATTCGGCCGAATACCGAATAGTCAATATGTCCACTATTCGGCCCCGAAGCGAATACGAAGCGAATATTTGGTACAGCCCTAATATCTACCACATAGATGGTCTGACTTACTACATATTTGATATCGTCTCCCTTTATGGCAGTTTCCATGTTAGTGAATATATTTATATCCCTTGATGACTGGAAATGATCTTACACAAATATCAAGTAAAGTGTGTTTAAATAAATGTAAAGTTGCACTTTCGCTATTAACTATTCACACAACCATTGTATTGTTCACACTGGTTTGTCGTATATGCCCTTATATTGAAGATGACATAAACACTGTATAATGTACACTGTTTCAGATACATCGGACTATAACGAAATGATTATTCGAGCTGTTTTGGCGGTATCTTTGGTAATTCTCATTAAGATATCGTTTACTGTACTTGCACAAATAGTAGACCGTTTAAACGATTGCGGATGAACCAGAAGTCGTGGTAGAGTAAGGAATATACCCTTGCCCTCTGGCCTAAAAGTTGGGTTAGGGATCAGGATAGAGTCTGATGTTTTATACCTGATCCGTGCCCATTGACTGTTGGTAATATTGGTAATGTAAAAAATGCATTGGAAAGTAAGGGCGTTATACAGGTAGCTCTTTGTCTTTACACATATCGACATTTTCTTGCTTTAATTTGTTTAGGAGCCTGTCTGTCAACCCGTTGGCCGTGTCGTCTAGAACACTTGTCTGTCAACCCAGTGGTCACGTCGTCTAGAACACTTGTCTGTCAACCCAGTGGTCACGTCGTCTAGAACACTTGTCTGTCAACCCAGTGGTCACGTCGTCTAGAACACTTGTCTGTCAACCCAGTGGTCACGTCGTCTAGAACACTTGTCTGTCAACCCAGTGGTCACGTCGTCTAGAACACTTGTCTGTCAACCCAGTGGTCACGTCGTCTAGAACACTTGTCTGTCAACCCAGTGGTCACGTCGTCTAGAACACTTGTCTGTCAACCCCGTGTTCATGTCGTCTAAAACACCTGTTTGTCAATTCGGTGGTTTTTAAAGAAAATAAATCAGGCTGGATGCAGATTTGAAGCCAAGATCACCATGGGAGAAGCGAGCATCTAGCGCTACACCACGACATTGAAACGTCCTTGCACCCGCAGCTTGGAGACTACATATTTCATGCCTGTTTATATATATGCCATATATATATATATATATATATAGTCAACACATCATGGCATTCTTGTCAATTTGACCTTCTCAACCGCTTGTTATGTTCAGTTTCATTACACAAATCCAGTCATACGTTTCTCTAGTTTGAGTGTGAAGCATCAACGCAGGAGGGTTTAAAAAATACTAGAAGAACATGAATGACACTGAGTATATTCAGCCTGTTCCATATCTTAGACTGATGTAGAGGAATGTGCCTTATCTTCCGAAGACATAACCTGATACCGACTATAAGTTGGGCTGAGCCAGGAGCACAGGGTGACTGTTGCGTGGAAGAGATTTTTTTTGAAAAATGCAGATGGGAGGGTTTAGGGGTGGAACGTTAAAAAATATTTTGACACGTGCTCACTGCTGCGCTATGTCGCCTAACAAGTAATTTTTAAATAAAGGGATGCAATTATTTTCAGTTGTCCACCTACTAGAGGAAACAATAACCAACGTTTATTTATAAAAGAAAAAACACAGATTATTCAATTCCTTGTTAGAAGAAACACACTGCCTATCAGTCTGTCAGAGTTATGCAAAATCATTTATTCTTGCTACATTTGTATTGTTAAAAATTTTGTTATGATAACCGTTAATATACTATAACGTTGTTGTTAGAGGTTTTATGAACATGTCTAGATTATTTGTTTCACTCTTACTGTTCTGTTACCCAGTTTCATCTTTTTTGGGACGAATTTTTTTTTGTTTTTTTGTTATTTGAAGCCGCACTCTGGCTTTTGCCTGGGGCCGCAATATAGGCAGGCCATAAATATGGCCAATTGTCTGAACGCGGTTTCTGGGACCTCTCGACGGCGATACTCATCCACATGGTGGCACTTTGTGTCATCGGGTGTTTATCGCTTGTGTGATGTCTAAACTTCTGGACATATATAATTACAGAACGTGGTTGATCACAAAACTGTCATTGGTACACTTCTGCTTCCCTTCCTTGTGCCCATTATAGCCTTAATTTCATCAAACAACTCCTGCCAATCTCAATGTAAAACAAAACGCCGATGATCACGAGAGTTTTTTAAAAACCCTGGACCTTGTAATATCGGGAAACATGTTTTGTGTTCCCTGTTGTTCGTTTCAACATCCTAGCACATCAGTCCGACACATTTCTGTCCCATCATTCGTGACAGCAGCTATACCAGTGTCTCCTTGCTCTCAGTACCACAGTAGGAGTCCACTGACGCATCTTCTATCTTTGTCCCCCTGCCGTTTTCAGTATACCTGTCCTCGTGTCATATCTATTCCCACCATATGGCTTCAATTCTCTCACTCCTTTATCGGAACGTCTCTGTAACGCAGCAATTTCAGTATGTTTGCCCCTTTCTAGACTTCTTCCCACACCAGCCACAAACAGTAGTCAGCTTCTCATATACCCGGGAATATGTGCAGCTAGGCTAGTTTCTTGAGACAGGACTTACTTCTTGATCCTGCCAGCCCTTTCACGTCGGAGTTTGCCATAATTCGTGACATTATGCCTATAATGTTTTGACAGTATATGACCCTTTTATTTAATCTACAAAGCACATACATATGTGCCTGCCAAATATTTATTCTGAAGTGTCTTGAAAATCTAATACTACATAGATTACTCCAGCTGTACTACCTACCAGGTCAAGTAATCTTCCTTAGTATTCTACTAAGTGACATGACATACTGTCACATTTATAAAGCAATGACACAAAAATATAAATAATTTATTTTCAGTTCACAGAGTGAATCGCTTACAATAAATAATTCATTACTATATTAAAAAATCAAAAATCCCATTCAATAAACAGCCGTATGTTTACTTTTATTTAAATGAAAATTAAATTCCTGTTGTGGTCTCCCTTGCTCCTTGTAAGCGTGGATTGTGTCGCCTGAATACCCGATATTCCGTGATCGTATATTTGCCTATGTATTGTTTTCTCTTTTTAAATATATATTTGTTACTCCACATTACAGCGATCAAGGTCACGTTATGAGGTACGCATCCTAGGTATGAGTCTAACAAATTTTAATCAGACTGGAATAAAACATTGGTGCCTACACAGCACTCGAAACATTCATATAAGTGGTAATTTATGCAGTGCCTACCCGTGATTGTCTTTTACAATGTTCCTGGTTACTCTATAGACTTGTTGAATGAGCTAACTGGTGGAGGAATTGTATTTGATCAGAGTGAAGTTCTTCTACCCTTACTTTAGTCATGAGAGGCCCACTTGGCGTAAAAGAGGTCTTGTCAGCCAACATATTTACTGGCACTATGAAGCTTGCGACGCTGATGCATACGTTTTCTGGACAAGCCCTGAGTGCTGTGAAGGCAACCCAACTGTTAACTCATATGGCACAATTCAATGTAATCCTTACCGTAGGAACAATACACAACATTTAACTGTGCTTGTTTCAGAACCGATTATGACTAGGATTATTGTGTCAAGTGATAACCCGTTTAAAGGGATACAAACATGATCGACAGACCCGCCATTAAGGGGAAACATGAGACACATGTTGTGAGGTTAGCAAAATTTAAAGGTAATCTGGTAATCCTAGTTTCAGAATCATTTAAAGGTTATTCAATGTTTTAAAATATTGTAACTTTTAGTACAAAGTAAATCAAAGGATCAAAAAAAAAAAAAAAAAAACAGTGTTAGCTTGCAACAAAAGTGACTTAGTACTGGGCAAGGATCCACACCAGAGCCGGACCACCGTCCGCCTTGGTCAAACTTCGACCTTTATCTCCTAAAATATAATTCCTTCACAACCTGACGTATTGTTTTTTTTTTTTTTTTTTTTTTTTGACGTCTTATTTGCTCACTCAGTACTGGTGCGTTCTGGTGCACATCCGCACGCGACAACAACTCAACAACATATTTCACTATCAAGAGTAGACAAATCAACAACATGCTTCACCATTAAGAGTAGACAACTCAACAACATGTTTCACTATCAAGAATAGACAATTCAACAACATGTTTCACTATTAAGAGTAGACAACTCAACAAAATGTTTCACTATCAAGAGTAGACAACTCAACAACATGTTTCACTATTAAGAGTAGACAACTCAACAACATGCTTCACCATTAAGAGTAGACAACTCAACAACATGTTTCACTATCAAGAGTAGACAACTCAACAACATGTTTCACTATCAAGAGTGGACAGCTCAACAAAATGTTTACCTATCAAGAGTAGGCAACTCAACAAAGTGTTTCAGGAGATAATAAAAGAAATTGTGGATATACAGATCACCTAAAAAGGGTCCTATATTTCACAGCAGATATAATGTCAAAACTACGCCATGTTTAGACTACATAGAACATCAAAGAATGAAATGGTTTGGACATCTAACCAGGATGAAAAATGATCAAATAACATCACAAATTTTCAACTAAAGAAGCTCAGGATATAAGGCAAGAGGAAGACCAAGGAAACGGTGGATTGACGGGGTCTCCGAAACCTGCCAAAAGCATGGCCTCAGAACATCAGATGCTGCCCGCCTTGCTTATGACAGGAACTTGCATCTCCCCACAACGCTTAGCGGCATACGTGGAAGGAAAAAGGAAAAGTAAGTAAAAGTAGATATAATGGCGAACAAGCAGTTTCTTTGTCATATTTAAATATACAATCGTATCCACATCTACTGAAGTAGACGGGACACTATGAGCATGTTGCTGCGAGACGCCACCCACAGGAGATGTTACTTGTCTGTGCGGCGGGTAAATCTCTAGGTCAAGGGTTGAGTCTCAGCAACACAATGTTCTCTCCACCCCACAAACTTTCAACCGATGGTTGTCATTTTATTTGTACATTTGGCAAGCACTTTACTCATGTTCCTAATGAGTTTTGATAAGCTTTTTCACCCATACGTTTGAGGGCGGGCTAATAAGAACCACAAGGACACTACACCTCTGGGGGCCGCCAACTTCGAGATCCCCTGACAGCTCTGTTAATGCTCATTTGAGACATTATCTGTGGCGCACGACGAGGACGTGCTGTAGGAGTCTTGAGTGAGGTTTCGTAAAACCAGAACAGTGCAGGACTGGCGCCCTAATGACGTACGATGTAACTCCTTATACACATCATGTTGGACTTAACTTTACCTCACGCCTGTGACAGAAATCACCGCGCCACATTTCGGGTGGCTAAAACGCAGTGCAAGATACCCCATTCAACCTCTGAAAAAGTTATAATTTAGGCACCCTTAACAGCTACACCAACCTTGTGTAACCAACAGTCCTGGTCTATCATCTATTCAACAAGTTGTGCAAAACTTCAAAAATCAGTAACTCTGTAAATCTTTTGTGTAAATTGTTGAAAATTGGCATTTTACCTGTTAAAAATAATTTCCTGCAATATTAATTTTTTTTTAAAACAAACTAAAGATTTTACTTTTCAAAAAATCTACTTGATCGTGTTTCGTAGGCGTTTCACTCTCGAGCAATCATCTCCAGTAGTGGCCTAATGTGAGTTAATAGATCAAATTGATTGTATATTGTTTGTCGTAAAGGCTATGAAAATAATCTCCATGCATCGCTGTAAATGAGAATAGAGTTCCAGCAAAGCTGCATTCATGTGACAAGTACTGTACATTCACTTTTTCTTTTTCTTAGAGTTGCAGACATTATTAGTCATAGAAAGATCAAACAGATTTTGCCGCCCTAAGGAAATAGCAGCACTTGTACAACTGTAAATTGTAAAATCACATCGACATGGGCAATACGTGCAACATTTCGTGTTCATCAATACTGTAGATTTGCGAAATTTGCTGAACAATGAAGGAACAAGTATTGAAACGCATTATAGTAAGGAGCTGTTTACAATATGAATATCACTGAATTACCGCCTGCACTTTGTAAACCTTGTCAGAGGAGGATATGAGATTTTCACTCACTGAAAATGTGTCTCTAATACAAATTATTATTATTAGGTACATTTACTGTACCTGCCAAAAATATAAAAAAACAAATCTTCTTTACAAGTATGCAACGTGTACATTATAACAGTATTTTTTGTGATCATAACAGTAGCTAATATGTTGCTTTTAAATAATATCCTTTAAGAAGATTTACACACTGATTACTTGAAGAGCTTTCCTCAGTTCTCAGTCATTTCTTGTTTATTTGAAAGGGATGTTTAGCTTCTATGAAGTACCGGGCACTGAATGTTACAGTATTTTATAACATTTAATTATCCATAGCGTTCCTAATTCCCCTATATATGTGGTATTGTTTCCCTTTATTGGTTACGTTTTTGGACAAAGTGATAGTTACCTTGGATCGAGGAATGGATAGTTGGTGAAACAGAGGCATAGGTGAAAGAGCTGGTCAATGAAAATTCACGCACCTGTGACATCGTTATTTTCACAGATGGGTCTGTGGTGAGAGGTAAAACCAGTGGGTAAAGTTTTAATATGCAGGCTGAAAGACAGTGTTTGAAAACAGAGAGCATCGCGTTTAACGTCAAAACATCCAGTACGAGAATGGGGGTGGGGTCGGTAACGGTAGTTTTCCGATTACGTGAGAGCAGCAAAGCCCAATATGTAGGACCTGTAACGGACTCACAGATCTTGATTCGGAAAATAGAAGTTGACCTCCTACGCCTGGAGTGACCTGCATCACTAAATATGATCTTAAAAAGAGGACATCACCGATTTTCTGTCCAATATATTCGGCATCATACGAGAACATTACGCACCGACAGACATAGGAAAATGTTCTCAAACCCATAGGAAATCATTGTACCGAAAGTCATGAGTAAATTCACCTCTACGCTTAATTATTGTACTGAAAGTCAACTGTAAACGTGACCAAACCGAAGCTGAATCAATGAATTGAGAGAAAGAGGAAAATGTCCTCAATTCTGTCGTAAATCGCCTGCCGTGGTAAGACAATTACATGACGTGCTCCTGTTGGACGGATGGCGTCGAATCTAATCCACTTCTAATAAAAGACTGTTCTCATACCAGTGGAGCATCGGGCGTTGCGTGCTAGAGTTATAATTTTTAATGGATCTTTCCTGACTCGATGGGGAATGTGGTCAGCGGCACGCTGATTGCCTTTACCACCCAGGAGATTACCCGCTTCTCATTCTTAATGGGTCGAACAGGGAGGCAAGGTCATATGTGTAACCTTCACCCTGTGTAGGCTCGAACTCCAGACGTTTGGGCTGACAGGCGAGCTTTGGGCCACTACGCTATCAATTCTCGCCGAGGTGATGAAATTATCTATAGAGATAGCTCTGTGTTGTAAGGCAGACGAAGTGTGTTGGTGCTTTTAGCCAAAGATAATATGTTTCACTTAGTGCAGCAAAGCCGGGCAGATGAAATCACGTCTAGTTTGAGAATCGAGGCGAAGGCAAACACTGTTGCCATCCGCTGGCTTGGGACTCATCTGTACACACATGCAGAAAGTGTAACTGACTCACAGAACATGTTGAGAAATTTGGAGACAGACACGCTTCGTGGAAAGTGGCAATCATCACTTAAGAGGTTCCATGTAGTTGGCGTCTTTTGGATATTTTCTCTATAATGTGCCGATGTTGTTACCGACAGTTTTGTGGGAGTAAGCAATTGGTTATAATTCAAATATCAGAGAGCAGGGTTTTATTACTATCTTTTTTTTTTTTCATGTGTCTTGCAGTCTATAGCAAATATGTCAAAAATAGCAATTAAATTTCTATGTAAGGTACATCAATCTGTACCTGCCAAAAATTCTGATTAAGGTCCTGCACTGACCATATTTAGTCAATGGCGTTCTGGGAACAGCTGCTAAGATTTTGCTGTTAATATTAACCTTGAAAACAGTAATGACATATTTATCAGTCAAATAGCTTTGCCCAGTCCCTAACCATTGTAGCTTGTTAGTGTAATATGATTAGATCCTACGAAGCAATACAAATTAGGCGTTAAAATAAGGTACGCCTCTCAGTTACTTTATAGATGTCCATCTAACTACACACGCGGTATCGTTTCCCTTCACAGCAGCTCTATTGATTATATTTATGTCCCCTGACTACTGGAAATCGTCTGATGCAAAAACCAATCATATAATAGTCGTTTTAAATTAATGTAACTGTTTCAACTTTCTATGTTTTTTTAAATTTTTTTTACAGGCATTGCAAGAATAACAATCAATTTTCGCATATGTCCTGCTGTTTCGTGGCCATTCAGTTTTTTTGTGTCACAAAAAGATATAAACCCGAACGAAAAGTATACTAGCACACTTTACAATATTACAAATACAAACAAAACCTTAACGTTGCGACTATGAAGCCTTCATCAGCACATACAAATAACAAAATGTCACACAAATACACAACATCACTTAGCTGGTATCTCAAAGCAGCCGGGTCGATGAGTTCTCAGCAGACTGCCGACACGCGGGGGCCAGGAAAAAAAAATTACCCCCTGTGCAGTACCAGAAGCCATAGCTAGACGGTTTGAGATAAAACTGCGAGGGCAGTTCAGTCCCCTAGGATTTTAAATGAATCTGTGTTAGCAATTCAGTCCGGAGGGTGTTAAAATACCTAAAGTGTAAAAACAGCTAATTGCAAGTGAGCTGTGCACTGTGTCTCTGGAGTGGCTAGATTTAATGGCTGTCACCGCCATATCAAGGACACATTGGTGGTCCTGGTATTTGAAGTGCAACGGTACTGGTTTCATGGCACCATTGTGCACATGCAAAAGATGTCTAAACCTGTCAGCCACGTTGCAGTTGATGGCATAAATTCCATTACGGCTGGTACAATAGAATGCTTCACATATGTGGAAGGTAGCGTTCGGGAATACTAGACTAGTCCCCTGGAACACATATGCACAGGTCCTGCATACAGGTATGTGGCAAGAGACCATGCTGAAGTGGGACTCAGACGCAGGACGTAACCGACTCTTGACTTGAATGTCTTGAGGTCACGGTCATGCCTGTAGGTCACTAGAGGATGTTCAGAGAAAATCGTGCTGGTGGCAGGGTCAGCTTAAAGACATTGCGTCAGGTTGGTGTGAAATGTTTGGGCGTTATTATTATTTATTTCTAAATATGCCTGCACACAAGTCTGATTGTGACTTCAGCTTGCGCTATCTAAGACCTTCATCTTTTCAGTCTGTGACCTTAGCATCTATCCAGGGCTTTATGCAGGAGGTGTTTCTTGTCTGGAGATACTCTAAGTTATGACTTTGCTTGCAGAACATTGAGCCTGTCTGCAATAGTAGGCAGTGCAAGCATTTATCGCATACATAATACTTTGTGACAGGGCCGGAGTTTTACACGTGATTCCGTTTTAAAGACTTATTTATGTGCATTTGGTTGTTCCTGGCCAATCGGGAAGATGCATTCCGACTCCGAAGGAATGTTTCATTTAGTTTGCCCCCCAACGACATTCTTCTTGGAAAGACAGTTGATCTATTCTTGTTTTTCCCACAATGGGGCCCCAGAACCAACAGGTGAGTTTTACAATGTATAAAACAAGTTATAATGAGATAGTCAGGGCAAGACAACGATAAACGAAATCTTTTTTCATGGCGTTTACGAATGTCACATTGCTTGAAATGTTCACAAGATAGTTACTCCAAATGTCAGTGAGAATTTGACCGAGGGGTCGCTCCATTACCATTCCATCAATTTGCAGATGATTCTTTTTAAAGAAAAAGTAAATGTGGTATTGGCTGTGCTTAGGCGCAACAGTTTCACTAAATTGGATGTTGCGATATCCAATTTATGCAGACAGTTATGATTTTGATGTTTTCTTCTAAATGGTAAATTGGTAAACGAAGATAGCATGGCCATTGATGCCATCTGATTTTATCCCAAATTCATGTTTTGAGCAGTTCAGTGTTTTAAAAGTATCTATTACTGTTCTGTTTTCAAACGACTGTTTTACTGGACTATGTACTTGGGCTAACCATTTCTCTAATCGATGTTTGATCTAGTTGATCATGGAAACAATCGGCCTTAGAGGTGTTTCAGCGTTATGTAAATTTGGGAAGACAGTGCAACTGAGGAGTCTTGTTGTGTTTCTTATCTACGGTATCCCAAAAGATATAGAGACAGTTGGGGTAAATGGAAATATCGCCAGGAATATTGCAGCCAACGTTGGTCGTCGGGTCCATACAAGAATACATTTCTCTGCATATACCAGATAACAGTCCCAAATTACACCGACAAATCTGGATACAAAAAGTACTCACCATAATATAGAACATCAGTAGATAAGGCAATGAGCGAAAGAAACAGACGAGAAATGTTTATTTCCACGAAGAGATCTCCCACAAAATCATCTTAAACACAGATCAGGTCATTGTTTTTGTCCTTCTCCATTTATAGGGCTAAGTCGCCCAGGTTTTGGTTGTTGAGTTGACACTACTACGCGTGAAAAACTCACCAACAACAATGTGAAATGGACAAAACAAAACTGCGTTTATCAACAACTATAGGCATCTTGGCTGCAATGAAATAAAAAGGACAAAATACAACAGCACTCACAACACAATATAAACAACTCGGCGATGCTAAGCAAACTGGACAGCTTGCCAGCATGGGGGCGTGTGATGGTGGGGCTGGGGCGAGGGTGGTTAGGAGGGTGGTTGGCGGGTGGGTGGTTCGTCAGCTACAACAATACGACTTCGTTATCTAAAAAATGCTTCCAAATTATTCATCATCATGTAGCAGGCATCTGACAAACTACATGCTTTTTTTTTTCAGCTTGACCCTTGACCCCTATCTAAGATTGCTAGCATATGTCATGGCGTGGTCTTGTGTCATGTAGAGTCAATTCTTCGCCAAGAAAATAAACCTGTCTCATAGAAACTCTGGTAGTCAAGGGCTACAACCGATGGTAACAGTCAGCAGGGGAGATCACACAAAAAAGCACGTTATTAAGTAAATAAATCAAGGGTAATCATTAAAGAGGTATGTTGGAAATATAAATACACAATATTGATTACTTGTAGAAGTCACATACTCTCTACAAACAGCAAACAACTAATAGACATCGTTTGATCTGTTTGTAATTTTGACTACTGTTTTTACGAGAAATATTAAATAACGTGGATTGCTTTGTCATAAGAAACGTATGGCTAGCAACAAATAATTAGCCAGATTGGGTTCATCGTCCATCATGGCCTTTAAAAGTTTTTGTCAGGCACGTGATATATGTGCTTTTAATTTTTTAACAAATATCGTCCTGATCTGTAAATATCTGAATGGTGTTTTGACAACAACAAAAAAATTACACCGGTGTTCATCTAGAGACATATTTGTGGGCTCTTACAAAGTTTAGGACTCGTCTGAATGAACACATTACTTTCTCAGATCCCTTAAATAGTCTTTGGGTGGTTTTCCAACATACAAGGTCGATGTGGAGACACGTGACCAATATTAGAAACATTTCATGAGCACGGACGAGGTTAAAAAATATCAGACTCGATGCTGATCCCAAACCCAACTTTTAGGCCAGAAGGCAAGTGCTTATTCACTACTCTACTGAGGTCTATTTACTACTCTACCACTACTTCTGATACGTCCGCCATCGTTTAAACAGTTTATTATTTGTGCAAGTACAGTAAATGATATATTTGTATAAATTACCAAAGATACCGCCAAAACAATTCATAGAATCATTTCGTTAGTCCGATTAACCAGAAACATTATCCAGTTTTTGTTTCATGGACAATATAAGGGCATATTCAACAAACTATTGGGAACAATACAATGGTAGTGTGAATATTGAATAGCGAAAGTGTAACGTTATATTTATTTAAACGAACTATACTTGATATTTGCATAAGATTATTTTCAGTCATAAAGGGATATAAATATATATTCAATAACATGGAAACTATCACAAAGGGAGACGATATCACATATGTAGAAAGACAAGGCTAATGTGTGATAGTTATAAAGCAATAATGTAACTTACCATTGACTGTTCTTTTCATAATAGGATCCACACACATTAATTGCAACAACAACAACAACAAATGTCAGAATTGTGCAACATACTTATTTGGTCAACACAATACTGTTTATTGAAGGTCAACATCTTATAGCAAAGTGTGTGTTAGTGTTTTGAAAAGCAGCACCCCTCTTTACAACTACTGTTTCTGGTTGAGTCGGGCATACAATATAAAATATTTTGGCAGGTACACGCAGATGTGCCTTTCAATTATTGTCATAATTATTGAGCGAAGAATGTGTTATTAGGGAGAAGATTGATCTGTCTTCTTCTTCCGAAAATCCATACCGTGTGGCGTTGGTAGTCATGTGTATCCACAACCTTCTGTCTCGTGTACTTTTAATTAATTCCGACACAGGTGATTATCCGTTCATGATGTTAGACTTTCCAGAATCTTGTCTCTTATCCTCTCTCTGCCTCTCCTCCCCCCTTCTCCAATTATCTGCTGTCACGATGAACTCCAGTTTTCTCCTTTTCATCACATGGCCAGATAATGTAGATTGTCTCTTGCTAATCAGTTCTTTTCGTGGGTTAGTTTCGTTCAAGACATGAACATCTGTCTGTACAATTCAAACCGTATACACAATTATCAATTCAATAAAATTTTATTACATGTACATGTTTACAGTTTATCATCTTCATCTAAACAAAACAAAAGCAATGTCACAGTAAACAGGCGATGTAAACCACAGTATCATAAACACGATGACACTATTACAAAGCAAAAACAAACACATTGGAAAATGCAAAAATACCGTAATCACCACTGCCTCTCAATAGTATCAGTTTCTTTCCCATAATACCGCCATTATCCTCATCGTGACCGCTATTTCACCAAGATCATCTGTTATAATGTCATTATTGTAAAATTTCAACATAGGACGCTGTTACTTTGATGTTCCTATGTTGTAATTGTGCACTAAGACACACAATTTTCACACGAACAGACATATGTATTTAACACAGACAATACACTGTACACATGCCAACATATGTAGAGAGACAACATTCAGTACACGTATTTAAACAAACAAATACGTAATCAAAACATAAAATGCATCCATATATATATTTATATATATATATATACATATATGTGTGTGTGTGTGTATTTAATATATATGAACACGCATATGCATCATAAATAATATATATATACATATATATATACATATATATATATATATATATATATATATATATATATATATATATATATATATGCATTATAGGTACATATATATTATACATATATATACACATATATTTTTATATTTATACATACATATTGCCTCCTGTGTACCTACATATCAGTCCCCCGGACGACTCAAGGAGATCCAGGAGACAACATAGAAAGAGACCTAGCATGCCAACTAAAGGAACTCTTAGAAAACAATCGTTTGGCTCTCGAATGGATCCCGGCCTATCGTGGCATACCAGGAAAGGATTTGGAGGACAGTCTTGCAAAGAATGGAACAGAAGACAAACAACGCAAACATTCAATGCCATTATCAGAAATAAAATTTAAAAATTAAAAAAAAAATTATCAAAGGAAAATAAACGAAATTCTGGAGATAACAAATCGACAGTTAACCACAACAAGACCCCATCAACACACTCAACCCAAAAACAACATGCAACAAACTTCCGACTAAAAACTGGACACTACAGGCTCAAATACCACATGCATAAAAAAATGACTGTACAGTCCCCACAGTGTGCCTGTCAGATGGGAACACATACACCTGAGCACATTTTACAGGCTTGCCCATTCTACCTACAACTGTGAAAAGAAACATTTCATCGTGAGCAAAGTGTACAGAGCAAGCTATGAGGAAACCACGAGGGACTTGCAACTAGCATGTGTATTCATAGAGGGTGCCCACATGACGACAATAACTGATCATATGAAACTAAAAACACAGAGAAGAAGAGGAAGATGTCACCCTATGTCAACCAAGAGCAAAGGAATACAAATTGAACCGAGAGCAATGGTCAATGGAACACGCATCGTAATGTTTTTATTTTGAGGACATAATTCCCGGGTTGACAAACACATATTCTAGCTATTGCCCTACACCGGCTACCGAGCAAGTTATAGGTGGGTTTTTGTGTGTGTCAAACTGAAAAGGGAAACAGAAACTCTTTAATAACTAGAGGAAACAACATTGTGTGTTTTGAGGGTTTTAAAGATGCAGTGTGATTAATTCAAACAGTACGTATACTATTTGGCAGGGCACATTTATTAGAAGACACTCAAGAACCATCAGTTTGTGAAAAAAATGTGGGAAATATCATTTCCGTGTACCGCATTAAATGTTTTTGTTTTTTTTTAAATTTGTTTTATTTATTTGCAATACATTACTGTTCTTTCTTAAAATGTGACGTGTATATCGTGGTGTATCGCTTTCCGTGACGTCTTTATTTTCAAATGATCATTTAGACATGTTTAGCAGGTGCACGATGATGCACATTGAGATACAAGTAAATTAAAGGTAGATTCGTTAACAGTTTATTTGTTTCATGGGGAAAAGTATACTGAAAAGTTATCAATTTTAGGGTTGAATTATTTCAGCATGATATCAGAATATTTCGCATATGTTTGAAATAATTTCACGTATTGTTTTCTCAGTCTACTAAAAGCACATCACACAACCACACAAGCCAGCTGTTTCTGCACCACTTGGTAGTATACTGAGGCAAAGCAAGCCGGATTTTAGCAAGACCCTCTTAGAGTGAATTGATGGGCGGGGGTGGGGGGAGATAGAGAGAGAAATTGAAAAAAAAAAGGGGGGGGGGGAACCAAAAGAGAAACAAGTACGGATGTACAAAAAAGCTATCACTGTCAGAAAACTAGTTAGACAATAGACCACTAGACCAATATACATGGTTATTAAATGATTTAAAACAATGCTCTTTTAAATTAAATCAGACAATGGATGGACAGCGACGCATCTGTTGCCGTGAATTCATGCTAACCTATAAACAATGAAAGCAGATAATGAGAACAAGTCAGTTAAGGGAAATGAGGAGAACACAACTCAGTAAAGGGATAAGATAAAAACAAGAGTTGGTGAAAGGTGATGATAAGAACATGAGTCAATTAAATTATATAAGAAAAAGCGTCATAGAGAAATCAGGATGAGAACAAAAGTCAGTGAAAGGATATGATGAGAAAAAGAGTTAATGAAACAAAAAAGACATATGTGACAATTAAATGTTTTTCAATCAAGATTTATGGAAAATAATGTTAGAAGCTTAACATTATTTCAACTTTAATCGAAATCGGTTTCCGCAAATCAGGAGATACAACAATCAAAGGGTTCTTCTTTTTTTTTTTTTTAAGGGAAATGATACCACATATGCTGTAGATAGTCAACTATAAGGATTATTTAATGTTGCAGATTATTTTAATAGTCAGTGCTCATTTAATCTCAGGACTGACACTTCCAATACTAACAAGCAACATATCACTTTGAACTGAGTTAAACTCCTTTATTTATCAGTATGTCAACGTATCCTGAAGGATAACATTCAATAACAAACTTTTAGCAACTGCTTGGAGAGCACCATGGACCGCTTCACCGTGCAAGTGACTTTTAGCACTCCAGTAATAATATTTGTGGCCAGGTACACCTAGATGTACCTCATAATTGTAATATGTGTAGACGACGTCTGCGGCTCAGATGGTTCGAACATGATTCGTAATGCGGGATTTCTGTCTTCGATCCCAGCAGCGGACCATTTGTCTTGCGTTAGCTTCGACAGTAGTGCCGAGAGCTGACCGTTGAGTGGCAGTGTCAAGCTATTGAAAAGACAATTTTGCTAGAAAAACCACACCAACCAGAACATTATCGGGTTGGTTCTCGTAAGACGGTTTATACAGAAAAAGACGACATTAAAACAAGCCCGTGCTCTGATATTCAGATTATAACCAACTCCCTACCCATACAGGACTACAGGTTACACCAAACTGGTGTGGCCGTTATGGTTATAATAATTACGTCTTCGGAATTTGAACGTATGATACGTTGGACTGCCTTTTGGTCTGCCACTTCAGATGGCCTCTCGAATGAGAGAAAGGGACACATGCATGTACAATATACATATGACATATTTTTGCCTCATTCACAATAAAAGTGCGTATTTTTTTTCCTCTATTTTCACTGGTTTACTGGGCAATTAGACGTTTATTTCTAAGTCATTCAGTATAAATATGAGTTCAATTTAAAAAGCATATTTCATTTTCCATTGATATGAATATCCTCTGTATGTGTATATATATATATATATATATATATATATATATATATATATATATATATATATATATATATATATATATATATATAAGTACCCGCCACGCTCTGCTGTGGCTGAGTCTGTGAAAAATGAAAAGAAATAAAATGAAAAGCGCACGTGTTTACTATGGTTAATATTAGTCAATGCACAGACACATAAATAGTCTTATGTGCCGACTCTAGAACACGCAACACATAAGAGTGTATTTATTAGGGCTGTACCTAATTTTCGCTTCGTATTCGCTTCGGGGCCGAATTGTAGACCTAACAACTATTCCGTATTCGGCTGAATAGTTGCGGTCGCGCCGAAAACGAATAGACGTTACCTTACACCCGTTTCTGGACTGGTGGAAAATAAACATATCAAGATTTCCCACCTTGGTTCATACTGACAAGCGTTAAGTTTGTGCACCATCTACGAGCGTACCAAGTGAACGTCTCTATTGTACAGCTGGAAAAACCTTCAGTGAGCCAAGAAACTGCCTTAATGCTAACAACCTGGAACGATTTTTTTTCTTTTTGAAAGCTAATGCCGCTTTCATGTATTAACTAAGCTGTCAGTGACAATTTACAAGTTTCGTTACTTGCTATAAAACTAAGAATACTTTAATTCCCAGGTATTAGTTAGACTGACTGACTGACGGGTGTAAAAAATTAAATGTTTTTAAATGTTAGGGCTTTTTTATACATGAAAGCGGAAGCATCAATTTGAATAGTGGGAAGACAGAAGTAATGGTGGTATCAAAGAAACAAATTATTCCTAAATGTGTAATAAAAGTCAATGGTTATATTTTGGGACAAGTACATAAATGTATGTATTTGGGCACATGGATAACATCAGATAGAAGATGCATTACTGAAATAAGAAACAGAATAGGACTGCATTTAAAAAAAATGAAGAACATTTTATGCTGTACATCTTTGTTATTGAGGGTTAGAAAACGAATTCTTGCTTGCTATATACATCCAGTTTTAACATATGGATGTGAATCCTGGAAGATCTGTAATCAGGTCAAACAATTTCTTGAGGCCTCAGAGATGTAGTTTTACAGAAGAATGCTAAGAATACCTTGGACAGCCAAAAAGAGCTACCAAGAGGTTTTGAAAGACGCGGGAGCCCAAAGACAACCTATCACAGACATCAGATGGAGACAGATATCATTTTTCGGCCCTGTTATGAGAAGAGGGAAAATAGAACATGTTGTGACCATTGGAAAGATCTGTGGAAGGAGGAATAGAGGAAGACAACGAGAGAAGATGCTTGACAGTCTTGTTGCATGGCATGGAGGTGTGTCGGCACACGAACCGATACATACTGCAGGAGATTGCCGATTGTGGAGAGGCATGAGCACCCACGCCAGTCGGCAAGGCACCTGATGATGATAATACACTATTCGTATTTGTATTCGGCCGAATAGTTGGTCCATCTACTCGTATTCGGTCGAATAGTGAAAATCTCTCTTCGGTACAGCCCTAGTATTTATATTAGTGGTCGATTAAAATGAATTGTTATAGTTAAAAAAAAAAAAAAAAATTACCTATTTTTTCGTATGCTAATGCATCTTGTGTGTTTAAACTGCTTAAAGTAAAGCTGACTACTATACTTCTAAATTACCAATACTTTCGGAAAGAAAATGAGAATAACCGAGGAAGAGGTAATCAAATATAAGTAATTAAGAAATGAAAACATTTAATTAATGTGTTTATGTGTTTTTAAGATCTCTTAGATAACAGTGCCTATCATAACCCCCCCCCCCCCCCCCCCCCCCCCCTTTCCCCCTTTCCTGTTCCTCCGCCAATCGTATCGCCCTCTCCGAAGGATTGGAAAATCATCACCTGACGAAATTAGTAAAATTTAAATAGTTAAGAAATGAAAACTTAAAAAAAATTAATTTAAGCTTTCTCAGTGTTTGTCATCACCCCCCCCCCCCCCTCTCCCTCGACCCCATTCGTATCTTTCTCTATGAAAGATTGGAAAGTCATCAACTGACAAAATATAGTAATTAAATTGAGCTTGTCCTCGATGTGCACAAAGACTAAACTGGGTGGCATTACTCTGTACTGAGAAGTAAATGTGGCCAGTGTAACAGCTACCACATCACCCATCGAGTGCCAGTACTGCTGCTACCACTACTACCACCACCTTCACAAAAAGAGAAAAAAATATCTTACTACTGTCTTTTCAGGTCGGTGTAGCCAGAGGATTTAGCACCGCATGGCTAGTGATGTTGCCTCGGACCGTTTAGTTTAATTGGGCCCCCCCCCCCCCCCCCCCCCCCCCAACATTAGAAGTAAAAAAAAAAAAAAACTTTATTACCTTACCAGTGATCGAGCCCACAGTAATATATTGTGTGCCAAAAAAAAAAAAAAAAGTACATCATAATAACGAAGCGGAAAAAAACTCCCGCACCTGTCGTCTCTTGGAGATGGACGATATTTCATTAACCTTGGCATCCGTGCCCACCCAAACTAAAATGGACTTTAGGCTGTCATAGTAAACAGGTCTGTCATCAAAGAATAGTTTTTGATCCAGTGAAGCGTCACTGGGAGGCTATTCGGGACTGTGCTGAAATCGGATGCGTTGGAGCGAAAGGTGCAGTTATCGCAGCCTAGCTGTAACCACAACTCAACGTGTCACCGGCTCTCTCAAGGGCGAACGAAAAGAAAGCTTACCCGTGACATGAATATTGAGCATCTCGCCGCCGCTATTGCAGGCAAGCTGTAAACTACAAAAGCGAGAGAAAAAAAAAAGGCGCAGATATCGCCATGTATACTTGTAACATTCAGCTCACGATAATAATAATCAGAAGTGTTTTTTTTTTTTAATCACGGGCTTCATTTTCTGGACAGTCAAAGTGGTTGTTGTGTCTTTTAATATGCTTTTTTTTTTTTTTTTTTCAACCCTGTAGTATGGCTGCATACATCCAGTTTTAACATATGGATGTGAATCCTGGACAATTGGTAGGCAGGCCAAACAATTTTTGGAGGCCTCAGAGATGTGGTTTTACAGAAGAATGCTTAGAATACCTTGGACAGCCAAAAAGAGCAACCAAGAGGTTTTAAAAGAGGCGGGAGACCGAAGACAACTTATCACTGACATCAGAAGGAGACAGTCATCATTTTTCGGCCATGTTATGAGAAGAGGGAAAATAGAACATGTTGTGACCACTGGAAAGATCTGTGGAAGGAGGGATAGAGGAAGACAACGAGAGAAGATGCTTGACAGTCTTGTTGCATGGCATGGAGGTGTGTCGGCACACGAACTGATACATGCTGCAGGAGATCGCGGATTATGGAGAGGCATGATCGCCCACGCCAGTCGGCAAGGCACCTGATGATGATGATGATGATGAGTATGGCTATAATCACTAGTGTACACGGTTGTAATGTTTGGTAAATTATCCATATACAGAATGAAGAATATATCACAGGAAATCTGGCTATCAAGTGATGGAAACAATAGAATCCACGCAGAAGTCAACAAGGTCCATAAGTATATTTTTTTATTAAAACATTTATGTGAAGAATGCTTATTTGGATAGTTGATTGTGTTATTGAGATGGTTTGGTTTCTGATCTGATATACAATAATCTTGAAGGATCAAACACATCTTTAAAAGTCACATTAAAAAAAAAAAAAACTTCCCTGTGTGCGATGTTAGCTGGTATTTAAAAGCTAACAGAAAAAAAAATATCAATTCAACATATACATTTATTCTTAGTCTACAGTGAAGAAATTTTTACTACAGTGTTGTTATCTGCACGTATAACATTTTTGGCTGGCACATACCTGTGACTTATTGCAATATCACAAATAGTCAAAGAGGTAGTGTCCTTTATTCAGTAATGTATTTTTCTGGTCTTTGTCCTTATCCGTTTGTGATCGTCGTCGTGTGAAGATAGCTGATCTACTTGTCGTTCAGTGTTATATCTTCGCCGTTATGTGGTCGGTTGACAAATTATATAATGATGTAGAGCTAGGCTGTGCTATCCCTCTTCCGACTTAACACATCCGATATCAGCACAGTCTTGATTATTCGCTCACAAAGACACGGTTGTCAAGGAGCAGTAGATATGGTTCCCCCACCTCCCCCCACTTCCTTCCCCATTATGCTCCCTCACCCGAACTCAATCAGGAACATACTTGTTCAAGATCGAATGAAACGTAACAAAGGTAGCAAACAGTATTACAATTTATTGTTCGCTCCACTGTAAACACAGGGGAGTCAGACCTACTTTACCGGTAAAATAAAAGACAAAATATCGGCGCCTATCGTGTCCATGCATACGTATAAGTGCAGATTTCATTAAGTCTAGGGATGGTCAACATAAACGTGAACAAGGCCAATATCAGACACATACAACTCTACACACTTTTACATGTTTTACAGCATTCTTATCTAAGATGGTAATGTTTGTACGTATAAGTCTGTGTGTGTGTATGTGTGTGTGTGTGTGCGAGTACAAATACATGGATTAGGAGAACTGGGTAACATAGTACATATATAGGTCCAATAGCATAACTGGGTAATATAGTACAAAATACATAAGAGCGTTTTATTGATGAGATTGGGGGCGATAAAACATTGGAAAATATTTGTTAGCTACATAGACAGATGCTCACGACAGATCGGCGCAGCTTATTGGGAACAATATATAGTGACAACGGCTTGCTATTTACTACAAAGAGAAAGGGGAGGCTTTCATGAAGAGGTTCATTTCACAGACACACCACACTGGTGGAGACAACAGAGATACAATAAGAGAATATCTGTCAGAAACAATAAAGAACAAACATTATGAAGACGTCATACAGGTAGAAGATGTAAAACATGTTTTGAAAGTGTGAAAGGCACTTCGCCCGGGCCTGATGGAGTTAGATTTTCCCACATGATGGACATGAGCGATTCAAAGCTTTTATGGATGGCTGCTTGACTCAACCAGATCATTAGAGCACTGTCATAACATATACAAAATCACAGTCACAACATTCTGTTATATCTCGTTCATTACTAATATTATTTTAGAAGATCTTGGTGAAATGGCGCTGACGATAATGATAATGGTGGTATGTGGGGGGGATACTGATGCGTCTGATGGGTTGTTGTGATGACTGTATTTGTACATGGCCCTGTGGTGTTTTTGGATATGTTTTGTGATAGTGTCATAATTTTTGCGATAATGTTGATTACATCAACTGTTTCTGGGACATTGTTTTTGTTTTGTTTTGATGAAGGTTATAAACTGTACAAAGTATATGTAATAAAATGATAATGATGAAGAACGTTGTATACGTTACACATTGTATAGATCATCTAACCTTCTCACTTGCTCATATCTTGTATACTTATAGTTTTAAGGCACACCTTTGTGTACCTGCCAACTGGCAAGATTTTATATATATATATATATATATATATATATATATATATATATATATATATATATATATATATATATATATATATATATATATATATTTTTTTTTTTTAAACCGGGGCTGAGTGAAATGGTGTCAACAGTCGATATGTTTCCCAAAACACTTACAATAATTTTGCTATTAGATGGTATCCTTCAAGAAACAGCATCAAGGTGACCAAATAACAGTGTTGCGCAAATCAAAAGTGTTACCTTGTTACAAGTTAAAACAATAAATTTGGATCCTATTAGGTAAATAGCAATCTATGGTAAACCAACTTACTCAATTATATCTACAATACAGTTGGCCTGTCTTCCTATATATGTGATATATTCTCTCTTTAGGCCAGTTTCCTTGTTAGTGCAGATGTTTATATCCCTTGCTGACTGGAAACAATCACATAAATATCAAGTATATTTGAGTCAAATAAATGTTACTTCATACTTTCCCATTTACTCGCACAACCTGTGTTTGGACCAACATAATTTGTCGTATATGTCTTTATGTTCTTCGTGCCCCCCCCCCCTTTTTACAACAAGAAAAACAACTGTATAATGCAGACTGTTGCAGCTACATCTGACATAGCTTAGTGATTCAATGAAGTATTGTTGGCGGTATTATTGATAGACATCATTAAGATATTTACTGTACTTGCACAGATAGTACATTGTTTAAACGATGGCAAGCGTATCGGAGGTCATGGTAGAGTAGTGAAAGCTGAGAACTGTATACCTGATCCTGGCTCACAGATTGCTCTTTACATTGGTACCAAGAAAATGCATTGGGATGTAAAGTCACTATGAGACTAAACCAACCCCCACTCCCTATTTTGTCCCCTCCCAGCCCCCCCCCCCGACCTAAAAAAAATCAATAAATAATAAAAACCAATAGATCATTTCGAGTGGCAGAAGGCCAGTCCTAGATACGCCATTTAACCTCTGAAAAAAGTTATAATTCACACCAGTCTGGTGTAACAAACAGTCCGGATTTGTCAACTATTCCAAAAGTTGTGCCCATCTTCAAAAGTAAGTAACTCGGTAAACCTTCTGTGTAAATAGAAATTTAACATGCTAATAATAATAATAATAATAATAATAATAATAATAATAATAATAATAATAATGTCCTGGAAAGATGTGTTTCCTAAATTTAACAGGCATTTAGTTTTTTACTTATCAAAACATCTACTTGATTGTATTTCATAGGCGTTTCACTATCGAGCCAAGCAATCATCTCCAACAGTAGCCTAATGTGAGTTGTTAGATCATCCTAATTTTTTATTGTATGTCGTAAAGGTTATCAAAAAATGTCCATGCTCATGGAAACTGAATTTCTAACAAGCGCTATGCCTGTGTCAGTCACTGTATATTCACTATTTTTTAAGAAGTGCAGACATTATTGGTCGAACAAAGATCAAACAAATTCGCCACCCTTAGAAAGTAGCAGCACTTGTGCAATTGTAAATTATAAAATCATAGGGGCATCGGCAATATAAAGCCACGTGAAAAATTCTTATTCATTAATACTGAAGATTTGGGATATTAGTTTCACTGTGAGGGCACGAGTTTTGAAACGCACTATAGTAGGAAGTTGGTAACAATATGAATATCACAGCATCGCAGCCTACACATTGTAAACCTTATCAAGGGTGACTACGCCACTGAGCCCTTCACTCACTGACAATATGTTTCTAATACAAATTATTATTATTAGGTACATCAACGTGTACCTGCCAAAAATATGAATTTATTAAAAAATGAAATACATATCTGTACATTATAACAATATGTTGTGTGTTTATAACAGTTGCTAATGTTTTGCTTTTAAATATTATCCTTTAAGAAAATGTACATACTGATTATCAAAGAGCTTTCCTCAGTTCTCAGTCATTTGTTGCATATTAGTATAGGATGTTCAGGTACTTTGAAGTATCGAGCACTAAATGGTACACAATTAAAAAAAAAAAAAATTATCCAAACAGTTCATGATTTCCCTATATGTGTGGTATTGTTTCCCTCTATTAGTCGGGTTTTTCCACAAAGTCATAGTTACCTTGGATCGAGGGTGCTAGGAGTGGATAGTTGGTGAAACAGAGGCATCGATGCCAGAGCTAATCAACCAAAATCCATGCCTTTTTGACATAGCTATATACTCACATGCGTCTGTAGTGAGAGGTTACAATAGTAGGTGGGATTTCATTGTAAAGGTTGATGACGTCACACAACATCTAGTATGATAATGAGAGGTCGGGTCAGTAACGGCACGTTTTAATGCAGTTTTTCCGACTGCATGTGTGCAGAATAGCCTAATGTGAGGTAATTGTAACGGAATCACAGAGCATGATTAAAAAAAAAAAAAAAACTGGCTTTCTAAACATGGAATGGCCTTCATCACTTGATGAGATCACTGTTTTTCTGCCAAGATATTCGGCTGTGCGGGATAATGAGCATATTGAAATACTGACAGCTGCCGCCCCTCTTGGTGGTGAGCTTCGTTATGATAAAGTGGAAGTGGCAAAGGCTCTTTGGGATCAAATGAGCTGTACAACAGAACAGACCGAGCATCCATTCACTGACATACACATTCAGCGCTAGAGCAGAGGGTCTGGAAGATTTCAACGTAGGTGGATTTAAATGATAGTTGCCACGGGTACTGTTATCATGTCGGCTCTTCAATGGCTACTGGGAAAGGAGAGGGATCACGTGTTGGGGTATCCTGAGTGCAGTGATGTCAGTTTTTAATAATTAAATAATATATCATTCATTTATTAATTTTTTTTTTCAATCTAAAATGTCTGACCAGTTGATGGTGTTTTTATATACTTTAACAAAGGACACTAAATAAGTGTCAATACAACTTTAAATGAAACAATCTGTATAGGGATTTACCAATAATGGTTCAGAGAAATACACCCCCCCCCCCCAACCCAGTTCTCTTGAGTCCGATTTTGCATATGCTTCCTGTGCGTGGTTTTCAGTAATCTATTATCTATATTTAAAAAAAATATGTATATTTAGTTTGTGTAGGCCGTTTATGTTTTTTCATCTGTTGGTTGTTTTTTTTTTTTTGTTTTTTTGTGTTAATGTTTATTGTCTCCAGTCTTTTTGATTACAATAAATCATAATGGTGTTTAATGTCAAACTGACGTGCTCAACCCCACTACTTTGCCCAGTATCTGTTACTTGAACCCAATGATTCTTTTCTATAGTTAAAGTGTGAAACCACAATGCAAGAAGACTGTTCTGAAGATTGAAAAAAAAAACTAGTGATAGATGTGCTTGATTAAGCCTTTGCTTGCCTAGACTTGTCCTGATACCCATTTTATGTTGCGTTGAGCCACTAGCACAGGGTCTTTGTTGCGTGATATTGATGAAAGGAAGAGAGGGGTTAAAAATAATTCTATTGAAATGATTACTCCATTCGCAAGTCCGCCTGCTAGCTACTGCTCTCCCTGTAAATTTAGAAGTAATATTTATCGTCACTGAAAATTAGGTCACCAACGGACTCAAATACGAACACTTAATTGTCCCCCTACCATTAGAAACAATAGTTTAAAAATTTATGTAAAATGTTAAGTTGACGATATATCCCTTTCGATTTAAAGTGCACAATTCAAATGCTAAAGTGTAAATATATTATATTGTTCATGGAAGGATGTGCTTGTCGTTTGCGTCACAGCAATTCTTCAATAATTTCTGAGGCTCCATTTTAAACTAGAAACAATAGCTAGTCGTATGTAGCCTGTGCTTTGTCACTAAAGACAAGGATGTTGCTGAGTTGCCTTCCTGTGGATGTGTTTGTTCATTACAGCATTTGTTGCCAACTTTAAATGTAAAATAACTAAAACGTGTTGTAATATTAGTGTTCTGTAGTCCATAATTTTCACTCTTACTTTGCAGTGTTGTATCCAAATTTCACATAACTAATAATGAATAACCAGTTTCCATGATGAAAGGGCCCTTGTTGACGAATGTCCAATGATTTCAGGTTGTATCAGTCAGGGACAGCAGCTCGATCTTAGAGTATTGATAATGATGGGGAATTGAGGTCATCATCATGGGACTGACAGGCAAGAGTGTGAGCCATCGCGGCTTCCTGGAAATTGAGAAGTCGAATTATGTGTTCTACAGAACTGGATAATCTGGGCAATAAGGGATGCAACTAGGACAGCTTTCCAGCTTCTAGGGGACAACACAACACCAGATAATTGATATATAAAACATTCAGATTGTTTAGTTGTTTCACATATCTCGAAATGGGGAGTCTTACTTTTTAGGAGGAACATTTCACGTATTCATCAATTAGAGCTTAGTAAAATTATTTTCATTTTGCTATCTTTAGCAACGTATAAATGTTTGACAGTTGATACTATGTTATAGTAGGTTTGTTTAAGGTGCTAAAAGTATGTTTCGAATTTATTATCTCAAACAAACTATAATAATTTTGTTGATATAACTTATTTTTGGCAGGTGCAAAACCATTGCGCCTTGTAAATGAAAGCAAAGTAACTGCTTATGATTGTCGTTTAGCAAAAATATCCAGCAACTCAACTTCAGACTGTGTCAGTATCACAATATTCAAACATGACGTCACATATGATCTGATGACTATGGACATCGACCACTGGAAACAATGTTTACAACTTTAGACATTATATGTAAGAATAGATAGCTACTTACGTCATCATCGCCTGTGTTGACAACTAATTCGTTGTGCTAGTGTCCATTGGGTTCATGATTTCCACAGATATCTTCTGAGAAACAAAGCACTTTGTCTGGCTGAATGTGTAAGCTTAGTTTGTGTAAACATTTAACCTAGCATTTACTATTCTTTCAATTAAAATTACTGGGAGCCGTCTTGTGTATATGTAGCTATTGTAGCTGTCAAACATTTAAATCCAATATTAAAACATATCAAGACAACAAGAACAGACACAGCGAATCACAAACTGTCTGGAAATTGAAATGAATTGTGTTTTGATATGAAAGCTATAGTTTAAACGTACATTTTGTTCGACAATCACACGAATTCTAAGTTGGTGTCGCGACCTAATATAACACGGCTTGCACAGGGGATACAATGTCTGCTTTACGTCGTCGTTAAATTATCTTCACATTTGGTCGTCCCATTACACGAGCAATTTCATATCCCTTGTTCGCTTTGCCAATGGACTTTTATCTCCTGAACATCAGAATTAATTTTAAAAATAAAATCATGGTAGACATTTCAGAAAAATAAATTATAATTCAACTGTGTCTTCGCTCCTGTCCAAACGAAATGTGTTTGTATGAGATGATGAGGGTGATTTCCCTTCTAATGGCCAGCGTTTTGTGAGAGGATCATACAAGAAAAACCGCATCTTGTCTCCTGTGATTCTGCTATTGATAAATTTGCTGTCCTGATCAGCCACAGTGACTAGATCTCATCATTGTGAAAGTCGTTTCCATGTGGGATGCAATTTTTGTTTTGTGTTTTGACAGCTCCGCCCTGGCTTCTGCCGGAGCCGTGGATATAGCCAGGGAATAAATATGGCTTACCATAGATATGGCATACCGGCTGAAATGTGTTTCTGTGACTTCTTCACGGGTGATCTTCATCCGTGTGGTGGCACTTTGAGTCACAAGGTGTTTATCGCTTGTGTGATGTCCTTGTGGGGTACAACTAGATCTCATGCAAGTGTTATATAATTGCCATTACAGTTTTCCGTAAACATAATTTGTGGTATCATTTCCCTTCAAACGTTTATATTGATTATTGTTATATCCCTTGATTATTGGAACCAGTACGTAATTAAAACTTACTTTCGTCCTTTTCAGGACGAAATTTTTTGTCATTTGAAGCCCTACTCTGGCTTTTGCCAGGGGCCGCAATATAGGCAGGCCATACATATGGCCAAATGTCTGAACGCGGTTTCTGGGACCTCTCCACGGCGATCCTCATCCGCATGGTGGCACTTTGTGTCATCGGGTGTTTATCGCTTGTGTGATGTCCTGGTGGGGTAGAAAGTCTGTCAGTCAGTCATTATTGGAACCCATTTAGGCAAATATTGAGTACATTCAGTTCCGGTAAATGTAACTTTAAACTCCATTCATTATTCCCCCGATCTGTGCAACAATCACAATCATGTGTCATCATTATTTCTGTGACAATTCGATTGTATGTTCGACCATCTGTGCAGGTAAAGTGGACCATAGCGTCATTTTTCTGTGTATTGTTTCGTCAGCATTATTATTGGTTCTTACAAAGATACAGTTGACTAAACTTGCTCAATTGTTAGTTGCTCTTAGCTGTGAGCCCTACCCAATGCTGAATGCACACCGGGACAAACTTTGGGGAATGTAATGGTGCATTAAATGACAATTCCCAGGACTGTAGAAAAGCTGATCCACACGGGGTGGACAACCATGACTACGGCACATGTAGGCCAAAGCTCGTACCTCTCACCGCGGCTCTCATTGAAACAGGTTCCCAACTGGCTGCCTGCTCAACGTAGACATGATGACCTGTCCACTGAATTCAGAGTGCATCTGCCTGAGATAATAGAAACTAACGGTCCGCAAACGCAATAAACGATATATTCAAAATTAATAGGCAAGCTAATATAAAGTCCTGGAGAGAAGTGCTAGTCAAGAAGTGGAGAACAACAAGGGCTTTCCGGAATTGATTACAGCGGAAAAGCACTAAATATTAGTTCATCATAATCATGTGCCCGACCAGCTGGCGTAGGCGCTCATGCGTCTCCACAGATCACGATCCCTGGTTGACTGGAACAGCTCTCTTGATAATATACCTCCATCGTTTTAGCCCATCCAGCATCAGCTCTCTTGGTCTGCCTCTGCCGCTTTTTTTTCCACTGATCTTTCCAGTTGTCACGATGTTCTCCAATGTCTTTCTTTTCAGCATGTGGACGAAGAACAATGTTGTCTCTTTCTTATTGTTGTATATAGAGATCTACTTTCATTAACCTCTTTCAAGCAATCGTTGTTAGTTACTCTGGTCGTCCACGGTATTCGTAACATTCGTATCAGAAACCACATCTCTGTTGCTACCAAATTCTTTCTAATTAAAATACTAAGGATTTTTTGTTTTTCCTGAAAAAAGTCTATCAGATGACACTGATAAACAGCTCAGTTTGAAACAGCCAGGTTTTACTAACATATACTGCACTTACTTGAGCAAAGGATCGATTGTATTTCCTAACTTCACAGTGAATTTACAGCGAAACTCCGACAACTGAGGAGTCACAGTGGGATCACTCAGAAAAGTCTCGACCTATACTAAAATGGGCATCGAGAAATGTTCTTGTAAGTTGAGACATGATCTTCCATTTCAGCGAGCGAGCGGTCATCGACCTGACAAATTTATCTGGTAGAGTGTACTTAATACAGTGACTGCTGTGGAAAGGTGCCAGTCTGTTCTCTGCATGTCTTACCATAGTTTTGCCTATTGGAACTACATAAACATATTGCTGTATGTATTTAATGAGGAGTGGGAACGAAAAGAGGTTGAGAACGTTAGTTTGACACGAAATCACCAAAATATAATGTAAAAGAAGCTAAAAATAGTATTGCGTCGATACACTTTGGAAACTTGGTTATTGCGTTCTGCATTACATTTTCAGATGTTATATCATGTTCCTATTATTGTTTAAGAACATGGCGGGATACTACTTGTCTTAAAGTATAATCAGAACATTGTGGGATACACACCTGTCTTATAGTATATTTACAACATTGTGGAGTACAGACATATGTAACATATGTAATAGTATAACTAGAACACTGTGAATACACTCATGCCTAATAATAAAACCTAAACATTAAACTGTTTGGCAAGGGCTTACACAAATACCTTTCAAAAACATACTTATGTGTGTGCGTACATGCACGCGCGTGTGATTGTGTGTGCAAGCAATGTTTGTGTAGATGTGTGTGTGTACGTATGTATGTGCATGCGTGTGTGTGTGTGTGTGTGTGTGTGTGTGTGTGTGTGTGTGTGTGTGTAAAAGCAGTAATATAAGAGCGCCCAAATATCTCTAAAATCAGGAAGCAGTTTCCTTTACAAGGAAACTACCGTGCTGGTAGATATTGTCCTTCCACTTGAAGCAATATCGTGTAACTACCGTGCTTTTAAATATATATTGCATTTCCACTTGAAACAGAATCTTGTAACTGTAGTGCTGGAACACATATATTGTCCTTGTAATTGAAATAATATCTTGTAACTGCCGTGCTGGTAGATAGATATTGTCCTTCCACTTAAAGTAATATCGTTTAACTTCTTTGCTAGTACATATACATTGTCTGTCTACTTGAAGTAATGTCTTGTAACAGCCGTGCTAGGAGACATTTGTAGTCATTCCACTTAAAGTAAAATCTGTAAAAGAAAGTGTAAGAATTGGGCAAATATATGTGTTTTCAACACAACAAAATGTGTAACGTGTGTGTCTTAGTGAATTGTGTAGTCTATGTTGTGTGTGTGTGTGTATACACACAAATACACCACACACACACACACACACACACACACACTACACAGACTGATTGAGACATACACAACATATATTTTATGGAATGTATCCTTGTATAGTTTTTTTCTTAATTCAAGTTTTGGAAATGAACATATTTAAATGGGAGCTAAAATATCGCAAAACAACCACTCAGGAGAAACGGATATTTGTATCGTCTGTTATACATATATATATGAATATAGGGTTTGATAGGACATGTTTATCATATACTACATGAGATTGCTACGCCACTGGTAAGAGCGAACTGTCCGGAAACAACTGTAACAGTAGACATTCCATCATATCGCTGCAGCTAGAGATGAATTGTCCGGAAACAACTATAACAGTAGACATTCCATCATATCGCTGTAGCAAGAGATAAATTGTCCGGAAACAACTATAACAGTAGACATTCCATCATATCCCTGCAGCTAGAGATAAATTGTCCGGAAACAACTATAACAGTTGACATTCCATCATATCGCAGTAGCAAGAGATGAATCGTACGGAAACAACTATAACAGTTGACATTCCATCATATCGCTGCAGCTAGAGATAAATTGTCCGGAAACAACTATAACAGAAGATATTCTATCTTTTTGTTGCAGCAAGAAATGAAGTGTACGGAAACAACTTTGACATTAAACATATCATCATCTCGCAGCAAGAAAAGTGAATATGGAAAGTATGGAACTCTAAATTTTACTATATCAAAATGCAAGTGTTATCGCAACATAAGCCAGGGGAAGGTGGCGCGACAGTTTAATGCATTCGAAAAAAAAAATGCCTGAGGAAATTATCAACTTAAAATGGTATACATTTAAGTGTGGTGAAGAAATACGAAACCACTAGAACCAACAGTCATCAGACAGAGATGAAAGCCAAATAATGGAAACATCCTTAAAAGACACAAGCAAAGAATCATCAAACAGGCACTAGCCTGCGAAATAGACGGAATAAAGAAGCGAGGACGTCCAAAAAAAAAAAAAAAAAAAAAAGAAGATTGGTGAGAGAGGCCAAAGCTGCTGGACTGGTTTCCATCCATGATATGCCCCTAGCCAATTCACTCCAAGTCGTCATTTCTTTTGTCATGGCGTGAAGTTTACTTCATGCTAATTCCATCTCGTTACCCCTTTATCTAGTTTCCTTCTCCATATATATATATATATTGTTATGCCGTCTTTATTTCTAAGCAAATGTCCCAGTGACTATTTTAGTTTGTGTCCGTCGGATAGACAATTCATGAAGACGACTATCTCATTCTTTAGTACACCTTATGTTTCTTCAGTGGTAGTTTTTTTTTTTTTTTTTTTAAATAATGTTTTTATTTCTCATTACACGTTAATATTAAAAGAAGTAATAATTATTTAAAAAAAAATATTAGATAGCATTTGTACTAATAGTAAAATTACACATATAATGATTAAACCCTTTAAGACCATCCCCAAGTAATTTTTTAGTGTGAGAGCTTCGATGAGTTTAAGCCGTGTTTAACTGCACAGTACTATATTAATATTGATTATTAATATGTTGCCTTGAGATGATATTTTACGTTTGTGTATTTTATTCTTTGCATATGATAGCATCGGCGTAATGCTGACCACATTACACACAGAGTGCTGATGGTCTGTAAAAATATGGGACGCTCTGCCCAAATGCCCGATGCGCCGAAGGGCGTGAAAAGGGATCTTTACTTTTACTTTTTATATGATAGCCTACAGTTCAAGACGCAGCGGTTGTGAGTCGAGTTTCCTATTTCTAGACAACGAATCATATCAGTCCTCGATTCACGTTGAAGAGTTCTAGAAACTGTTTAAGAATTAGAATAAGTGTTTGCAATGGTTTAAGGAAGAATGCAATTTACTTGAGCTGATTTGAACTGAGAAGCGGTATCATACTACTCCGGTCATTCAATTCAAAACTCCGTTCTCATCTTCAACAGCCAGTTGAAGTTTCGTTTAAAGCAGCGGCAGCATGAATGATAGTCTGTCTTTTCTTTACCTTGAATGTTGAGAGTTGGCGAGATCCATGTGTTACTCCACTCTACACAAGTATCTTCGCACTGTAACAATTAATGTGTACTTATGCACTGTTCACTCGCTTCAAAAAGACCTTAATAACATCAAGCTTGTCTTGTATCAGTTAGCATTTGAGGGAAATCGTCTTTGTTCAAAGTTCCTGTTTATCCATTCTAGGCTGGACATTTCAAAAATTGGTATAGTGGTGTTCTTGTCCAGCTGCCGTTCCTAACGCCCATTAACCACTTCATCAATCCAGTAATCTTTTCCAGTAATCTGAGTATAAACCGTATTGCAGGGGAAAAAAAAAGAATTAGCTTTACCTTCATAAAATTGTCCTGAATATGTTAGGCCAGTTTCGTATGTTAGAATGATGTGGAGGAATATGCTTTTACTTTCCAAGACATGTCATGTTACGTGTGTTAGGTTGAACTGAGCCAAGCGCATGTGGTAAGTCTGACTGACTGACTTTCTACCCCACCAGGACATCACACAAGCGATAAACACCCGATGAAACAAAGTGCCAACATGTGGTTGAGGATCGCCGTGGAGAGGTCCCAGAAACCGCGTTCAGATAATTGGCCATATTTATGGCTTGTCTATATTGCTGCCCTTGGCAAAAGCCAGATTAGGACTTCAAACAAAAAAATGTCATCCTAAAAAAAGATTTAAAAAAACGATAAAGATACGTGGTAAGTGTTGCTCGGGAAAGGAAAGGGATTGGACGCTAAGAATAATTTGCCTGATGGCAAATCATGTGCAAGCAACGTCGACCACACAAGTTTTTTTAAAAGTCAAATCACAAGCAAGATACGTGGACTGCCAAAGTTACTTAGATATGACAAATATATATATATATATATATTTATATATATATATATATATATATATATATATATATATATATATATATATATATATATATATATATATATATATATATATATATATATATATATATATATATATATATATATATATATATATATTTATCAGTGAGAATAAAGTCATCAAGGGACGCAAATACGATCTTTGTCCAGCATTCAGGGGAAACAATAGCTATCATTTGTTTGAAAAGGAAACACGCAAGTTATTAAATTTGTTCAGACTTTATTACATCGAACATGCCTAATTTGTTAAAAGAAACAAAACACCTATTAATCTGGCCGAAATGTGCAAAATGTGTTTTACTTTACTGCATTTAAGAACACTATATTATTGATTAAGGTCAATATACTATTCTGTTGTTGTTAATGATTGTGTGAAAAGATGTGGAATATTTGTTAGCGAATAAGCTATCCTGTGTTAACAAAAGTATCCATAAGTAATATTTGGCAGGTGCTCATTGGTGCACTTTGTAAAAATACATGTATTTTTTTTTTTTTTTTTAATGATTGAATTAACCAGAGAAACTGACACAAATCGCAGTAACACGATTGACTCATCTCTGTTTGTGATCAGCATACACATAACACAATCTGAGTGTTTGTGATAAGTATACACACACACAACACGATCTGTCTGTTTGTGATCTGTATACACACAAAACACGATCTGTCTGTTTGTGATCTGTATACACGCACCACACGATCTGACTGCTGTGATCAGATTATACACACAAGACCTGCGAGTTTTATACACACATGACATGACTGTTTGTGATCAGATTATACACACAAGACATGACTGTTTATGATCAGATTATATACACATGACATGACTGTTTGTGATCAGATTATGCACACAAGACATGCGAGTTTATGATCAGATTATACACACAAGACATGACTGATTGTGATAAGATTATACACACAAGACATGCGAGTCTGTGATAAGATTATACACACAAGACCTGCGAGTTTGTGATCAGATTATACATACAAGGCATGCGAGTTTGTGATCAGATTATACACACAAGACCTGCGAGTTTATGATCAGATTATGCACACAAGACATGCGAGTTTGTGATCAGATTATACACACAAGACATGCGAGTTTGTGATCAGATAACGCACACAAGACATGCGAGTTTGTGATAAGATTATACACACAAGACCTGCGAGTTTATATTCAGATTATACATACAAGGCATGCGAGTTTGTGATCAGATTATACACACAAGACATGTGAGTTTATGATCAGATTATGCACACAAGACCTGCGAGTTTATGATCAGATTATGCACACAAGACATGCGAGTTTGTGATCAGATTATACACACAAGACATGCGAGTTTGTGATCAGATTATGCACACAAGACATGCGAGTTTGTGATCAGATTATGCACACAAGCCATGCGAGTTTGTGATCAGATTATAAACACAAGACGTGCGAGTTTGTGATCAGATTATACGCACAAGACCTGCGAGTTTGTGATCAGATTATACACACAAGACAAGAATGTTTGTGATCAGATTGTACACACAAGACATGCGAGTTTGTGATCAGATTATACACACAAGACATGCGAGTTTGTGATCAGATTATACACACAAGACATGCGAGTCTGTGATCAGATTGTACACACAAGACATGCGAGTTTGTGATCAGATTATACACACAAGACATGCGAGTCTGTGATAAGATTATACACACAAGACATGACTGTTTGTGATCAGATTATACACACAAGACATGTGAGTTTATGATCAGATTAAACACACAAGACCTGCGAGTTTATATTCAGATTATACATACAAGGCATGCGAGTTTGTGATCAGATTATACACACAAGACCTGCGAGTTTATGATCAGATTATACACACAAGACCTGCGAGTTTATGATCAGATTATACACACAAGACCTGCGAGTTTGTGATCAGATTATACACACAAGACCTGCGAGTTTGTGATCAGATTATACACACAAGACATGACTGTTCGTGATCAGATTATAAACGAAGACCTGATTGTTTGTGATTAGATTATACATACAAGACTCGACTGTTTGTGATCAGTTTACAGATACAGTTTTTGGGGGGGGGGGGGGGGGGGGGGGGGGGGACATTAAAACATCCTCGCCTGTACAGTTCGTGGCGACAGCATCAATCATGCGGCTCTAAATACTTAGTTTTATGACTTTCTGTCTACACCACCCCAAAAAGTGGTACATATATATATACATATATACTGTTAAAATATATACACACGTAGTTAAAATGTATACACACAAAGGTAAAATATATGTGCACATAGTTAAAATGTGTACACACATAGCTAAAATTTAATAGTACCAGTGTTGACAAGGTTTTAGCGCGTTTCTTGCATCTCTGCTGCGACTTCTGTTGCAACGTCATCTCTATAGCAACGACTTGTGTGACTCTCTGGTCGTATTTTAACATACGTGTCCGGCCAGTTTAGTAATGTACTCTTGTCTCAAGGAGAATAGAACTCGTCACCATCAACATAAAATACAAGTAGCTTTCATTCCAATGTTTTCTATCAGTATTTTACCTTATAGTTCAGACATGGAAGCTTTCGGCAATGTTAGGCGTGTGTAGACATTTATCATTGCAGCATTAGTTGATACAACCTCACTGGTGTCCAGACCACGATCATTATAATCAACATCAGGTTATTCAGTGTAAGACGGGTGTTCAAGGTGTCAATGCCTTTTTCTAGGCTTTTGCCTCACCACCTTCCTAAACTAACGTTAGTACCTACCAAATCTCTTTTCTGACACTTGTTCTCACCACTCCCTTCATAGCTATAATGCTAACCAACCCCTTCATTGACTTTAGCTCTCACCATCTTCCTTCACTGACTCTTGTTCTCATCATCTTCCTTCATTCACTCTTGTTCACATTCTCATAATGTCCCTTCACTGACTTTTTTCTCATTGTCTCTCATTATTCACATGTATGCTCATCATCGTCTTTCACTGTCTCTTGTCTGATATAGCCAATGTTTAAATATCAACTTGTATTCATGGCAACAAAAGCGTTAGCGGTAATGAATTTTTCGATATCTTAGAATCGTTGTGTTTGATTTCAAATCATAACCACAGATATTGGTCTAATGTTTAACTGGCCGTCAGACCGGATGGTTTATATGTACCTCCTAGCTGTTCACCCTCTCTCTCTCTCTCTCTCTCTCTCTCTCTCTCTCTCTCTCTTTATATATTCAGATTATACATACAAGGCATGCGAGTTTGTGATCAGATTATACACACAAGACATGTGAGTTTATGATCAGATTATGCAGACAAGACCTGCGAGTTTATGATCAGATTATGCACACAAGACATGCGAGTTTGTGATCAGATTATACACACAAGACATGCGAGTTTGTGATCAGATTATGCACACAAGACATGCGAGTTTGTGATCAGATTATGCACACAAGCCATGCGAGTTTGTGATCAGATTATAAACACAAGACATGCGAGTTTGTGATCAGATTATACGCACAAGACCTGCGAGTTTGTGATCAGATTATACACACAAGACAAGAATGTTTGTGATCAGATTGTACACACAAGACATGCGAGTTTGTGATCAGATTATACACACAAGACATGCGAGTTTGTGATCAGATTATACACACAAGACATGCGAGTCTGTGATCAGATTGTACACACAAGACATGCGAGTTTGTGATCAGATTATACACACAAGACATGCGAGTCTGTTATAAGATTATACACACAAGACATGACTGTTTGTGATCAGATTATACACACAAGACATGTGAGTTTATGATCAGATTAAACACACAAGACCTGCGAGTTTATATTCAGATTATACATACAAGGCATGCGAGTTTGTGATCAGATTATACACACAAGACCTGCGAGTTTATGATCAGATTATACACACAAGACCTGCGAGTTTATGATCAGATTATACACACAAGACCTGCGAGTTTGTGATCAGATTATACACACAAGACCTGCGAGTTTGTGATCAGATTATACACACAAGACATGACTGTTCGTGATCAGATTATAAACACAAGACCTGATTGTTTGTGATTAGATTATACATACAAGACTCGACTCTTTGTGATCAGTTTACAGATACAGTTTTTGTCTAGGGGGGGGGGGGGGGGGGGGGGGGGGGGGGGGGGGGGGGGGGGGGGGGGACATTAAAACATCCTCGCCTGTACAGTTCGTGGCGACAGCATCAATCATGCGGCTCTAAATACTTAGTTTTATGACTTTCTGTCTACACCACCCCAAAAAGTGGTACATATATATATACATATATACTGTTAAAATATATACACACGTAGTTAAAATGTATACACACAAAGGTAAAATATATGTGCACATAGTTAAAATGTGTACACACATAGCTAAAATTTAATAGTACCAGTGTTGACAAGGTTTTAGCGCGTTTCTTGCATCTCTGCTGCGACTTCTGTTGCAACGTCATCTCTATAGCAACGACTTGTGTGACTCTCTGGTCGTATTTTAACATACGTGTCCGGCCAGTTTAGTAATGTACTCTTGTCTCAAGGAGAATAGAACTCGTCACCATCAACATAAAATACAAGTAGCTTTCATTCCAATGTTTTCTATCAGTATTTTACCTTATAGTTCAGACATGGAAGCTTTCGGCAATGTTAGGCGTGTGTAGACATTTATCATTGCAGCATTAGTTGATACAACCTCACTGGTGTCCAGACCACGATCATTATAATCAACATCAGGTTATTCAGTGTAAGACGGGTGTTCAAGGTGTCAATGCCTTTTTCTAGGCTTTTGCCTCACCACCTTCCTAAACTAACGTTAGTACCTACCAAATCTCTTTTCTGACACTTGTTCTCACCACTCCCTTCATAGCTATAATGCTAACCAACCCCTTCATTGACTTTAGCTCTCACCATCTTCCTTCACTGACTCTTGTTCTCATCATCTTCCTTCATTCACTCTTGTTCACATTCTCATAATGTCCCTTCACTGACTTTTTTCTCATTGTCTCTCATTATTCACATGTATGCTCATCATCGTCTTTCACTGTCTCTTGTCTGATATAGCCAATGTTTAAATATCAACTTGTATTCATGGCAACAAAAGCGTTAGCGGTAATGAATTTTTCGATATCTTAGAATCGTTGTGTTTGATTTCAAATCATAACCACAGATATTGGTCTAATGTTTAACTGGCCGTCAGACCGGATGGTTTATGTGTACCTCCTAGCTGTTCACCTCTCTCTCTCTCTCTCTCTCTCTCTCTCTCTCTCTCTATATATATATATATATATATATATATATATATATATATATATATATATATATATATATATATATATATATATCTTTTTCTCTCTCTCTCTCTCGGTTCCTCTCATAGGCCTTAACAACATTCAGCTTGTCTTGCCTTCACTTAATATCACGTGCTGCTGAACTAGCCAGTTTGTGTGGTTGTGTGATGTGCTTATAGGAGATTAGGAAAATGATCAAAGTAATAATATATGGAGACTAATATTTCCTTGCATAAAAAAGAAATTATTGAACTCAAAAAAACAAAAACAAAAACAACAAAAACAGTTCATATACGTCGCATTTTACAAACAGGACACTAATGCATTGTATACTATTGATTAAATACATTATTCTACTATGGTGGTATACTAAAACAACATATCCTACAACTCAAATAAACACTGATAGTTGTAAATCTTCTCATAAAATAGGTCCATCAAATTTACAAGGTCTAGTTAAACTAAACAAACTGAATCATTCAAATCTCAAACGGGCAGATTGTTTCCGCTGGTAGGTAGACAGGGACTTAAAAACAATATTAACAGTTACCTTTTTTAAAATCACTTTATTGTCTATTTCTTTCTGACAATCTATTTCTTTCTGACAATCTATTTCTTTCTGACAATCTATTTCTTTCTGACAATCTATTTCTTTCTGACAATCTATTTCTTTCTGACAATCTATTTCTTTCTGACAATCTATTTCTTTCTGACAATCTATTTCTTTCTTCTGACAATCTATTTCTGACAATCTATTTCTTTCTGACAATCTATTTCTTTCTGACAATCTATTTCTTTTTCTTTCTGACAATCTATTTCTTTCTGACAATCTTCTTTTCTATTTTTCTGACTGACTGACAATCTATTTTCTTTCTGACAATCTATTTCTTTCTGACAATCTATTTCTTTCTGACAATCTATTTCTTTCTGACAATCTATTTCTTTCTGACAATCTATTTCTTTCTGACAATCTATTTCTTTCTGACAATCTATTTCTTTCTGACAATCTATTTCTTTCTGACAATCTATTTCTTTCTATTTCTTTCTGACAATCTATTTCTTTCTGACAATCTATTTCTTTCTGACAATCTATTTCTTTCTGACAATCTATTTCTTTCTGACAATCTATTTCTTTCTGACAATCTATTTCTTTCTGACAATCTATTTCTTTCTGACAATCTATTTCTTTCTGACAATCTATTTCTTTCTGACAATCTATTTCTTTCTGACAATCTATTTCTTTCTGACAATCTATTTCTTTCTGACAATCTATTTCTTTCTGACAATCTATTTCTTTGAGCCGCGTAGTGCAGTAACTAGAACACTTGCCTGTCAACCCGGTGTCCCTCTGAGACCAAACAAGTGGACAGCCTTGTACAGAGAGAACTACATCTTTTAAAGACATGTAAAGGCCACTATATAAATTTGAGACAACGGGCGAAAGCTAGTGCACCCCTGGATCGACAACATCAATGAGTTGGCTTTCCGTGATACCTTGATAAAGGCAGGTTGCCACAATGGAGCTGCTTAATAATGATGATATCTGAAGCTGCACGTTTTAGCTAATTGTGCATGTGTATTAGGTAATGTTTTATTTTGTGTAGTCGAAGCTTCTGGGCCTCGTACCGTAATTACCGGATCTAAAGTGTGGGCGGCAACTGAGGTTGAGGTTACCTTATTACGAGCATTTCTCCTGGCTTTGTTATAACTTACAGCAACCCTTGCACCTCATTGTTCTGTTCATACGTTTAGGTAATATAGCTTAAATCTTGCAGCTATGTGGTCTCAAGGCATGGTGTGCTAGAGATCCCTGGTTCGAACTCCGGTATGGGCAGATATTTATTTTCACGGGGCCTTCTAGTATATTCCCCTTGGTCTCTGGAGAGTAATACCAGATGTCTATTTGTATTCTGACGCACATAAAAAAATTCCTTGACAGTTATAAATCGAAAAGAGTAGATTAATTGCGCTACCCGGGAAAATTTGGAATTAAAAATCTACCCAAATTATGTCAGGATCCTTACCGGTGCAACAGAGTTCATGCACTGTGCTGAGATTTTTTAGACTCAGACGTGAGCTTAGAAGAAGAATGGGGAACTTATAGGTTAACCCCTTGTTCCAGCATGTTGATCCGTTGAAAAAAACATAAACAGCTTACATTTTTTTTTAAATTGCCATTTAGTGTGGATGTCAACCCTGTAGTCTCTTGCATTGTTTTATCTAATCATAGAACCAGTCTCAGTGTCGAATGCAAGAACCTAAGCAGCCAAAGATACATATTTTATTATTGTCGTTTCTAATGGCGATGCTGGGATACTGATTGTTGGTTGATATAACAAGACAATCTACGAACTGAGAAATACTTGCTCACGCAATAATAGTCAAAGAAGAGTAAATACTACCAATAAGGTTAAGGGGTGTACAATTTTTTTTTTATTAATGACATACACCTTTTTTAACTGAAAGTCGATGTTAATTCAGAGTTAACTGAAGTCAGAGAAGAAACAAAATTAGTATAGCTGTAGAGAATGATGCACCTGGGTGTAACCAGAGGGTCTGGCCTGCTCACTACACTCAGTGTTAAGGCAAGACTTATATATATATATATATATATATATATATATATATATATATATATATATATATATATATATATATATATATATATATATATATATATATATATATATATATATATATATATATATATATATATATATATATATATATATATATATATACATATTAATAATACGATTTTAACCATTAGTATTAGAACTTTGCGCTGGCTGCTCAAGATGGGGACAGAGCGCGTACTGGAAGGCACAGGTCGCTGTGATGTCAATTCTTGACTCAAATCATCTCAACTCAACTTAACGTGTAATTATACTGAATGACCGTTGGCTTCACAGAATATTCAATGCAGCATGGATACAACAAACGGCCCCTATTGATTGGCAACATGCAATAGTTATACCATTGTGGAAGAACAAAGGAAGCAAACGAGAATGCGGTCAATATCGAGGCATCTCTCTTTTAAGCCATGTTGGCAAAATGTATGCCAAGATAATAGAAACAAGACTGCGACCAGTGATAGAACCACAGCTGGCAGAAGAACAGATGGGATTTAGGACAAAAAGAAGCTGCACAGATGCAATCTTCACACTTAAACAGGTAATATAAAAGAACATTGAATACAATAAGAACTTATTTGTGGCATTCTTAGACCAGGAGAAGGCATTTGACAGAGTCGACAGACAATTATTATTTAAAATAATGGCAAGATATGGAGTAAGCGAACACCTCATCGAAGTGTGCAAAAGTTTATACAGGGATTGTAGAAGTGTAGTTAGAATAAATCAGGGAACATCTCATCCTTTCACAATGACATCTGGAGTAAGACAGGGGTGTGTCTTATCACCACTGCTGTTTATCACCTACATCGACAGTATATGCAAGAATGCCAAGCCCATGAATGAAGATCTTAGTAAGATCAACGAATTACTCTTTGCAGATGACCAGGCCTTGATAGCAGATACAGCCATGAAATTGCAACAACATCTAACATCCATGAATGAAGAATGTAAAACAAATAATATGAAAATCAACATAGAAAAGACAGAAGTAATGTCAATAGGAAAAAAGAAGACAGATCTAAACATAACAATAGAATACAAAGGCATTAAACAGGCATCTGAGTTTAAATATCTGGGAACTACATTTACCGAAGATGGGAAATTGGATCAAGAAATTGACATTAGATGCAGTAAAGCAAACCATTATTGGGACAGCTAGCCCCCCTCTTACAGCATAAGACAATCCCAGTCAGCATAAAGAGACATCTTATTCAAAGCATATTTATTCCAACTCTGTGCTACCAGTGCCAGACATGGTCACTCACAACAAACCATAAAAGAAAATTAGTAACCACGGAAATGAGATGTCTGAGAAGGGCTGTAGGAGTGACCATAAGAGATTAGATCAGAAATGAGATCATAAGAGAACAAGTCGGCACAGAACCAATTCTGGATTACATACAAAGACAGCAAGTGAAATGGTTTGCCCACTTAGAGAGAATGCCTTGTGACAACATACCATACAAAGCATACATGGAAAGAGAAGAAGGACGTAGAGCACGGGGTAGACCAAGAACAAGATGGAAGGATAACATCAGAGAAACTCTACAACAGCACGATGTGCCTATGGTCGAGGCAGCCAGAAGAGCTAGAAACAGAACCTTATATCTCCCTCGACACCCACAGCGGTAAAAGAGGAAGTGAAGAAGAAGAAGAAGAAGACCGTTGAAGCAATAGCGCCTAATTGCACAGTAGAATAATTACCCTGGACATTAACTAAAATAAAATAAACTCCATCGCCGTTTACTAAGATTCTTAACTGAATCAAGATTTTCAGTCACAACTTATGTCCAATTTATTGTTCTGTGTCACAACTGGTATCCCGTTTATTGCCCTGTATTTACCGCATTGATGACACAAGAAAAGACTGCTGAAAGCATTACAACTTAAAGCACTTAGCCTATTTGGCATTACCTATCATGATGTGAAACGCTTGTCTGAGCTGAGGATATGATAAAACATCGTCTGTTTAAACTTTAGATTTCATTCATTGTTTAAGTAGCAGGACACTTTCATGTTTTCATTATAGCAAAATGGTGTCCTCTTTGTCATTTCTGCATAAAAGCATGTTTCTGAATTCCTTTAAAGGCTTTGCCAGGATATATGTATGCTTTGGCTCGCAGGTTACTCGTGTCAGGACATAGCACATTTTCACACACTGAAGAGCGAGGTAACATGTCAGTGCAAACATCTAACAAGAATAATTGCAACATTAAAACGGTTAACAAATTTGTGTCAAATGTGTACTAATATTTGAACTAACTAGTTTATAACTAACGAATCGTAATCACCTCGTGGGATGCAATTTTTAGTTATTTTGAAGCCCCACCCTGGTTTGTGCACGGGCCCTTAAATATAGCTGGCCCTTAAATACTGCCTAACGGGGTTTGTGGGACCTCTCCACGGATGATCCTCATCCGCATGCTTGTACTGTATGTCACCGGGTGTTTATCGCTTGGTGAGGTGCAACTTACCTACCTAAATAAAAATACCGATTATCGTATTTCGTAAACATCAGTTTGTGTGCTCATTGATATAGTTGAAGACAGTTGGATCCTTTTGAAAGAAAGTAAGAAAGGTGACAGAAATACAGCCAAACAGTTTCATAAATGCCACAATACTTGTTGACAAGAGTCTAAGTGTCTTATTTACTGCAAAAATAAAATAAAATGTATGTAACTTTCTAAATACGGCAAAAACGATCAGACAAGTAGTGACGTCAATAACTCAGAGAACATACCAAGAATCATGGGTGTTCTTGACGAGTTTTTAAAACACACACAAAACGCAGACAGTTGCTGTGATCTCACAATGGAAGGACACTTGATCACAGATAATACCTTTTCTCGCCAACTTACACTTTAAAAATAATCAAAGGCCTTGTGGAACAGCAATCGAAGAAGCGATTCATAAACTAACGGACATGAGTCGAACAACACAGGGCAGTTACCTTACTCTGTGTAATAAAATGCAAAAATCCAGTTAACAAACATAACTACGATAATCGTCTCGAATGTCAAGTTGGCAAATATCCCGATTGTCGACGTTGTGGTATTTATTGTGTATCATTGGAATGGTAGAGATGGTGACTAGTCAACTCCAGGTTTGCTGTCTGTTGGATTAACACACCAGGGATGAGAATCAAACAAAAGCAAATACAGTAATACAGTAACGTTAAAGCACCACTAGAGTAAAGGAACAACCCACAGTCTGACGTGGGGGAGTGTAAGAGATGTATCAAATAGACACCAAGCACAGGCTATGTTTCAGAATGACTCTGTGGTAAGCTCATGTTAGATAACGGCTGCGATATTGTCATGATGACATCAATTAACGCAAAATCACTGATGTTTAAAGCAGATTCATATGAATAATCAACAGGTTATTCCGTCTACGACTCGTGTTGAAGTTGTGAATACATTTTGACTGATGCTTTTATTTTCATAAACTCCGTTTACTAATAATTGTTCTTATCGCCTGCCTTCCTTAACTCTTGTTCTCATCATTTTCATTTACTGCATCTCGTTCTCATCATCTTCATTCAATGACTCGTTTTCATCATCTCTCTTCACCAAGTTACGTTCTTATCGTCTCCCTTCACTGACTGTCGTTCTCATCATGCTGCTTAATTGACTTTTGTTCTCATCATCCCCTTCACTAACTCTTGTTTTCATCATCCCCCTTCACCGACTCTTGTTTTCATCACCTCCCTTCACTAAATTGTGTTCCCTCCTGCTTTCATTTTATCTTATCTGATGTAATGTTTAGAGGTCAACTTGTATTCACGGCAACAGAAGCGTTGCCTTCCATGCATTGTTCAGTATCAACCTTGAATCGCTATCTTGTATATTATCAAATTTAAAATAAAATACAAGATTAGTGTAATGTCTAAGTGGTTTTCAGACAGCGATGATCTATCTGTAACTCCAAAACGTTCTCTCTCTCTCTCTCTCTCTCTCTCTCTCTCTCTCTCTCTCTCTCTCTCTCTCTCTCTCTCTCACACACACACACACCAACCACACTCCCCCTCCGCCCCTCTGTCACACTGTCTCTCTCCCTTTCTCTCTCTCTCTCTCTCTCTCACACACACACACACACACCAACCACACTCTCCTCACTCTGTCACACTGTCTTTCTCCCTTTCTCTCCCTCTCTCATAATCAGCCAGGCTGTGTGATGTGCTTAAAAGAGACCGAAAACATAATAATACTGTTCATCTGGCGTCACATCAAACATACATAGAACGTTTCGACATCCCTCTGACATCTTTAAAATAACAATATTTCAGGATCTTCGTTTCTTAAATAATTACATTGCAAACGTATCTACTCTGAATTTACTTGTATCTCAAAGTGCATCGTGTGCACCAGCCAAAAATGTCCGAAGTCTTGTTCAATTACACTTATCTGTCGATATGAATAATTTAAGATATGCATGTCCCAGTATAATAAAAAGAACAATAACGTATTGCATATGTTTGATAAATAAATCCTCATACATATGTGGTACACTAATATGACATCTTCTACAACTCTGACAAACAGATGTTCTAGAACGTCTTTGATAAAAAGAGGGCTTACAAATTTTATAATGACCATATAAACTAAACAAACTGCATAGTTTAAATAACAGAAACACACATTGTTGTTGCCCCTATCAAGTAGACAGGAGCTCGAATACAAAAACAACATTCTACCGTTCTTGTGTCCCCTTATTAGCTATTTTTTTCCTGATAAAATCTATTTCTAAACTGAGATAATGACAACCAGACTCACGGAAGGCATACGATGAAAATAATCGTCAGTAAAGGAAGTTGATAAGAAAAATGAGTCAGTTAAAAGATATTGACGACTTCAGAACGAGTCGGATTATTAGGATGATTCTGCTGTGAACGTCAGAAATTTCGCATTAATTGATATTATCATGACAATATCGCAATCACTATCTAACACGAGCCTGACACTGCCGATATCGTCCATGTCTATTAACATTGTAGCAAACTATTTATAAAAACTCAGGGGAAGAAACGTACGTGTGTGTAACTTTGGTGGTGCGAGTTCGACTCTCACTGAGACAAGAATTTATGAGTGAACTGATCCACGCAGAGAACGTCTGTGACAATAATACCACAGCTGTAATTCTGAAACATGGCCAACCATCGCTTTCAATTTGGTAAATCTCTTACATTCCCCACGTCGGATTGCGGGTTTGTTCCTTTACTTTATTGGTGTCTTCATGTTACTGTATTACACGGCTGAACAGGGATATTTCTATTTGCTCTGGTTTGATTATCATCCCTGATGTGTTAATCCTACAGACAGAAAATCTGGAGTGGAATGGTCACAAATTTCACAATTCCAATAATACAGAATACCACAAGGCCAGAAAAGGGATATTTGTCAAATTGATATTCGAGACGATTATCTCAGAGTAGCCGCAGACAGGAAGCATCTCCTGCATGAAGCCCTGGGCCAACATATGTATGTAACACAGACAATACAAAGTGTACTTGCCAACATATGTAGACAGACAACTTAACATTAAGTGCAGGTATTTAAACTAATAAATGTACCTTAACGATGAGCAGTACGGACATAGACGTGCAATCCTTATTTTTCCCCAAACGATAGCCTTTGCCAACACATAGTAGCTGCCCAGTTGTTTTATGTTAGTTGTAGCCGTTGGCACAATATGGTTCGATATTAGCATACAATCATAAAATAAGATCTGCAGGTAGGCTAATGTTATGCTGCATGAATATATGTAGACGTGACCTGACAGATATCAACATTGCCACAGTTACATGGGCTAGATCAACTGCAGACCGACTCCTTTGGATACAGACGGTGAAAGACGGATGTGTTTGTGTTGTTATTAGTTCTTACACGTAAATTATTTGCTTTACTCGCAGGAATATTATGTTTGTTGAAAGCCTATCGACGTATCGGGGGCCGCGGTGTAATAATAGCCTTCTGATCCCACAGTTTTGGTTTCGATCCCTCATCAAATGGATTTTGTGATAATGACATCCCTACTAAATGCCATTCGATGGATGCCTTTACTTTCCATATACTTTTCTGTAGCCCTTTTAGGCTGAGTCGACTTAGAAGACAAAGTGATTTATTACAAAATCAATTTTGATGAGGGTTCGAAACCAAAACTTTGGGAAATCTTATATTATGACTGTATTATGACTGTGCATTGGTTGCTGAAGATGGGGACGGCGCACTTGTGGGAATTTTCCGAGATCTGTGTCGTTTCTTAAATCGACCCAGCTCAACTCTACAGGACTTTGTAGCACCAACACGAATAGTTGTTGTTGTTGTTGTTGTTGTGTGTGTGTGTGTGTGGGTATGTGTAATTTCACCAGGCAATATTACGTTCAGTAGTTTGTCATTGCTCCTGAATCGCTGGCCGCTGAGATCTAGCCCAGCACTAGACGTGTCTGGACAGACAACGCCACCCCGCTGAGCCTCCTGACTTCAATGCCCACACCATCATCATTTTCCACTTCTTAAACTGACAAAATCATGTTTTGAACCACCTAGCTAAGGCACAGGTATTTACCTGGGTGAAAACAACTTCAACTAAACACAATGGAAATCGTTCACGCTCGAGTTTGTCAAATCTCCGTGAATCCTGTAGTCTTCATTCGCCAGTCCTTTTCGAAAATGTCCCGTGGGCTGCTGAAGACGTAGTCGCTAATTGGTCATCTGACTGCTAGTCTGTCATTCACTGCAATCGCCTACAGTCGCCCTATAGCTACACATACAATTGGAAATTTTCCTCGCGTGAACAAGATCACTATAGAATGCATGCCAACCGATCTGTCAAGCGACAACAACAACGGTGGCTTTTGTCTCATCAAATGTTTTTGAATGTTCTGTTGTAACTACATCCTGCATGGAAATATTGTAAAGGTACATAGGAATGTACCTGCAAAATATTAATGATATAGCAAGTAAACCTTAGAGTAAACCTTTCCGACTGACTGACTTTCTACCCCACGAGGACATCCCATAAGCGATAAACACCCGATGACACAAAGTGCCACTATGTGAGTGAGGCTCACTGTGGAGAGGTCCCAGAAACCGCGTTAAGTCTTTAGGCCATATTTATGGCCAGGCTATATTGTGGCCCCTGGCAAGAGTCAGAGTAGGGCTTCAAGTAACGAAACATTTTATCTGAAAACAGTGAACTGAAATTTAACTGACTGACTGACTTTCTACCCCACCAGGACATCACACAAGCGATAAACACCCAATGACACAAAGTGCCACCACGCGGATGAGGATCGCCGTGGAGAGGTCCCAGAAACCGCGTTCAGACATTTGGCCATATTTATTGCCTGCCTATATTGCGGCCCCCAGCAAAAGCCAGGGTGGAGCTTCAAATAAAAAATTTCATCCTGAAAAGGACAATAGAGATGTGACTGAAATTTAAGTAGCAGTGCAACTATCGATGCAGTTGCCAAACAGATGCTATCAGAAGTTTACTTTTCACTAAGGAAAAAAGCGCTTTTAGCCAATCAACATGTTTTTCCCTCTTCTAGTCATTTTTGTTGCAAGGTAATACTAGCCTTGTTGGATCCTACGAATTACTTTGTACTGATTGATAAAATATTTAAGAGCATTAAATAACCTTAAAATTTTGCCAACCTCACAACCGTTGTGTCTTTATTTCCCTTCATCGCGGGTCTGTCAATCATGTTTGTATCCCTTTAAGTCCAGTTTTAATCTGACGCGTCATCAAGCATAGTCGGTTCTGACATAAGCACATTTAAATTTCACATTTTAATCGTATTGCAAGAATCACACTGAACTGTGGTATATGCGTTAAGAGTTAGGTAGCCTTCACGGCACTCCGGGCTTGTACAAACAACATTTACATCAGTGTCCCCTGGTTAAAAGTGCCTGTAACATGCTGGCTACAAGATGTCCTTTACAACTGGTAGGCTCTCATGCCTGGATGTGCACATTTTTACTATTTTGTGATTAATTCTAACAAAGATATAAATTGTTGTACATGCCTAAATAGTAGATTTTGGTTTCAATCTTGTAGATGTCTCGGCAGCCGCTATATCGTTTCCCTGACATCGGCGCGACGTATCCTGTGATAGTAATATCTCACAGTGCAGATAATGTGTGTGTGTGAGAGAGAGAGAGAGATAGAGAGAGGGAGAGAGAGATAGAGATAGCGAGAGAGAGAGAGAGAGAGAGAGAGAGAGAGAGAGAGATCGTTTGTAAATGCTTTGTCTCGTCTGTGGGTAATGTTAATGATGTGCAGCAGTTGACTCTGAAACATTGATCCATCTATTATGTCCTCTAAATATGCTCAATCAATCAGGCAGAAGCTGTCTCCGCAATTAAAGTTGGCGGCTAAGATCACTAACGCGCTTATTCACTTCTCCTAGTCTTTCATATGGCTGTATACATGTGTGTATGTGTGTGTATGTGTGTGTGTGTGTGTGTGTGAGAAACAGTACCTAGGTTTTGCCTGAATAGGTACCGAAACACACCAAAGGTATCGAATGTTTAATATTTTCTAGTTAAATACTGGTCACATACCTTTAAACACGCGCATGTGTGTGTGTGTGTGTGTGTGTGTGTGTTAGTGCGTATGTGTAAAACTGGCAAGTTTTAATCAAAATTAAAATTATATGTATAGTAGATCATTAGTGATGTGCCACATTTTCGGCTCAGTTTGTTACAAAGCTGTTGTGGCGGTTTGAAGTTTGTGAAATTGATTTCCTGGAGCAATAAATTTGATTTCAGGATCGTCGTCCGCGCAACGGAGTTCTTGCACTGGTTCGAGATTCTTTAGACTCAGGCTTGAAATAGAAGTAGAACGGAGCACTGATTGGTTACTCTAGTGTGCCATGATGTTCCCGTTAAATAAACCAATAACTTTGATATCGTCAATGAATTGTTACAGTCTAGAAAAAAAAAACCAGAGTGAATAATAATGTTTGTATTGTTAAGCGAGAGAAAACTGTTTCTGCGGCTAAAGAGAAATAAGGTAATCTAACAAGACTAAGTACACATTTTGATACTAAAGGTAAGTGATTTTCACCTCCACATTTTTTTCTGATGAAATTATTAACCACAATTTTCGGTTTTTTTTTTAAGCATCAGGTGGTTGATCTGCACAGTTGCTTTTCTCCCTTCTGTATTTATTTGTTAAAAAAGGTTCATTTCTAACTGTTTCTTTGTTCACCAGCTCTAAGTCCTGGTTGTTGGTCTGTATAGATGTTATCATTGTGCCAGGGCCTGCGTTTTGTATGTACAACCTTTTTACTGGCCTATTTGTGTGCCGTGGGTTGTTCAATGTCGTACGGGCAAATGTGCTCCTGCATGGTCCAAACAGTCGAATCCTGCTCGTTGAAGTTGGTATTTTCTTGTTTTCCCCACAAATGGGGCCTCAGAACCCAAACGGAATTCTTTTTTTTTCCACAAGGCTCTTAAATGTCTTGCCCTATGGGATAGCTGACGTCGCTCTTCCTTAAGTAGCACAGATTGGATCCAGTGCCTCAAGAAACTGTAGCTTTGAAAAGAATTTCCATGACAGTAAGCGCTGCTTTTTTAGACAAATGTAGAATTTTCACTACACTACCGAAAATTTGTTTTAATGGTTCGACACTATGCCATAATGTAAAACATTGATGCAACATTTATAAAACGTACCGACACATCAGGCGTGCTACCAAAAGTAGTTTTCTAGACAGTGGTCAAATAGCAGCAAAGTTGCACGTAAGTACCAACTTCGGCAGCTCTACCCACACACTCTTAGACCGGTTCGTCTTTCTCTTGATATTTTCCTGCCACTTGTTCTGTTGTCTACATCTTGCTCGCACAACTCGCTAGTTTCGTTGAGCTATGGTTTTTATTTGATGTCTTAGAATGTGATCAACATATTTGTATAAATGAGATCGATATTTAAATAAATTGCAAACAGATTATAGGTTAACACATAAAAGGTTGCAATAACTGTGTCATTGCTGAATCATGTTATGGTGAAAGGTCAGATAATTTTTTTAATTATCTGATCGTCTTATTAAATCACAACACAGTTACTCAACATAGAATCATGTACACATGCCACAGTACACAACACAGTTACTCAACATAGAATCATGTACACATGCCACAGTATGTGAGACACGGTGTCACTGATCTATTCGACTGTTCTCATGTATACATTGTTTTTTTCTGTATGGGTTTCTCTCTCCCCCCCCCCTCTCTCTCTCTCTCTCTCTCTCTCTCTCTCTCTCTCTCTCTCTCTCTCTCTCTCTCTCTCTCTCTCTCTCTCTCTCTCTCTCTATATATATATATATATATATATATATATATATATGTATATAAATGTATTTATATATCTCTTTTTCTCTCATAGTAACTATAGCTTGATATATATGTCTGCCTTTCTGTCAGTCTGACTCCTTGTAATTGTCTGTGTATGTTTGTCTGTATCACACACTCTGTAACACTCCCATACACATACATACGAGTGATAGAAAATATTAATGTTAGCTGTGTATTCTTCACAGGACGTTGCAGAAACCAACCCCAACAGCCCCTGGCTGGTGTGTGGTTTTTCTAAGCAAACTTACGTCCAGTATTTTGCCATTGCTTTCTGGATATAGAAAATATAGACACTATAATTTGAGGGAAGGTAATAGCACCAGCGAACTGATGTTGACAGACACATGATTTGCCAGATCCAGACATCGCATTGTTAAAATTCGTTATTGTTGTGAGTGGTTCTGTCCTGTAGATACCATTGTTCAAAGTTGTGTGGATCATTCCTTGTCACATCGATGATATATATTCATGTATATCTCCAAGTTCCGCTCATTTCTGGCTGGCCATTCACTCTAGTGAGTAGCTCTGTCCACACTGGCCTCCATCGGTCCATCACCTTGACTACAATGCTATATTTATAAAGTACGTCCAAATGTACTAGACAAAAATAATCATCATCCATGGACTGTGGATCGTGCTGTGAAATGTTTACTGGTCTACACTTTACCCCTCTATATGCAGATAGTTTAATTAACACTATTATCCTTGCAACAAATAGCCCCTATGATCATTCAGAGAATGTTCATTAATCTCACGTAAATATGTGTACAGCCTAATACAGACTAGTTAGCTGACAGTAGAAAATCTATAAAAGCATCTATACAATTTACAGGTTTGCTCCAGTTACATGTTTATGCGTTAATAATAATGGGATATCATTGCGTCCCTTTATTGTAGTTTTTGTTGACTGTGGTTATTTTGCTTGATTATTCGATATCGTCTATTTTCTAGTTTTATGAAAACTTCCCTTGACCTCTGTATGCGTCTTTTAATGTCTCGTCAGTTTCCCTTATATTTACTCGCATCAATGCTCAAAAAGGTTAATCATGTGTCATGTTATTATATGTTACCTATACAAAGTTAATAATTTTATGTGCTGTCCCTTAGTGACTTTTCAGTTATCAGAGAGCTTGACTATCAATGCTGTAAATGTTTTTTTTTTTTTTTAAATCTGTCAATCCTTGGTGAGGTCAGGAATTCAGTTTGCTGCTTTGATTCGTGCTTCCACCAGTCAAGGGATATAAACACATTATTAGAGGGAAATGGTGCTAAGCATGTCCGAGATGGATGACTGTAAAGGTAATATACAAGGTCCGACTATTGAGTAATGAAACTGATTTGATTATGGCCAACACAAAAAGACCATATTTGAATCAAAGCATGGAGTCCAAAGAGGCAATCTTCATCTATGATCTGTCAACTTTTCATAGCTGCCTGATGAGCAGACATTAAAGAAGTCGCCATTTTGTTGACATAATCAGAGGAGCATTATTACATAATCAGCGTGAAGCAAAAAGCCAAAATTAAATTTTGTTTGAAACCCAGAAAAAGCACCATTGAGACATCTGAATTGATGCAACAAGTGGGGGTAATTTTTCATCCTGCTCATAGATTTTCATGTCTTCATAGGATTCAAAAGTTGTGTGGAAGTTATTACTAATGCAACTAGACCTGGACGCTTAATATCTGTTCTCAATGGGGATCTCATTGCAAAATTTAGAGAACAGATACACGAAGATTATTTTTTGATGTGAGGATGATCGTAGATGAATTTGATGCAAGTAGAGAGACCATTCCTAACATTTAAGTGCAAGATTTGAGCAAGACAAAAGGCATGGTTCTTACCTTCTTCATGACAATACACCGGCTTACCGGGCGATAGTTGCTCAAACATTGTTTGCCCTAAAATGAATGTGCATTCTTAACCATGCAGCATATTTCCATATTTATCTCCATGTGATTATTTTATATTCCCAAAATTCAAGTTACATTGATATGAAGCTTTTTTGACGATTTACGATGACATCCAAAGGGCCGTAACATCAACTTCAAGGGCCATAACAAAAAACATAGGTCGTTCCAGTGTTTGTTAGATCGTGCCACTCACTGCATCAATGCACACAGGGCTTACTTTGAATAACTATTTATGATTTAAATTTCTATGGAATTTGTGTCACTACTTCATTGTCAGACCTTTTAAAAATGGTCGATGAGTATACGATGATTATTTAGATCGAATACAATGAAACACGCGACAACACGATGGCTAGATACATTCCTTACCAGTTCCAATCCTACGGTTCAATTACTCGTTATGTCAATGTGGGTTCTGTGGCTCCCTATAGGGCAAAACAAGAATAGACCTTGCCTCTCTAACAAACATGTCGTAGGAGTCGACCAATCGGCGACAACCTTCAATGTAGGAGTGCACCTGACTCAGTGTCAACAGTTTGCATACAAATAAGACAGATCTGTAAAAAGGATGCGGATGCAACACTCAATGTCTGGAACGAGACTGGAATCAAGAGGTTGAGGAACAACCATAGCTTTTTGCGAGGAGTTTATCGTTGGTGAACGCGAAGAGAAGCAGTAGGAGAGTAAATCTTTGTTGTTGCTTGTATTGTTCTAAGATGACCAAGGATTTCTTGAAGACCTAGCCATAAATGAGGATAGGGAAATGTCTTCGGGAGCAAATGCAGCGGATTTAATTCCGAATACATATTTATTTTACTGATGACTGGTCAAACAAATAACAATTTCACACCACATGTAATATGCCCGATGTGTCACTGGCGTAAAACAGGTCATTTTGCCCCATTTAATCTTTTACAAAGAGGAGGGTACACCTGCAGATTTCAAAGTTCAGAACAATGTTAGCGACAAAGTGCAAAAGACAAATGCTGTCACTTACCAGCTAGCCGAACTGCCTAGACGCCAAAATGCCATTTTTCCAGGAAAACAGAATATTGTTAACGTCAATTTCTTTCATACTTCATGCTATTATGGCTAAACATAGACAAGAACTTGGCATTAAAACAGAAAATAACTACCTGTGAAACGGGCTGGCTCTGTAAGGTCATAAACAACACAGAAAAGAGAGAGGGTTTCGAATGTCAGCATTAGAGAGAAAGTTGAAATAGGATAGTTTCTGAATTATATTGACACATATTAAAATGGTTCGGTCATCTAGTCAGAATGCAGCCAGATAAAACTGCACTTGAGACTGTTTACAGCAAACATTCGGGAATAAGGCGAGAGGAAGACCCAACACAGAGATAGACAAATGGTGTAGCTAAAACTGCAACAACAAAAACGAAAATAATGAACACATTTATTCCCTAAGCCACCCGATAAGCGCTACAGCCTGGTATCAGTGGGACGACAAACCATGATACTGGGCTACATCCTGGTATCAGTGAGACGACAAAACAATGACTGTGGTCTACATCCTGGTATCAGTGAGAGGACAAAATCATAACACTGGGCTAAACCTAAATGTACCCCAGCTATGCTTACATTAACAAATGCTGACATATTGTACTTGAACTAACCGTGCCCCATCTGTATCTCACAATAACCAGTGCTAGGGTGACATCCTCGGCCTGCCTGTGCTCTATGAATGTCTTACTTTACCCGATGCTGCTATGATACACTTAACCTACCTGTGCCGACCAATTTACTACATTAACCAATACTGCCATTACACACTCAACCTAACTGTGCGCCACCAATGTCTTACATTGACCAATGCTGCTATGATACACTCAACCTAACTGTACTCCACCAATGTCTAACATTAACCGGGCCTAACGACTGAAAGGGGTGTCTGGGACCTCTCCACGGGTGATCCTCATCAGCATGGTGCCACTTTGTGTTTAACGTAAGCGTTGTTGGCTGAATGTATCCTTGTCTGAAGATCCCCTATAATCCCTCCTATATCAGTGTTGACAGGGCTCGAACTAAGGTTGTCTCAATTTATTTGTCCCTGAGTTCAAATAAAGGAGATAAATTCAATACAATCTGACAACTCAGATAATTTAACGAATATGATCAATCCCCCCCCCCCCCCCGCCCCCCCCCCCTATCAAATAACTAAATCAATTTATATTCTTGTAAACAAACTTGTGAATACTCACAGTTTAGTACATTCATAATTGAACGTGTACGAATCAAAGAGTAAACCACTTTATCAAACATGTAATTCAAACAGATACGAATTGTCTTAATCAGATTGGTGGCCTATACTAATTAAACCAATTTATTGACACAACCCCACCCAGAATACCCCTTTCAATTTATCGACAATTCAAAAAACATTTTTTAACACAGAAACCATCAAAATCAATTTTAAACATTCATTTAGCTTTAAGTTCTTTCGGACGGATTACAGCATTCCTTAGCGAATATTCAGTTCCCGAATAAATCAGTACATCGTATTTGCTGATTTGCAAAACAATATTACTTGCAACCTCGTGAACCCTTGGATATTCTTGACTTATAGGCTGTTCCGCTAAATTCTTAATTTCAGTTCTTTACGTTCAACAGTGTCGGCGATCTAGGGTGGGTATAGGAAACCTGAAAAATACGTCAATTGTCCTTGGGGTGAGGACTATGCTGACAATTCTGTGGCGGGTAGAATTGTTGCAGTGTTGGTGGTGTTATCAGAGTAGTTTGGAGAAAAGAGCCAGGTATTTCAGTCAATGTATTTCCCCACCAGCATAAATAACATCAATAATTAACTATCCTAAGAATGCCCAATATTGTTGTATACATGCACAGTTTTTTTGCAATATCATATGAAACTAGTCGTGATGTAGTGGCCAACCACCTGCATGCGGATCGGACAGTCGTGAGTTCGAGTCCTAACAGACGCAGGTCGGCTCCGCCATGAATGGATACCATGTATAGTCATGGGAAGTAAAGGCGACGGGTGTGATGTTGACCACTTAAACGCATAAAATAAAGGTCCTGCCCTTCATGCCTAATACACACGAAAACGGACCCTTCACTTTTACTCATCTTGTAAACCTTATGACATAATAAATGTAAACAATTATGGTATATACACTTGATGATTACGCATGGCACACGATGATGGTTGATGCTGTTAGATCATTACGCAAGGATAACAAATTAATACTCTCAGAAAAGATGACCAAGTGATAGAGGGTTCACTAATGAATGTCCTAACCTTGAATGGTAACAAAAAGTATATGTGAAATCAGTAGGCTGTTACTGGTCATCCAACGGACAAGTTTCAAGGTTGGTTGAGAAAATCACGAAATATTTATCAAAATCATTAAATAGTGGTAATATATTTATGTGGTATTTTAGTCTACGGCCTGAGTTTACAGTGAATCTTAACTACTTCCTACTATTATACGTCTCACCTGAATTCATAAAATAGTGATACGTTTTCAGCTAAGCCGATGCAAAGGCTGAGTTGGTCGGTTGAAGTCGCAACGAATGACTAGATATCCGTTGTGTATCTTAATAGCAATCATGAAAAACGTCATAACTAATGTGCTTCTTAAGGCCGTTGTACATTTACCGCATCTATATTTATGTAACGTGTGCGTTTATTTTTACACGAAACACGCGATTATCTCTTATAGGATTAGAATATGCCATTGGTTTGTCAGTTACGGCAAAATTTAATTTTGGTAGCTTGTCAGTGCTCACTAAACGGTCAGATCGCGGTACCACTGTCAAAACCAATGCAAGACAAATAGTCCGCAGCCGGGATCGAATCCCACACATAGGAACTACGAAAAGAGTTCGCAACACCTAAGCCCATACATGCCAACTGTATATAATGCACATTACAATAATGAGGTACATCTATGTGTACCTGCCACAAATGTTCAATTAACTTTTAACTGTGCGTATTTGTGCGATGTAAAAAGTATATCGAGCGTTCCAAACAGTTGCTAAAATTTAGCAGTTTAATGTTATCCTCCTAAAAACATTGACACACTGAAGGATAACAGAGTTTAACTCAGTTCTACAGTCATTTGTTGCTTATTAGTATTGGATGTGTCAGTCCTGCGAAAAAGCGATCATTAAACATTGAAATAATGTACAACACTGAATTAACCGTACAGTTTCTATCTCCAATATCTGCGTTATCGTTTCCCTTCAAACAAGCATTGTTGATTGTTGTATCCCTTGATAAGTGGAAAACATCTGACGCAGACACCCAGTATAGTCGGTTGAGGTAAATGTAACCCTAAACTTCATACATTATTTTCTGCGAGTTTTGCAATAATAAGAGTCTGTTTTTAAAAAACAAATGTTTTCGTTTTGTTTCAATGACATTCAATTTTTATTTTTGACAATTACGCAGACGTAGTGCGCCTCAGCGTAAGGTTTCCCCAGAAGTTTTAAGCATGTATTTTTGTTATTAGTTCTTGCACCAGAATAATTTACTCTGCTTGGTCAAATCTTATATTTATTGAACGCTCATATAAGTATCTGGGCTGTGGTATAGTAATGGTTAGACTCTTGCCTTTTTGCCCCAAAGTCTTGGTTTCGAATCCTCGTCAAGAAATATACTATTTATAACCTATCTTGGCTGCGAGGTCAACCGAATCTAACAGGTGAACCAGGAAATGCTTTGGGAAGTAAAGTTACTAGAGCTCAGAAACAAGGTACTATAAAGAGATCATCAGACCACCATCACATTTCTAGTCGTGTAGCTGGTGATATCTGGATAAGCTTTTCTCCCCCTTTTTTTTTTCCTGCGTAAATCATTACTGTAAATAACACTGAAGGCCTTTGACTATGTCAGTAGAGATGGTCTATTCGGGATCCTTGAAAAATATGGATGCCCACCTATACTACTGAGCCTAATCAAATCCTTTGGTGAGAATATAAAGGAGACCATAATATATGAGGATTCATCATCTCGACACTTCCAGATTCGAAATGGAGTAAAGCAAGGATGGGTTCTGACTCCCACGCTGTTTAGCATCTTTTTACCGCATTATTGAGGCGCGCATTCGGGACAGCAACTGAGGGGATATACCTCCGTTCGAGGTCAGATGGCAATCTTTTTAATCTGTCCAGGCTACGTGCAATGACGAAGGTGCACAGGAGATGCTTAGGGATTTTCTGTTTGCGGATGATGCAGCCATTGTGGCACATTCAGAGGATGATCTGCAGATCCTGATGAATCGCTTTGCAAATGCTTGCAAAGAATTTGGGCTTACCATCAGTCTGAACAAAACACAAGTGATGGGATTAAATGTTGGAAATCCACTAAACATTAGTGTGTATGACCATCAGCTGCTGGCTGTAAATGAGTTTGAGTACCTAGGCTCACGTATCTCAGGCAATCATTCTCTGGATGCAGAACTAAACAAACATATAGGAAAGGCCTCTGCTATGTTTGCAAATCTCACAAAGAGAGTCTGGTCAAACAAAAAGCTAACTGATAATACAAAAATGAAGGTTTATGAGTCTTGTGTCCTGAGCACATTACTGTACGGCTGCGAATCCTGGACTCTCTATGCTCCACAGGAAAAAAAAAGACTGAATACCTTCCATATGCGCTGTCTGAGACGCATCCTTGGTATATTATGGCGAGACCTTATCTCCAACGAATGTGTGCTCACAAGAGCAAAAATACCATCAATGTATTGTATACTGAAGCAAAGACGTCTGCGCTGGCTGGGACATGTCTCCCGCATGGAGGATGGTCGTATTCCAAAAGATCTCCTATATGGTGAATTGGTGACTGGGAATATACCTACAGGAAGCCTTAGGATTTTAGCTGACAGGTCAATTCTCTTTCCATAGAGTCTCCTGGATCTCTTTCAGTCGCTTGGATAAGTGACATACAGTCACACAGGAAAACACTGTTATTGTCTTTTATTTTTCTTTACCTAAGCAGATTTGTTGCATAAATAATTTCCCCACTGCTCTGCTCTGAAGGCCAGAAAAGACTTGAACTTACACAATGTGTTCTGCATTCTTTGCAAAATATTTCCGACAAATCCAAAAGCACAGCACGTGGCACATTTCAAAAGTGTCCCTCAGTAGATGTTGACAAGTCTGGATATTTAAAACTGACAAAGATAAGCTTTTGCCACCTGGTATCTGCAGTCCACTATATAATCCATTTTATGCGATCTTTATAGCCATGAATAATTCTGTAATCGCCTGTTGATATCAACCACACCAGCAAGCCCTTGCCAACAGTGGCTATCTTGGTGGCTTTTATTGTCGCAAATGGTTTTCTGAGTATCGCTTTGGGCGTTTCATGGTCATTTCGCAGCCTTTCTAACTGATAGAGGCATCATATGCTACAGTATGTTTGGCTGCAAACACACACATTGATGTTAACCTATTGAGATAATACTCGGTTTGTGTCCTCAAATCACACTCCAGTATCTGTCTGGTGCAGAGATGACGTTGTTTTCTCGTTTTGCCATAGCTGTCTGTGAATCATTATATTGTAAAAATGATATAAAAAAGTTATAAACCGCAATACATGCATACACACGCACAAGCAGACATACACATTCACACGCACAGACAGACATCCACATACACACGCACAAACAGACATACACATGCTTACATCTGCGCACACACACACACACACACACACACATACGCACACACACACACACACACACAAGGGAAATAATAGTAACACTGATGAAATATTCTGTAACTTACAAATATTACTCTGGTAAGTAAATTATGACTGAAATAAACAATTGCAAAATTTCTCATGCACCAGAAAACATTCATAAACGTTATACCAACTCTTGAAAAATATCCTTAGTTCTTATCAAAAAAACATTTTTTTTTTTTTTTTTTTTACAATAGTATACAGAACGGTTAGTACAGATGTTTGGCCGTTACATTGTGTAAGGATGCAGACAATTTACTTCAAGATGTTTTTCTGATATAAATATTTGGCAGGTACATTTCAATGTACCTTTACAATATTACAATGCAGGATGTAGTTACAACAGAACATTAGGAAACATCCGAAGCAACACAATCTGCCGATTTTGTTATGATCGCTGGACAGATCGGTTGGCATGGATTCTATGGTGATCTTGTTCACGCGAGGAACATTGCCAAGTTAATATTAGTTCTTTTAAAGAAATTATTGACTTTACTCGCGCAAATATTATGTTTGTTGAAAGCTAATAGACTTATGGAGGCGCGGTGGAGTAACAGCCGTTTGTTCTCAAAGTCTTGAATTCGAATCCTCACCCAGATGGATTATTTAAAAACAAATCTTGGCACCAAGGTCGACTCAGCCTAAACAGTGTATCAGAAAATGATATGGGAAGTAAAGTTGTCCATAGAATGACATTTACTAGAGATGTAGATATGCTGACACCGAGCCTGACATCCCATATTGTGTCAGTGGCTTCAATTATTATAAAACCTGCCAACTGTTGTATGGTTAGCGTACGAATATTTTTGTGTATTTACTTGTAATGAATGTTGAGTGTGTCAACATATGTTGGCATGTGTATTAAATATTGTTTTTGGTAAATACGAAGGTTGCTGTTTATCCGTATTTGTGATAGTGTGTGTACGCATGTACATTTAATACACAGGAAAACTCAAAGGTACAATATTTTGCAACAAATACATGTCCATATCAAAATGTGAGAACGATAATTCAACTTGTTGGGCAGTTAAGATACACCACGGTGTCTAATGG
>CAJHNH020003735.1:423820-468820 GCA_905116865.2 Candidula unifasciata
TTTTTTTTTTTTAAAACATGGACATAGAGTTCTAATCTCATAAATAAATGTCGACAATGAAGGTTTTTCTGCTCCACAAGAAGATGTTTCAATTATTTTATGGTAAGTTTTATTCATATGGTCCTTCTGGATATTCTCAATATCAGCAGGTTAAACACCCAATCCGTGCCACAGCCTAAGGACACACATTATAATAGCTCGTGACTGCCACAAAGCTGGCGTTGCCTTTGTCTGTTTAAGTCTAACGATGATTTATAACGATCATTTTCTCCAGGACGAGTTCACGACCGTGTAGTTAAACATGTATCCTGACTTTGTCAAAAATACTTAAACAGTGTATACTGTGAGCGCGACACAACTATCTACATGTTATTTATGTGTAAGAGATGGTTCAAAAACTATGTAACGGTTATTTATGTGAAAGAGATGGTTCAAAAACTATCTAACGGTAATTTATGTGTAAGAAATGGTTCCAAAACTATCTAAATGTTTTTTGTATTGAAGAGATGGTTCCAAAACTATCTAAATATTATTTGTATGTAAGAGATGGTTACAAAAGTATGTAAATGTTTTTTGCATGTAAGAGATGGTTACAAAAGTGTCTAAATGTTATTTGTATGTAAGAGATGGTTACAAAAGTATCTACCCGGATTAAGGAAGTAAGGGTAGAAGAACTTCACTATGATCAAATGCAATTCCTCCATAAGTTAGCTCATTCAACAAGCATAAAGTGTGACCTGGAACATTGTCGAACACAATCACGGGTAGGCTCTGCATAAATGACCACTTATATGAATGTCTCGAGTGCTGTGTAGGCCATTTTCTGAACGAATATATCAGTCCAGCCTGATGAACATTTGCTAGACTCATAACTTGGATGTGCACCTCATGACATGGCGTTGATCGCTGTAATATGGAGTAACAAATATATATATATTTTTTTTTAAACATATGCAAATATACAATCACAGAATATCGGGTATTCAGGCGACACAACCCACGCTTACAAAGAGCAAGGGAGACCAAACCAGGAATTTAATTTTCATTTAAATAAAAGTAAACACACGGCTGTTTATGGAACCAGATTTTTTTTTAAATATTGTAATGAATTATTTATTAAAAGCGAATCACTCTATGAACTGAAAAAAAAAAAAAAAAGGATTAATATATTTTGTTTCATTGCTTTATATATGATACAATATATCATGACACTTAGTTGAGTACTAAAGAAGATTAGGGAGTCGCCGTGGCCTAGCGGCTAGACGCTCGCTGCGGACTGTATAGTAATATGTTTCTCTCCCTGGCGGAGTCGGACTTATTTCAAAAATGACCTTTGCTCCCAGGTCGACCCAGCCTTGAGTGGGTACCGGGTGCAGCCCCGGGAAAGTAAAGGCGGCCGACGTGATGATGACCTCATCACCCATCTTGGCCCTATTGCTCTATAAAAATAAAGGAGTGGACAAGGGTCCTTTACTTTTTTTTTTTTTTTCAAAGAAGGTTACTTGACCTAGTTGGTAGTACAGCTGGGGTAATCTACACATTTCTAGCTCTTGAGGGGAACTTGAAGTTAAATGTTTGGCAGGCGCATATGTATGTGTTTTGTAGATTAAATAAATAGGGTTATATGCTGCCAAAACATTACTGGCATTATGGCAGACTCCGACTAGAAATAGTTGGCAGGATCAAGAAGTAAGTCCTTCCTCAAGAAACCAACCTGGCTGCACATATGCAGTGGTGAACGGTCATGAAAAGGCTGACTACTGTTTGTGGCTGGTGTGGGAAGAAGTCTGGACAACGCAAACATACTGCATGCGCTGCGTTCGCGAGACGTTCCGACAAAGGTGTGAAAGAACTGAAGCCATATGGTGGGAATAGGTATGAAACGAGGACAGGCATGCTGAAAAGGGCAGCGGAACAAAGAGAGAAGATGCGTCAGTGGACTCCTGCTGGGGTATGGTGAGCAAGGAGACACTGATATGGCTGCTGTCGCGAATGATGGGACAGGAATGGGTCGGACTGATGTGCTAGGATGTTGAAACGGACAACAGGGAACACAAAACATGTTTCCAGATATGACAATGTCATGGGTTATTTAACAAATCTCGTGATCATCAGCGTTGTTTTTTCCGTTTGATATTGGCAGGAGTTGTTTAATGAAATTAAGGCTATAATGGGCACACGGAAGGTAATCAGGTGTGTACCGATGATATTGTTGTGATCTACAACGTTCTATAATTATAAATGTACAGAATTAGAGACATCTTCTGATGGAGACGGTGCTCATAACAACATTTACTGTGACGTCATCATCTGTTATCTGACCGATTCTGATAACAACGGGCATTGGCCAGATTTGTAATTCAAATCTTTGCCCTAACTTAATAATTTTTACAAGAACGTGTAGTGTTGTTTTTTTTTTTTTTTTTTTTTTTTTTTTTTTTTTTTTTAACAAGGTGCATCAGTTTTGCACCTGCCAAATATTTTATACCAAGATTTCTTCAATTCGGCTAAACATAAAGTAAAATAAATAATATAGATATGTTCATAACATTTCTAGCAACAACATTATAGTATATTATCTGTTATCATAACTACATTTTTAATAAATCAAATGTAGCATAAATAAATGATTTTGCATTATTCTGAGAGACCGATAGGCAGAGCGTTTCTTTTAACAACTGACGTGTGTGGTTGTGTGGAAATGTATCGAATTGAATAATCTGTGGTTTTTCTTTTATGGATAAACTTTAGTTATTGTTTCCCCCTTGTAGGTGGGCAACTGATAATAATTGCATGCCTTAGTAGTTTGATTTTTCCTTGGAAAAATCTTTGTTTTGTTTTTTTTCAAAATTACGTGTGAGCCGACATAGCGCAGCAGTCAGGACGTGTCAAATAATTTTTTAACGCTCCACCCCCCCCCCCCCTTCCCGCTTTTTAAAAATCTCTTCCACGCAACAGTTACCCTGTGCTCCTGTCTCATCCCAACCTATAATCGGTATCAGGATATGTCTTCGGAAGAAAAGGCACATTCCTCTACATTATGCTCAATGCCATTCAAGTCATGCAAGTATTTGTTAACGCTTCTGCATTGAGGCTTCACATTTAAACTAGAGAAACGTGTGACTGGATTATTGTAATGAATACTGGGCACAACAGGCGGTTGAGAAGGTCAACTTGACAAGAATGCTATGTTGTGATGACTATATATTTACATATCAAACACTCATGACATCAGCAGTCTCCAAGATGTGGGTGCAAGAATGTTTCAATATCGTGCTGTAGCGCTAGACGCTCAACTTCTTCCATGGCTGTCTTGGCTTCAAATCTGCATCTAGCCGGATGTATTATCTTAAAAAAGGACCTTGGTTCCTGTCGATCTTGACTAAACTGAGTACTTAGTAAAGTCCTAGGAAGTAAAGCAAATGCCGAATGACCTATAAAAGATAGGACCGGTACTGTAGGCCTGATACGTATGCGTGCGTGGGAAAGGGTCCAATATATGTTTTACTGTATACGCTGGGGCATATGGTACATACATGGTTGCATTAGGAGAACTGACTGCCGGCCTGAAGCTGTCTGGTTATATTCAGTATAAATAATCTTGAGTTTCATATCTGCCCAGTCTGACACGGCTGAACATGTCCTGGAAGTCAATACGACTAGCGTTACTGTGTGTGTCGATTTATTGTTAGTTGCATATCATTTACAGGACTTTGCAGAACCAACCTTAGCAATTGTCTGTTGTGATTTTGTCTATGAATTAATGTTCAGTAGTTTGCCATTGTGACAGTTATTGTCCGCTCAAAATTGGTGGCAACCCTATTCCGGAACTCTGCTATGCAGATGACACAGTCCTCCATTCGAACAGCGTAAAGGGAATAGAAAATTTAATGTTGTCCGTCCAAAAGCACAGTGAAGATCAAAATCTGTTCTTGAATTGAAAGAAAACGAAAATAATGTCCACAGATAAAACTGGCTGTCACCCAAAAATAACAATACATGATGAAGACATTGAAAATGTCACAAACTTTGAATATGTAGGCTCTATAATAAACACCAATGCATACCTTTCGACAGAAATTAAAAGGAGGATGGCCATAGCATTGCAAAGATTGAACAGCCTTAAAAGTCTATGATTAAGCACCAGCAAGGAGATACAAATTAGAATTTTGAGAGCATTCATCTTCCCTGTGGCTACATACGCATGCGAGTCGTGGACTATCTCTCAGTCCTTAAGAAAGAGAATAGGGGCTTTTGAGCTGAAATGCTATAAAAAGAATATCAGAATATCTTGGACAAAGAAGATGAGAAATATTGACATCTGAAAAGATCTGAACATCAAGGAAGATTGGCTAATAAACAGCATCCTTTCTCGAAAGCTGAAATATTTTAGTCATATCAAGTGCCATGATGGATTGGAAAAAAGTATGGCAGAAGGCATGGTTCCAGGAAGGAGGGGCAAGGGCCGACCGACACGAAGATGGGTACAGGCTATAAGTGACTCCTTGAGTATGAAAGTTCATGAGGCGGGAGAACTGGCAAGAGACCTAGTTTCTTACAGGCAGACTGTGATGAGAGCGACGTTCTGCAAAAGACTTGCTACATGATGACGATGATGAGTTTGCCATTGCTTACTCAACGGTCAGCTCCCAGTACCAATGTCAAACCCTACGCAAGACAAATCGTCCGCAGCTGGGATCGAACCCGACACCCCTGCCTCACAAAGCGTGTTCTCAACGCCTAAGCCACAGACGCCGACGTGAATCGACTGGGCTATACAAAAATGGTGTCTAACATCACATATCCAATAGCCCAGTGGAGGGAACAGATGTCCTTCCTTGTTAGTGTTTTCTTTACTTTCTGTAAAACACGGATGCCAATGTAATGGTGGCAACTCAAGTCCCAGAGACAGAGAATAACTGGTAACCATGTTCTCGTAGCATTGTACAGTCTCATAACATCCTCGGAGAATGTGCTGCTTGTAACGTGTGTTTGTGTGTTGCTTTATTTCCGACATTGGGCAGTAAATGTATTCCCACAAGAGTCGACTAGCTGGCCTCTTGTTTAAACCCTGCATCATTAGAGCTAACTGATCAGTTTCCTTTAAAGGGCTTATAATGGCTTTCTTAGTTGAGTCTCTACTATTCTTGATAAAGTCAAATATATAATATGAACCGTATGTTCCTTTTTTGTCACCTCAGTTTTATCTCTGTGCAGACACGGGCTGTGGGTTTCAGTTATAAGTCACAGCAAGCAATCAACTTTAGAATTATGAATAATGACGCCAGAGGCGATAACCGCCTATAAGACATTGGTATTAAACAAGGACGAGCATGAAGAAACCGACTGCGGGGCAAAGGCAGAAGATCTGCCAGTCAACTCGTACTTTATACAGTGAACATCGATAACCTGAGATGGCTGCTACATTGGAGGACGGAGCACGTATGGGTAAAATCAATGTGCTTGAATCTTGATGGAGGTAACAAATAAAAGCAACTAATTATGATTCAGTAGGAATAATAACTGCTATCTTAGATTAGTAAATAGTGGAACACTGATTGCATTAACCATTTTTGTATGGCAATGCGTGGGTAGCTAGAATGTTCTTTGAATCAGAATATGCCAATCACGGGTAACCAAATCCCTTCTAATTTCTGTGGACCGTGTTTCCGTGTTTATGAAGAGCGATCACTCCATAACCTTGCTGCACCAGTCGCACATGTGTTTACGAAGAGCAATCACTAGGTAACGTTAGTGAACCAATCTCACATGTGTTTATAAAGAGCGATCACTACGTAACGTTGCTGCACCAATCTCACAAGTGTTTATGAAGAGCGATCACTTCGTAACGTTGCTGCACCACACCCACATGTTTTAACTATATTCATCATCATCATCATCAGGATCCTTGCCGACTGGCGTGGGCGATCATGCTTCTCCATTGTACACGATCTCTTGCAGCATGTATCGGTTCGTGTGCCGCCACAGCTCCATGTCATGCAACAAAACTGTCAAGAATCTTCTCTAGTTGCCTTCCTCTATCCCTCCTTCCACAAATCTTTTCAGTGGTCACACCATGTTCAATCTTCCCTCTTCTTATAACATGGCCGAACAATGATGACTATCTCCTGATGTCTGTAATAAGTTGTCTTCGGGCTCCCGTCTCTTTCAAAACCTCTTGGTTGCTCCTTTTGGCTGTCCAAGGTATTCTTAACATATTTTCTGTAAGACTACATCTCTGAGGCCTCAAGAAATTGTTTGGCCTGCCCACCGATTGTCCAGGATTCACAGCCATATGTTAAAACTAGATGTCTGTAGCAAGCAAGATTTTCTTTTCCAACTCTCAGTGGCAAGGATATATTGCACAAGATATTTTTCATTTTATAAAATGCAGTTTTTGCCTGTCCTATTCTGTTTAACATCTCAGTTATGCATCTTCCATCTGATGTTATTCATGTGAACATATACTTAAATTTCTGTACTTGTCCTAAACTAAGACCATCGACTATTATTACACATTTAGGAATAATTAGTTTCTTTGATAAAACACCATTACTTCTGTCTTCCCATTATTCAAACTGAGGCCCATTCTCCCACTTTCTAACACCACAATGTCTATCATTCCATGTAGTTCTTTCTGACCTGTTGCTATCAAGACTGTGTCATCAGCATAACGTACATTGTTTATATTGTGCCCACCAACAACAATTCGGGGCATATCAATTTAAGATCTCATTATATACTCACTGTATATTGAAAACAAATCAGCTGATAGTACACATCCCTGTCGTAAGCCCCTCTTTATGCTTTGAAATGTACCTAAACAGTTGTTAATTCTTATAGCTGCTGTTTGCTGCTAGTTCATTTTCTTTATTGTTCTTAGATCTTTCCCATCAATGTTTAATTTTTCTAACAGTTTGATTACTTCTTTATGCTTCACACAGTCAAATGCTTTTGTATAGTCTATGAAGCATATGTGCAAATCAGTCTTTACTTCTATAGCTCTTTCTGACAATGTCCTTGGGATGTATATGGCATTGTTTGTGCATTTTCCTTCTGCAAATCCACAATGTTCATCGCTGATTATTAGTTTAATTGTGTTTCCTATTCTTCTCAAAATTATTCTCAGTAAAATCTTAGTCATGTGACTCATAAGACGTATTGTGCGATGGTCTCCACATTTTATAGTGCCTGGTTTCTTTGGCAGAGCTATAAATACGGATTTTAAAAGGTCATTTGGAATATACCCACTATTATAAATATCATTTAAAGGTTTAGTTATTATTTCAGTTCCAAAATCTCCCAATGCTTCTATTTTTTCCAGTGAGAGGTTGTCTGACCTAGGTGCTTTTCCTTTCTTCATATGATGTATTGCATGCTCAACTTCTGCAGTCATTATTGGTGGACCATCATTGTTGGTCTGCAGTTCTTTATCTGGTCTATTATCAGCAAACAATCCCCCTATATAATCTGTCCATCTGCTAATTATATTACTATGTCCCATTAATAAGTCACCTTGTTTTGAATTTAAGCATCCAGTGCTGTTACGGGTAATCTTTCCTGTTAACATATTTATCTGTTGGTACATGGAATGTGAGTCTTTCCCGTGATTTTCCCCAATCTCTGTACACATTTGATTCAGCCAGGCTTTTTTAGCCACTTTGCATTTGTTCACTTTTTCTTTCTGTATTCTAGAACATTCCTCTTTATCATTCTTTTTCTTCGTTCTTGCATCCATCAACTGCAGAATATCAGTTGACATCCATTTCTTTTTTGTAACTCTATGGGTTGGTGGGATTGTCTCTTTTGATGTCTGCTGAATTGACTCACGAAACATATCCCACTGTTCATTAATAGTCTGTATAATTTACATTGCTTTATACCTGTTTTGAATAGTGACATTGTACTATTTCTTAATTTCGTTATTCGTTCTAAGAAATCCTAAATTTAACTTGATGTTCTGTGGTGTTTTTCTAAGTTTTTTTTTTTTTTTAGTTTTATTTTAATTTTTCTTACAACTGGAACATGGTCAGTAAAGCAATCTGCTCCTTTTCTAGTTTTTGCTTCAACTAAGCTGCTCCGGAATCTTCTTGATTCAAAATAAAATCAGTCTGATTGCGGACATTATCGTCATAACTTTTCCAAGTCCACAATCTTCGAGGATGGTGTTTAAACCAGGTGTTACCTATTATCGTGCTGTGCGACTCAGACCATGCTATTAATATGTCACCTCTCACATTCTTTTCTCCTAGACCATAGCCACTCTTTTGCACTTCCTATTTTCGCGTTAAAATCTCCGAGTACCGTTGTTATTTCACAATTTCACAACAGCCATGTCTAACTCGTCATAAGATGCGTCAATTTCTTCCTCTAAACTATCTGCTGTTGGAGCATAAATCTGTACTAAGTTGATGTCAAACGGTCTGCCGCAAAGTTTTACTAATAGTACTCTATCTGATATTGTCCAAAATCCTTCAACAGTTTTTAAATTCTTTGGATCCAAAATAATACCTACTCCCTTGTTATATTCCTTTCCACCTGAGTAAATATTTATGTGCAGATCTGAATACTTTTCCCCTGCTCCTGGTCATCGCATTTCACTAATTCCTAATATGTTGATGTTCATGCTCTTCGTTTCCATCTTGATGTTATCCAACTTTCCGTTTAGTACGAGTGTTTAAACATTCCATTTACCAATGTTCAGGATGTTTCTACCATTTACTTTTCTACAGTAGCTGGATGACGATCAGGTATTACCCGTAGAACATGATGCTCCCTACCGGACGAGGTGATTCCACTGGAATCTCCATTCACGTCATTATCTGAATTCGTATTATTCTGAGGCATGATTGACTAGCGATAACCCAGCGGCGATTTCCCCTTGACTTCCACTGGTTTGTATAAGGTTTGACAGTGTATCATGCACATTGAAATGATGAGGTTTGACAGTGTATCATGCACATTGCAATTATGAGGTACATATATCTGCACCTTTTTTTTTTTTTTTAGCTGTGCATTATACTTTATTGAAAAACAATCTAGCTTTAACGAACATGCTACAAAATTATGAGTTACATCAATCCAAGCTGGCATATTCCACACATGGAAGATGTAGGCAGGTTTAAAATAAAATTAAAACGACCATAGAAAACCAGGGCTCATGCCGTGATTCAATACTCTGCTTCATCTTCACCATCAGCGTTGTCTGCAGACTCCGCTGCAGCCTTGCCTGCTTTCTTCTCCTTCTTTTTTAGCAGCCTTTTTGGATATTGAAGTGTTGAGAAGGCTCAAAGATTCTGGATTTGTCACAGAATATTCAGATTTGTAAAGCTCCTCCTCCAGTGGAAGACCTTTGATCTTGAGTGGACCGTTGGGCATAAGTATAACAGTCTGCTTGTACTGGGCTACCAATTCACCCTCTCGCTCATAGAGCACACTAAAAGGCTGCATAAGATCTTGTTTAACGCACTCCAACACTCCCATCTTGGCTTTCCTCTCATCATCAAATGCCCGAAGTGTGAAGGGCATCAGTAAAAACTTCTTTTCTGTTTCGCTCAAAAATTGTCTAGAGGCCTTCATTTTCAGCTGGTATACAATGTCTTTCTTTTTGTACACTGTGGTTCTTGTATCCAACTCCCTTCCCTTGCCGTCACCGAAGCTGACAAGTATATCAATTGCATATACTTGATGGACCTCAAACTCACAAGATTCATGATCTTTCCTCTGAGCTTCGCTTGGGTTCTATATAATTGCCTTCTGTCCATCAATAATGTGCTGCTTAAGCTGATGGGAGAGCATTCCTTCAACTTGTTTACATTTGAAGTCTTCTGTAACTTTCTGAATACCATCTGTTGATTCGTAATTCGTGTTTCCAGGTTTCACAAGTCTGAGAGCTACCCCTAGAGCTTTCTGTGCGGCAATGATGACATCTGCCTTCCTTCCCGTTATTGGATTCTTCTTTGAGGCACCAACAACAACAGTATGGGCTGCCACGGCTATGTAGTCATCAACATGAGCACCCAAATCTATTTTGACAACATCACAGTCTTTTAGGATCAAGTCAGGGTCAGACTTGAGTGGGGAGAAATGCAGACACAGTTGTAGACGGACACACATGTAGGGAAGGCAATACCCTTTTTCATTTCCTTGTCTTTTTTGAAGACTTTGGATGTTTCCTCACTGAGGCGTCTATCACCAAACTCGCAAAGTTCCAAGACTGTAACTCCATCTTTAACTTTGGCAATCAGTTCTTTCAGGATGGTATTAACCATATATCCTGCCATCTTATATTTAGTGACCACGACAACGTTGGCTGGGGTCGTCTCCACGCTTTCAACCTCCTCGGCGTCCGCCATCTTGCTTGAACTCTTGCCAAAAAATATCATATAGTTTTAATGCGAAAGTAAATGTGGGTACTGACTACCCCACCAAGACATCACACAAGCGATAAACACCCGATGACACAAAGTGCCACCATGCGGATGAGGATCACCGTGGAGACTCCGATATGGTCTGCATCAATAATGGGTTGCAGACTAGAATGGCAATGAGGTCTGGAGATGCAGACACAGCTATTGACTTGACATTTGTCTCTCAGTCGTCGTTTTAGATGTTAAATGGACTGTCCTGAATGACCATGGGAGTGATCACCTACAATGTTCAGTATTAAGGTTGGGAGAGTTTCCAGTATAAGTGTACCAACAACCTTCTTAGATGTTTATAGCTCAGACAGATCATAATGATGTGGACATCAGGGATGCAGTTAGAAAGGAGTTAGCTGGCACCTTGAAGAATATGCATTATGAAGACATGATTCAAGTGGAAGAAATCAAGCAAATTTTGAAAAAAGCAAAAGACACTGCACCATGGCCTGATGGTGTCAGGTATGGTCACATGAAGGCTTTGAGCGATGTAGACCTGGCAGAGATGGCCGACTGTTTTAACCAGAGTATTTGGACAGCATCAGTACTGAAAGACTAGGTGTACAGCTATCTAATCCCACTACGAAAACCTTTTAAAGATCATACAAAGCTTAGTGGTTTTAGAATCATCACCTTACAAAACACATTTGGGAAGGTCTTGGAGAAGATAGTTACAAGAATTTTTGGAAAGGGGGAAGCTTCTCCCAAGAGGTCTGGGAAGTTACAGGCCAGGAAAGGACACTTGGGCAATTGCGGCCACTTTTGCTTTTGACGTCTATAAAGGGTTCTAGAACAGACAGGAAACTATGGCGGTAGGACTGGATCTCGAGGATGCTTATAACAGAGTGAGATACGACATCTAATGACTGCACTGAGGGAGAAGGAGATCAATCCATGGCTGGTGAACTGGGTTGCAGCTATCCTGTATTCACGTCGGGTTGCTCTCTGACTGGGCTCATGGACCTCTGAACCATGCTCTTTGGCCCCAGGACTGCCACAGGGATCCGCCATCTCGCCTGTGCTCTTCAACGTGTATACGAGCAAGAATGCAAGACTAGAAGCACCAGGAGTTGGAAGGATACTGACTTTTGCAGATGATATACTTGCATATAGGCAGGGCGAAGAGAGGGAACAAACAGCTCTGGAGCTACAAGCGACAGTAGACAAAGTGACTGAGTGGTGTCGTCCACCCAGAAAAGGCGTCTGTTTTGTGGTGTTCTCTAGACAACAGAATAGTTAAAACTAATGTCCCAAGTAGATGGTAGAGACGTCAACAGAGATAGCAAACTGAAGTATCTAGGAATTACATTTGACAGGAGCCTGTCAATTAAGGACCATGTGGAGAGTGTTGTGACGAGATGCCAAAAAAGACTTAGTGCAATTAAGACTATGGCTGCAATTGACATAGAGCAGAGAATGCTTTTTACACTATATCAGCACCTGATCCTGTCAGTGGTGAATTATGGCCTGGGACTGCTTACCGTCTCAAAGAGTCAGATGGACAAACTAGAGCGCATACAGAAAACGGCTATGCGGGTCATTCTGGGTTGTACCAGAGACACACCAGTGGTGTGTATGCGATACGTCCTTGGTTTGCCGACGGTTGCATGTAGGCACAAGGTGCTGCAGGCGAAGTCATATCTCAGGGTAGCTGCAGACACACACCACCCTCTGCATGTAGCTCTGGGTGCAGTTAAGTGTCAGCGGCTGATAAGAGGGAGGTCATGGATGGCTCAGGCAGAAGACACAATCGTACAGGTTTGCATCCTTGAGAACATTAAGCGAGGAGAGGAGTGGTTCAAAGTGCCACCTGAGCAGTCAGACTTGTGTAGAGTCATAATCACGCTGAGCCGGGAATGCAGAGACTGGTCAGCAGGTGCCACAGCGGTGGAAATTCAGCAATTAATCTATGATAATGTTCGCTCGGAGGATTTGATCATTTACACAGACAGTTCAGTGTCAAGAGGCAAAAGAAGTTCTTGGGGCTTCTTAGCAAAGGTTAATGGTCGACGTTTTTGGTGCAGGAGAGATTAGCATATGATACCACAAAATCCAGCTTAAGAATGGAGGAGGAGGCGGTCCCTGCAACTTTCGGCTGGCTAGAGAACACGCCACACACACATCGTGATTGTAACTGATTCAGAAAGCATGCTGAGGAAGATCTGAACAGGTATGCTTCGTGCAGAGTGGCATGCTTCGTATTTCCACATGGTCCAGTGATGTTTTGTATAGGGTGTGTGATAATATGAGCATATAATTTGTGATAGTGTGGTTTTCATCGCCTGTTTACTGTGCCATTGTGTTGTGTTTTGTAAAAAAAAAAAAATGATAAATTGTAAATTTAAAAAAAAAAAATAGTTTGTTCTAAAATTAGTGTAAATGATTTTGCACTGCATAAATCAGCTAAGCCTAACCTTCCACCAACTCTCGTTCTCCTTCTCTTATTTCTTTCATGCTAATTATTATAAGGCACATCTATGTGCACCTGCCAAAGATATACAAGCGTTATCCGGATGTAACAGACTACTTTGCACATTGTTAGCCGTCGTGATGCTTTCCAAAACACTTGCAATGATTTTGCTATCGGATGTTTACTTCAAGAAACTGTATTAATTTGAGTAAATAATTGTGTTGAGCAGTTCGAAATTTTTTTCAGTTAAAAGTTAATACAGTATGTTTGGATTATTTTAAGCAAGGAGCAATCAACAGTAACTAATTGTTGCATTATATTTAGCACAAAAGTTGTATCATCTCACGGCACATGCGACATTGTCTCCCGTAATAAAAGATTCTATGTTACTGATTAAGTTTTCCTCCCTTGATTACTTGAAATAATCTTATGCAAATAACAAATATAATTGCTTATATCAATGTAACCTTACACATTATTTCTTACCGGTGCAACACTTGGATGGAATACCAAGGTTTATCGTTTTTGTTTTTCATATTTGCCATGACCACCACCCCCCCCCCCCCCCCCCCCCCAAAAAAAAAAAAAAAAACTGTATAATGTGCACTGTTGCAGCTACAGCGGACTACAGAGTAACGAAGTGTGTTGGCGGTATAACTGTTTGTTCTCATAAAGATAATTTGTACTGTGCTTGCAAAAATAACATAGTGTTTAAACTATAGCAGACGTATCGGGCGAGTTGTGGTGTAGTAGTTACTAGACTCTTGCTTTTCGGTCTGAAAGTTGGGTTTGTGATCAGTTTCAAGGCTGCGATTTAATACCTGATCCTTCATAACACATACACTATTTATATATACTAGATGTACGCCGCCCCGCGTTGCTGTGGCATAGTTTAGCTAAATGGAAAAGAAAGACAATAGAAATGCCCTGCTAGTCTCCGATGCCCCCCCCCCCCCCTTCCCCAAGCCATCTTCTACTCTCTCCCTCATCGAAGGGTCTTGGAAAAGAAAGACAATAGAAATTGCACGTTTTTAATGTAAGTAATGTCGCAATCATTTTCTGCACAGATACAGAGATAGTCTGGTTTGCCGACTTTAGAACACGAAACATATATTTGTGTGTTTATATTAATGGTCGTTTAAATTGTATTTTTAGGACAGTTTATAAAAATGGTTATTTAGTTATCACATGCTAAAACTGGTTGTATTTTTTTTTTTTTAGAGACGGAGGTAAAACTACTACCACTACCACCACTACAATAACTAAAATAATGTCACTGCTTTCTGTTTTACAATCGGAGTATACAGGGAGTCGTGAGCCAGAAGATTTGACGCCACATGGCTAGTGCTATCGCCCCGGACTGGTCAGGTAAGGGTGTGAAAAACACCATCATCGCACTTTTAAAGTGATGGATTTTTCGCCATCTTCAGCTGATCGTCGACGACAGAGAGGATATCTGTCATTGCCAGTGATAGTATCGGCATGCTAGTCTTTTGGGCGTTGTTTCATGCATGTTCCATCAGATATGCATGGTGACTTATTGTCGAGTAAGCCGCATGGACCATGAATCATGTTTTTGGTTATGACTTCAAATAAGTCTGGATCAATGTTGCCATCTTTTATTTCTGCTGAGATGACTTGATCAATCTGATCTGGTATGGGTTTGTTGGTGATCCAAATCAACATGTGTGCATGTAGCAATCCTCTTTTGTGTCATTCGGTGAAATACATCCAACTGCAGGTCTCTCCAAAAAGACGATACTTGACAATAAAATCCATTTAAGATTTCAATTTTTGTTTAAACACATTCGCGCTGTAATATCATGACGATCTGATAATAATTGTCCAGGTAACAAAAGTTCTTTGATTTCATCCCATGTAGGATTGCATGTAAACGTGATAAATAAATCTGGACGGCCATGTACGCGAACATATGTCATTCCATCTTGTGCATATTCATGGATGTGTCGTGGACTTCTTGTAAATGTGGCTGGTAATATGACCATTTTTTTCCAATTCATTGGGATTCACATTGCCATCATTAACAATTGCATCACGTGACTAAATGTACTTCTCTGTACACGAATTAGTTTGATTTAATTGAATATAGAGGAGTCGCTTGGTTTCAATTTTCGCACACAAATCGACAATGTTTTGGTAGAACAATTGTCGACATTTCAAGATATGACTATCAGTTTTTTTTTACAAACTATCAATCAATATAAAAAATAATTCAATGCACTGACTTTCTTATTCATCTCATGTGTTTGTCGATTTCTCTATCTGATATTGAAATGATATCCATCTTCTCCTTGCCAAAAAAAATTAGATGTTGCCATCTGCCCTATGTGCGATGAGTTTCTGAGACTCGCTGAACATCACCATTTCTGCGATGAAGAATTATATCACGCAAGTTAAAGTCTTCGCCAACCATAACAATCGCCATTTCATTAATTGTTTGGACACTGTACTGTCTTTTGTGTTGACCTACAGGTGTTTTGTCAGCTCTAAGTACAACTCTGTAGCCATCAGCCGGTATTTGTCGAAGAGCAGTTCTGAGCAATCTAATTGATTTGTTATGTTGATCGAATAAAGTGTGTAAAGCAGCGACTATTTCTCAGTGTGTCCCCTTATTTAATAGACAAAGTTGATCAGTGTTTCCCATGAAGTAAATCTGAAGAAATGTGTAATCTGCGTCGGGCAGTGGTAGTAGTGAGTCAGCACGATGATAAATCTGGCCTTGCACTTTGAATGTTGGCACGTAATGCTCACGCACAATATTTGTTGCGCAGAATGATGCCATTTGGAAATATGAATTGTATTTACGAATGTTTGCCAAGAAATGTTTCGACTGGCTGGTGACATCTGCTACCAATGATGATAATGGTTCGGGTGGTGAATGTAATACTGGCAATTAAACTTTTCTACCTGCGCAGCACATTTCCAGTGTTTCATTCATAAATTTGAAGGCACTGAAATATACGCACAATATATCCATTTTGCCAAAAAGCACCTGTGGATGAAGACTGTAATAATAATTGCTGTTGTAATGGAATGCATCAAAATTCAAATCAACATGCAGTGTTCGCCTGGATATAGTAGTGCGCAATGAAACGGTTTCCAGTTTTGCTTTCCGTTGCTCGTTTGTTTCTGATAAACGGACTTGAGCAGTGCGTACTCTATTGGTTTCCAATCTTGCTTCTCGTTGCTAGTCTGACTGAGACGATCTGGCTTCAGCAGTGAGCACTCGAACGTTTTATAGTCTTGCTTTCCGTTGCTGGTCTGATTGAGACGAACGGGCTTCAGAAGTGCGCACTCGAACGGTTCCCAGTCTTTCTTCATGCTTCTCGTCTGTTTCTGAAGCAATTAATGTCCTTCTTTTGCGTGCTCTAGGTGTAGATGGGCCATTCGTTTGTCGTCTGGGAGGCATAACTGCAAATGTTTGACACAATAGTGAACAGCGTGTGAATATAGAGAGCGTTGATCGTCAATAGCTTGTTCGTCCTCACCTACTGAATGAAATGTGACTTGAAGTATCGCTAAAATAAATACAAATATGAGCATGCGATAACAATCTATATCGACTCAAAAGGAAATGATAGAAACTGCGCAGCGAACATTAGGAAAAGTCAGCAAACGATATGAATAGGTTTCCATTGTAACTGTAAGATTTGTGGTATATATGTCTTGCGACTGAAAAAATCGACTTAACTACAGACTACCTGCAGTTGACCTGAGACGGAATTTTATGTAAAAATAAAGAATTCTTTTGAATAATAGGGAAAAGCCAACCGAAATTGTGAAGACATTTAAACCGTAGCAGTTCTGTATATTAAGAATAATAAAAGTAACAATAACAATGATAATGCCTGCTGGACAATATGAGAAATCCAACAGATAATGTGTATACATTTATCATTGTTGGGATTTAAGGAGTGGTCCATACATGTTTGAAGTTTTAAAAAAATGTACATACAGACTGATGTCACTGAAATAAATGCGCTCACCTGTTGAGATATTTCTAGATTCTAACACTGACCTGAGACAGAATTCCATGTAAATGTATAAAATTCTTTTGAAAAATTAAAGAAAGATAACCGAAATTGTGTAGACATGTGAACTGTAGCAGTTCTGTATAATAGGAATAATTATAGTCACAAAAACAATCACAATACTTATACACGCTAGTAGACAATATGAGGAAGCCAACAGATAATGTGTATACATTTATCATTGCGTGATTTAAGGAGTGGTCCACACATGTAGGAAGTTAACCAAAAAAATGAAAGAAAAGTGCTTACCTTTAAAGATATTTCAAGATTCTAACACAACTAAAAACCGCATGAACTTTAATATAGCGGGCGAATGTTGATAGTGGAGCTCCCTACTGCGCATGCACGCTCCTGAGTCTAAAGGTAATAAACAAACACACAAAAATTGATTTTTATATGTATACTAGCTGTACCCGGCCACGCGTTGCTGTGGCGTAATTTGAGATAGTCTTTGATCCCCCCACCCCACCCCCCCCCCACAACTAAATCCACCTAGTACCCTCTCCCCCATCAAAGGTTTTTAGAAAAGAAAGACAATGGAAATCGCACCTGTCTAATGAAGTTAATGACGCAGTCAATGTCTGCGCCGACGTCGAGATAGTCCTTGATTGTCCCCCCCCCCCCCCCCCCCCCAATCGAAGGTTGATTGAAAAAAAAACATAAAATAGAAATCGTGTTTAATATGGTTATTGTGGCAAATATAGAGATAGTCTTGTTTGCGGTACCTCGACCTACTCTATGTATTAAGGCGTTGACTGCACGTAACTCGCCGGAGAATGGCGGAAGCCTTGCGTTCTGACTACGGCGGCGCATGTGCAATTACTAACGTGGATATAAGTAGAAATCACTAAAATTATAAATATTAGTTGCGAATATTATGGCATAAATTTTGGTCACCTATCTCCAACAGTGACAGGTTGAATTTCAAACCACGATGGTTCAAAATCCAGTATCAAAACAAACATATCCTGGAAATTTCAGCTATATCGGTTCAGTAGTTTCCGAGTCTATAGGGGGCAAACAAACACACAAACATTGATTTATATATATATATATATATATATATATATATATATATATATATATATATATATATATATATATATATATAGATAGATAGATAGATAGTCTGGTTTTTCAACTTTAGAACACGCACCATATAATTGTGTCTTTATATTAGTGGTCGTTTAAATGGTGTTATTAGCACGGTAACAAAAGTGGTTATTTGGTTAACACATGCTAAAGCTGTTTGTATTTTTATAGGAGACGGAAGTAAAGCTACAACTGTACTTGTAAATAACAAAGTAAGTCGTAAAAAATAGAAAAGCGGAGGTAGCGTTAGTAAAATATAAACAAATTAGGTAATGAGAACTTGAAAATTACGTGTAAAGCTCTTTAAGTTCTCTTAAATGTAAGTCATTACCCCCCTCCCCTCTTCCACCGACTACTGCTCTCTCCCTCTTCGAAGGGTTTGAAAATAACTAACTGGCGATATTTTGTTGTTGCTGTAACTGACATTGACATCCCTGTCTATCTGGACTAAAATAAGGAGCAGGAATTGTAAAAGGTAGTGAATAGGGCTAGTGAAATATTTACCACATCATCCTTCAAGTACCAGTACAACTACTAAAATAATGTCACTGCTATCTGTGTTACCATTGGAGTAGACAGAGAGTCGTGAGCCAGAAGATTTGGTTCCGCATGGCTAGTGCTGTCGCCACAGACTGGTCAGGTTAGAATGTATAATTTCACTTGCCGACAGAAGAACGCCATAACCTTACCGGCGGTCTTCACATGAGAGCACTATTGTGTAACAGCCCAACCACAACTATTACTGCTGCTGCTACTTTAAGTGGGTAAAGCAGTTACTGTGTCTTAAAGCTCTCTCAGTTAATAGTTTGCCCCCCCCCCCCCCCCCAAATTCACCGACAACTCTTTCCCACATTGAAGTAGTTGGGAGAAAGAAAAAAAAAAAAAACACACTTGAAAAGCAAATGAACACAGGAAAAAACAAAAACCATAATTAGGAAATGAACGCCATTGTAAACAGCACAGCTTAAAATTCCAACACAGATGAAATAACTAAATCTAAATGAAAATAAATGAAAATCTATAAAATTTCAGCGTAACCATGCAATCGGAAAGTTTAACAATGCAATCATAAGTATGCGAAATGGTCAAATTTAATTATCAAATGGTTTACCCATTTACTTGGTTTTTTTTTTTTTTTTTTTTTTTGTTAAATATTAAGGCAACATGGCTAGTGCTGTCACCACGACAGAGCAGATGAGGATATTATTTTAGTCCGGGGTAAAAAAAATTGTAACTACTGCGGATTCGAACCCAGGTCTACCGCACTTGAACCCAGTGTTCCAACCATTCGACCAAGCAGCCACTTAATCGGAACAACGAAAAGAGAACACAACTATTAGACGTATGTGTCCCTACCACTGTGTCGCGATTAAAACACAATTCAAAACCGCAGGCAATTGTTTTCTCGTAGACAGATACTACAGATATATTAATGAAATAAAAATCGCACGTGTCTAACACGGTTAATGAAGTTAATGTCGCAGTCACTGTCTGCGCCGACGTCGAGATAGTCCTCGATTGCCCCCCCCCCCCCCCCCCCCCCCCCCATCGAATGTTGTTTGAAAAAAAAACAGAAAATAGAAATCTTGAACCCAGTGTTCTAACCATTCGACCAAGCAGCCACTTAATCAGAACAACGAAAAGAGAACACAACTATTAGACATATGTGTCCCTACCACTGTGTTGCGATTAAAACACAATTCAAAACCGCAGGCAATTGTTTTCTCGTAGACAGATACTCCAGATATATTAATGAAATAGAAATCGCACGTGTCTAACACTGTTAATGAAGTTAATGTCGCAGTCACTGTCTGCGCCGACGTCGAGATAGTCCTCGATTGCCACCCCCCCCCCCCCCATCCCCCCCCCCCCCCCCCCATCGAAGGTTGTTTGAAAAAAAAACAGAAAATAGAAATCGTCTTTAATATGGTTATTGTGGCAAATATAGAGATAGTCTTGTTTGCTGTACCACGACATACTCTATGTATTAGTATTAGAGAAGGCGTTGGCTGCACGTAACTCGCCGGCGAATGGTAAATACGGCGCATGCGCAATTACTAACGTGGCTATAATTAGAAATCACTAAAGTTATAAATATTAGTTGCGTATATTTTGGCATAAATTGTGGTCACCTATCTCTAACAGTGACAGGTTGAATTTCAAACCACGACGGTTCAAAATCCGGTATCACAACAAACATATCCTGAAAATTTCAGCTAAATCGGTTCAGTAGTTTCCGAGTCTATAGAGACCAAACAAACACACAAACATTGATTTTTATATATATAGATAGATATATGTATACATATATACATAATACATACTGGAGCATACCAACTGGATTTTACATTGTAACAGTCCACGTAAATTTCAAAACAGTTGCTAAGATTTTGCATTTCAGTAGTATTATCCATTAGTAAAATTGGATGCTGATGAATTAATGAGTTTTGCGCAGTTCTCAGATCATCTGAATTTTTTTTTTCCATCAGGGCGGCTATCGTTTGGCGTGTCAACATGAGATTACAACTCATCCCCCCCCCCCTTTTTCCTTGTTGTTTCTCCAAGACCCAAACATCCAAACCTTTAAAAAATATCAGTGAATAATAAAAACATATAGATCAATTCTGGTTTCTAAAACGCAGTCCAAGATACCCCATTCAACCTCTGAAGAAGTTTTAATATAGGCACCCTTAACAGCCACACCAGCATGGTGTAACCTACAGTACGAGTCTATCGTCTATTTAAAAAGTTCTGCAAAACTTAAAAAATCAGTAACTTAGTAAATCTTCATTGTAAATTGTTGAAAATTGATATTTAACATGTTAATATTAATGTCCTGCAATATATATATATATATATATATATATATATATATATATATATATATATATATATATATATATATTACAAACTTAAGTTTTTAACTGTTTAAAACATCTACTTGATCATATTTCGTATGCGTTTCACTCTCGAGCAATCATCTCCAGCAGTGGCCTTATGTGAGTTAATAGATCAAATTATTTTTCTATTGTTTGTCGTAAAGGCTATGAAAATAATCTCCATGCATCACTGCAAATGAGAACTGAGTTCTAACAAAGCTTCATTTATGTGTCAAGTACTTTACATTCTCTGTTTCTTAGAGTTGCAGACATTATTAGTCAAACAAAGATCAAACAAATGTTACCGCCCTAAGAAAATAGCAGCACTTGTACAACTGTAAATTGTAAAATCACATCGACATGGGCAATACGAGCAACATTTCGTCTTCATCAAAACTGTAGATTTGCGAAATTTGTTGAACTTTGAAAGCCCGCGTATTAAAACGCACTATAGTATGGAGCTGTTTACAATATAAATATTACTGAATTACCGCCCGCACTTTGTAAACCTTGTCAGGGAAGGATATAAGAGGTTCACTCACTGAAAATGTTTCTCTAAAACACATTATTATCAAGTAGGTACATCTAGTGTACCTGCCAAAAATATGAAAAATCGTCATCACAAGTAAGCAACATACATTATAACAGTCATTTTTGTGTTCATAACAGTTGCTAATATTTTGCTTTTAAATAATATCCTTTAAGAAGATTTTCACACTGATTACTCAAAGAGCTTTCCTCAGTTCTTAGTCATTTCTTGTTTATTTGAAAAGGATGATTATATTTTATGAAGTACCGGGCACTGAATGTTACAATATTTTATAACATTTAATTATCCATAGAGTTCCTAATTCCCATATACATGTGGTATTGTTTCCCTTTATTGGTTAAGTTTTTGCTTAGAGAGATAGTTACCTGGGATCGAGGAATGGATAGTTAGTGAAACAGAGGGATAGGTAAAAGAGCTGGTCAATGACAATTCCCGCACTTTGAACGTTGTTTTCACATATGGGTCTCTGGTGAGAGGTAGAAACAGTGAGTAGGGTTTTAATATGCAGACTGATAGACACTGTTTGAAAACAGAGAGCCTCGCATATAACGTCACAAAATGTGAGAATGGGGTTGGGATCCGCAACGGCAGTTTGCAGATTGCTTGAGAGCAACAAAGCCCAGTATGTGGTACCTGTAACTGACTCACAAAGCATGCTTTGGAAAATAGAAACTGGCCTCCTACGCCTGGAGTCACCATTTAATAAAAGACTTCTCATACCTGACTCGATGGGAAATGTGGTCAACAGCACACTGATTGCCTTTACCACCCAGGAGATTACCCGCTTCTCATTCTTAATGGGTCGAACAGGGAGGCGAGGTCATATCTTTAACCTCTACCCTCTGTAGGCTCGAACTCAAGACTTTTGGGCTGACAGGCGAGCTTTATGCCACTGCGCTATCAATTCTGGCCCAAGTGCTGTAATTAGCTATACAGGTGGCTCTGTGTTGTGGGGTAGACGAAGTGTATGGGTGCTTGTAGCGAAAGAGATAAAATCACAACGTCTAGTTTGAGAATGGAGGCGAAGGCAAACAATGTTGCCCTCAGCTGGCTTTAAACTTCTCTGTACACACATGCAGAAAGTGTAACTGACTCACATGGCATGCTGAGAAATTTGGAGACAGATATGCTCCTTGCAGAGTGACACGCATCACTTCAGAGGTCCCATGTATTTGGCAGCGTTAAAAATTTTTTTAATGACATGCTGGTGTTGTTAACGGCAGTCCCTAGGGAGTAAGCAATTGACAATTCGAATATCAGAGAGCCAGGTTTTATTACGATTTCTATTTTTTTTTTTTATCTATACCGTGTCAGGGAAGTCTATAACAAATAGTATGTCAAAAATACAAACTATATTTCTATGTTAGGTGCATCAATCTGTACCTGCCAAAAAATTCTGATTCGTAATGATTTGCATAATACTTCTAAAGTGTAACAGTCAATGGCGTTTTAGGAACAGCTGCTAAGATTTTGCTGGTAAATGTTACCCTTGAAGACAACAGTGACATTATTGATCAGTCAAAAAGCTTTGCTCTGTCCCTAACCATAGTTGCTTGTTAGTATAGGGTGATTAGATCCTACGAAGCAATAAACATTGGGCGTTAAAAAAAGGTACGACTCTCAATGACTTTACAGATGTCCATCTAACTATACACGCGGTATCGTTTCCCTTTACGGCAGCTCTGTTGATTATATTTATGTCCCCTGACTAAGGGAAAAATTCTGATGCAAAAACCAATAATATAATAGTTGGTTTAAATTAATGTAAATTTTAAAACTTTATTAATTTTTCCTACAGACTTTGCAAGATTAACAATCAATTTTTCGCATATTTGCTTCTATGTTCAATGCTTTTCAGTTGTATATTTGTATCAAGAAGAGATATAAACCCGAACGAAAAGTATATTAGCAAACTTTACGATATAACAAATACAAACAAAACGTGAACGTTGTGGCTATGAAGCCTTCATCAGGACACACATATCAAACAATACCACATAAATACACACACTCACTTAACTGGGATCTCGAAGGAGCCGGTTCGTTGATTTCTCAGCAGATTGCCGACACGCGTGGGGAATAAATATCCCCTGTGGAGTACCAGGAGACATAACTAGGAGTTCTGAGATAAAACTGTATGGGCAGTTTTATCGCACAAGTTTTTAAATTAAACTGTGCTGGAAATTCAGTCTGGTGGGTGTTAAAGTACCCAAAATGTAAATAAAGCGATTTTCAAGAGACTTGCGAACTCTGTCGCTGAAGTGGCTAGATTTAATGGCTGTCAACTCTTCGTCGAGGACACCTTGGTAATCCTGGGATTTGAAGTGTGGCGGTTTTGGTTTTAGGGCACCGTTTTGCACATCCAAAAGATGCCTGAGCCTATCAGCCAGCCGTAGACCCGTTTCACCAATGTATTTCTTGCCACATCTTTGCAGTTGATGGCATAGCTGACATTGCGGCTGGTACAATAGATTGCTCTACGTATGAGGAAGGTGGCGTTCGGGATTTCTAGACTAGTCCCTGGACCACATATGGAAAAGTCCTGCATACACGTCTATTGCAAAAGACCGTGCCGAAGTAGGACTTAGACGCGGGACGTACCCGACTCTTGATTAGAATGTGCTTGAGGTTACGGTCATGCCTGCAGGTCACTAGAGGAGGTTCAGAGAAAATCGTGCTAGTGACAGGGTCGGCTTTAAGCCATGGCGTCAGGTTTGTGTGAAAGTTTAGGCGGTATTATAATTCCTTTCCAACGATATCTTGCCTGCAATCAAGTATGATTGTGACTTTAGCTTGCGCCCTCCAAGAACTTCCTCAGGGCTTCATGCAGGAGGTGCTTCTTGTCTGCAAATACTCTAAGATATTACTTTGCTTGCAGAATACTGAGCCTATCTGCAATAGTAGGCAGTGCAAGTATATATCGCACACATACTACCGGGATATCTCTTGCACATCCCAGAATGACCCGCATTGCTTCATTCTGTAAGCGTTTAAGTTTTATCAGCCGAATCTTTTATATGGTAAGCATTCCTAATCCCTAGCGTATTACAGACAGGAAAACATGCAGAAACACTGTGAACAACATTCGTTGTTCCATGTCCATTGCTGCCATTATCTTGAGAGCACTGATTTCTTTTTTGGCATTTTACAGCAACTGCCTGTACGTGTTTCCTAAATGACAGGCTTCTATCGAAAATGATACACAGATACCTCCGTTTGCTTTCTCTTTTGATGTTACCGTTATTAATCGAGAGGCTTGGAATGTTTGCTATTATGTTGTGCGGAAAGCATTACAAAACAGCCGCATTTTCTGAGTTTATGAAAACACCCATTTCTGCACACTACTGAGTCACTAGTCGGTCACTAGTCAATTAATATAGCATTAGCGAAAAGACTACAGATAAGCAGCACAGATTTCAAATAAAGATATACATAAACAAACCTGCAATAATGCAACAAGATAACTTATAACTTAATAAATCACATTAAAAAAAATAATTTAAATGCATCAAACATACAACAAGCTAGAAGCTACAGAGGAGCTGTCATAGTGACCACTACCTAATTGGTGCAGAATTAAAAATCTAGTTAAATAGATCCTTCTACTTCAAGATATAAAGATCACATCCAGAGTACACTAGAGAAAGGTTGCAAGAAACATCCATGTCAGAGAAATGTGCAGATGAATAAAAACATACAATTGAATTTTTACAAATTACGTCAGAGGAAGACGTTGACCAAACACGGATGGATATTTGGAATACAATTAAAACCACTGCAGAAAAATGTCTTGGTGTGTCCACCATAAACAGAAAGAACAAATTGTTCGATACAAAATGTGAAGAAGCAGACAGTAAGGACAAAAAAAAAACATGCCAGCAGGATTTTACTAAATGATACTAGTAACATACAAAATGAAGAAAAATATAGAACAGAATGTAAAGAAGCTAAAACGGTAGTTAGGCACCAAAAACGAGAACACATGAACAACATTGTCATGGATATGGAAGTTAACCATCAGAACAACGAATCCAGAAAGTTTTTTGAAAGAACTGAAGAATGTAAAACGAGAACATAAACAAAGCATTTATAGTTTAAAAGGTCACAATGGGAACATGATAAACAATAATGAGGAAATATGTAACAGATGAAAGGAATACTTTGCTGAATTGTTAAACTGCGAAGCTCCACTTAATACTTATCCACAGGAAGAGATATTAACATGTGACCAAAACATTGAAGAGCCTGATTTGGAAGAAGCACTGTATGTCATAACACAGCTTAAAGACAATAAAGCAACTGATGCTAATGGAATTGCTGCTGAACTTCTAAAAGAAGGTGGTCAGGCATTACATGTAAAGATATGTGAAATAATACAACAAGTTTGGAAGACGGAGAAATTATCCCATGTATAGAAAGTGTCTTTATTAATACCCAATTTCAAGAAAGGAGACAAGTATAAGTGTGAAAATTATAGAGGAATTTCACTATTATCTACAAGCTATACGAGACTATCAGCAGTACTGCTAAACAGGGTACAACCATACGTCGAAGACATATTGAGAGATCACCAAGCGGGTTTCCTACAGAACAGATAAACATCAGTTCAGATATTTATCTTACGTCAAACAGCAGAGCAAAATTTGAAATATAGAAAAGATGTACATACTGTTTTTGTGGATTTTAAAAAAGGCGAATGATAGTGTACATAGAAACCATAGTTTATGGAATACTATGAAGAACTTTGGAATATCAAAGAAGATAATTACCATGACCAAACTATGTATGGAAGACACTTGTAATAAATTGATATATAAGGGGCAGAAAGTCAGACACTTTTTAACCAAAAAATAAAACATCTGGTTTAAAGCAAGGTGATGCTTTGTCCCCACTTCTTTTCAACTTGGCCCTGGGGACAATTGTAAGGAAATTGAAATAAGGGTGTATTATAGGAAAAATTAAAAGAATACCTGGATGTGATGACGATATCGATATCGTTGGAGAAAATAAACTATAGCCTGTTAAAACACTGACTGTCTTAAAAGAATCAGCTCAGAAAGTGTGACTAGTTACCAATAAAGATAAAACAGAATACATGATAACATCTAGACATGGAAAGGATAGAAACTCCAGCCACATACAATTCGATAATATGAAATTCAAATGAACGGAAACATGTAAGAATTTGGGTGTAGACCTCAACTTCTCCAACATGCTGACAGAAAAGAAATTCAATCTAGAATACAATCTGGAAAAAAAATATACTTTGCCCTTCAACATCTGCATATCCAAAGTGTATGTCTCGCAACACAAAGATTAAAATATATAAAACGTTGATACGAACAGTTATATATATATTTTTTTTTTTTTTTGCTCTCAAACCTGGAGCACAACTTAAAGAGATGAAGCCTTATAACAGGTTTTCGAAAACAAAGTCTTACGACGAATCTTTGGACATATCAAAGATGCAAATAGCGGTGAATGGAGAGTGAGGAGTAACAACGAAATTCATCTGATAACTGGCATCATGAGAGCTAATACACTGAAATGCTTGGGGCATTTTGAAAGAATGTCAGATGACAGAGAAATAAAAACTGTATTAACAAGGGAGATGAATGGTCGTAGACCACGAAGCAGACCAAGAAGTCCTGCAGACATTTAGTGTCACCAACTAGAAAGAAAAGGTCAACCAGAGAGATGAAATGGAAGCGGGTAATATCTGCAGCAATGAACCTAAAGGGCTCGGAATGCTGAAGAAGAAGACGAAGGTATTTGTATCCTTTTTCTGTAAAAACACATCTCTAAAGGGATACAACAGACGCAAGGGTCTCTGTGATGGGAAATGATACTACGCATGTTGGAGATAGACATCGGTACGGATATTTTAATAATGTACAGTGTTTTAATAATCAGTGCTCACTACTTTGCATGATTGACACATCCTATACTTACAAGCAAACATGGCATTAGATCTGAGTTAAACTCCTTTATTTATCAGTAAGTTAACCTCTCTTTAAAAAAAACATTGAAAAGCAAAATTAGTGCAACTGCTTGGAAAGCACCAGGGACTTTTATATTGTTCGAATACAGAGTGGGTTAAGCTTTTAAGGATATTTTTGTCAGGTACACGTCGATGTACCTCATGATTGTAATATTTATTATAGACAGTCAGCGTCAGTGGCTTAGGGGTTGCGAGCGTGATTCGTAATGCTGAGGTGCTGGCTTCAATTCTAGCTGCGACATATGTGTCGTTCGTTGGTTTCGACAGTGCTGCCGAGTGTTGAACCTCCTGGAAACAATGGCAATATACCGAGGGGAAATTTGCCTTAAAAAAACTGTTGGGTTTGGTTCTGCAACGTCATGTAAAGGATACGCAAATAACTTGTATCTACTCTAGACACGTTATCTTTGAGTTGACCGTTCAATCTGATAGCCTTTCCTGACACCGTTTACACAGAAAAGACTATAGTAAAGCAAGGCGGGGCTCTGATATTTAATAAGAAGAAACTCCACAGGGGAGCATGTATAGCAGGAGTCTACCAAACATCAGTAGAAGTAATCTCTCGTCGACAAATGTTTCGGCCCACGAGCTCCTAGACATATTCAGAGAGTGGGCCCACCTGAGTTCACGAGGCTCAGAGTTGGTTTCTCCTGCTGCACGTATTACCGTATGTTATCGGACAGGGACAAGACGAATTGGTGACTTTGCAAAAGGTACTGTAAGATAAGAAGTCGTCGCGGTAGCATAATTAAAGCAGTCTGCATACTTGGACAAACGAGTGGCAAGCTTACGATTGGTTTACCAGACACGTGTTGGACTTTGTTGGCAGGTGGCAGATTGTGGAAGACGATTCCGACACGATGGACTTTAAGGAATGAGAAATTATGTTCCACTAGACACTCGGACCAGCTCACAAAGGCCCGTCCCCTGCGTATTTTCGTTGAATCCAGAGCCATCTCGAGGCCCTCTCAGCAACCTCGTCCAGTTGTTTAAGTGTCAGTTTGCGTTTATTACCACGTAAGCCTAGTTATTTAATCACATTGTAGAGTGAAGTGGAAACGAGACCTCTTGCGCCTATTTCGAATGCGAAGATTCTTACTGTGTACTCTTCGTCCCTCCTCAGACCGGCTGCTAAGTCACTGTACTTCTCGAGCTTGTACATATGGCTTTCGTCCATTCGCGACTTATACGGCACGGTCAGCTCACTCGGGATGAGCTGCCGTTTCTCCGCAGAGTAGAGAACTATGTCGCGTCCTAGGCCGGACTTCCGGTTTAACTCAGGGTACCTTTCATGGCCAGGCAGGTCAACTGCCAGTAACCAGTCCCTCGCAGAGTCTAGTCCCGTTTCTCAACATTGTGGTATTTAGTTCATTGGGATGGTGGAGATGGTGACGATGGTGACTATTCCACTCCAGGATTGCTGTCTGTCGGATTAACACATAAAGGATAAGAATCAACCAAAAGCATATAGAGAAATTCCTGTTTAGCCGTGTAATACAGTAACATAACGGCACCACTAAAGTAAAGGGACAACCCACAGTCCGAAGTGGGGTATGTAAGAGATTCCCCAAATAGAAAGCGACGGCTGGCTATGTTTCATAATGACAGCGGTGGTATTATTGTCACAGACGTTCTCTGCAATGTTTTAATTTGTTTGCGCAGGTCAGTTCACTCATAAATTCTTGTCTCAATTGCAAATGAACTCCTCACTATCAATATGATATACACGTACCATTCTTCCCCTGAGTTTATATGAATAGTTTGCTATAGACTTATTAGTTATGGACGATATCGGCAATGTTAGGCTTATGTTAGATAATGATTGCGATATTGTCATGATGACAACAATTATTGCAAAATCACTTATGTTCGCAGCACAATAATCATAATAATCAACATGTTATTGTGTCTACGACTCATGTTGAAGTCGTCAATGCCGTTCCACTGTCTCTTGTTCTCATCAATTCCCTTTACTGACGATTGTTTTAATCGGCTGCTTTTCGTGGCTCTTGTTCTCATAATTTTCCATTACTTCATTCTGTTCTCATCATCTTCTTTCACTGACTCTCGTTTTCATCATCTATGTTCACCGAGTCACGTTCTCACCATCCATCCTCACCGACTCTCATTCTTATCATGTTGCTTCATTGACTTTTGTTCTCATTAACCCCACTTTCTGATTCTTCTTCTCATCCTCCCCTTTCAATGAGTCTTGTTCTCATCACCTCCTTTCACTGAAATTTGTACTCCTCTCCTGCTTTCACTGAATCTTGTCTAATGTAGTTAATGGTTAGAGGTCAGCTTGTATTCACGGCAACAGAAGCGTTGCCTTCCATGCATTGTTCTATATGAACCTTGAATCGCAATCTTGTATACACAAAAATTTAAAATAAAATACGAGATTGGTGTAATGTCTAACTGGTCTTCAGACAACGATGATCTATTTGTAACTCCAAAACGTTTTCTCTCTGTCTAGCCCTCTAAGACATGTTCTCACCCCCCCCCCCCCCCCCTTTCTGCCCTTACTGTCTCTCATATTCCAACACTACTCATTCGCGCGACATAAATACTACATCTTCTGCTAACACAACTGTCTTCTACAACTTCTGGTAACCAACTGACCACGATGCTAGCTCGGGCTTCCGCTCGATTACTCGACTAGCCCCTATCTCGTGCTGTCACTTGTAGCACGGACTTTCTGCATGCCACAATGTACTCGTGAAGACCATGCAAAGCACCTAATCACACAGTCCAAAAAGTATGGGTAACTAAGGATTTGAATAATTAAAGGCTTGTCCAAAAGAGTTAACCTCCTAAGAAGTTATATTAGGTCCTAGAATTGCTATTATGAACCCTAGTGAAGTTCTTAAGGCGCTTTATCTTCATAGTACTTGCATCCGTGACCTCAGCCTCGGAACTATGGGGTCGTATCAGATCATTCAGTGACATCGTGGTCCATGCCGATTTATAGCTAATCAGCTACAAGGACAAACATCATCCACATTCAAGGAGGTCAGCTCTCATCAACTTGTTAATAATAACATCGATAATGTACACAGAGATGTACGTGATCATTCACGTAGAAAGACAATATATCCCGGCACTTCGCAGATAGCTGTATAGCTTAAACATCAAAAGGGGGTGAAAATACTAATTATTACGATTTTAAGAAATCAAGCTTCTTTCTTGTTGCAATGTTTTTTTTTTTTTTTTTTTTGATTCTAATGAGGCGATTTCTAAAATTGGATTTAATTGTGCCAAGGGGAACAATGACTAATTCTAATGCAGTAATATTTCTTTTTTCAATCTACCAAAAAAGAAATTTACTTCTTAGAAGCGTTTATTTAAAAAACAAAAACAACACAGAATGAATTATATAATTGGCAAATTTTCACTATCATTATTAACAGAAACGCTATCTACAATGCGTGTAATTTAGTTTTTTTTTTTTTTTTTTTTTTTGGCTGGCACAAAATAATGGGCTAAGTAATAATAACGAATGATCTTGTTTCATCACTGCAAGGTTTCGATTAAATAAATCGCAATGCTTCTTTCATCATTGTTGATGCTTTGATTTAATAAATCGCCTATTTCATCATTGGGAGGTTTCGATTCAAGAAACCGCAATGCATGTTTTATTAGCTAATAAAAATGTGATAGTGTAAAGCAGTTATTTAGTTACTAAGAAGGTTGGGTGGGAAGAGACGGTCTAAAGGATGACAAACTATTACGTTTAAATAAGTGGCGACATGTCCGAAAACTCACAGTCCCCTTGGCTGTACTCTGTGTTGTCATGATAGTGCTTGCATTTAAATATATATGAACCTCAGCGTCCTCCATGTTCCCTTTACACTGGTAAAACCAGTTTGTTATTTCCCAGAACAGGCACTAATATTGGAAATAAATTTATAAAGAGGTGAGGACGTCCAAAAGAAACAATTTAAAAAAAAAAGTTGATGAGAGAGGCTAAAGATGTTAGGCTCGATTCCAACCATGCTAATTAACTGAGTGCACATAACTGAATGGGGTTAAAGACTGCGAGCCCAATGTGACCATAATAACACAAGAGGGCAATACATAGATTAAGAATAATGGTATTGTACATTTTAAAACATAACACGGGCTATTTCATATGTGCTGTCCAAAACCATTGTTCAGTGTCAAACATGCCTTGCAATGCATTAGCTGAACTAGTGTCACCTATTATGGCAATAACTACAGTCGTGATTTGCATATGTAGCAACACAAGATTTTATTAAAGAAATGAGGTACGGCAGGCTTATGCAAATATCACTAACTATACGATAGAAATGTGATGATGCTCAGGTGATCTCCTTATAACATCAGGTCTTTGGTTTTGGTAACTTTACTTCCAAAAGCATTTTCTGATACATATTTTAGACTAAGTCTACTTGGCAGCTAAGTGAGAGGACAAATCAAATCCGAATCGTAGAGGATTCGAAACCAAGACTCAATGACCAGAAGGCAAGAGTCTAGCCACTACACTACCCTGGCTCCAATACGTCTACGAGATTTCAACAAATGTCCTATTTGAGCAAGTAGAGTAAGTGATATCGTTGTAAGAACTAATAATACAAATGCTTGCTAAACACGTCAGGGAAACTTGACGCTGTGGTCCACTACACTTGCACTATTGTCGAACATGAAAGTGCGATGCAATTGAAACAATTTTGACATATGTGAACAGTGACTGTTATTTTTGCAATACTAGTAGGAAATTATGCATAGAGTTTAACGTTGTATTTACATGAATCAACTACACTTGGTATTCGCATCACATGGTTGTCACAAATCAAGGGATACAACAATCAGTATGGCTTTTTTGAAGGGACACGATATCACCCATGTTGGAGAACTATGCGAAACTTTAATGTTGTAGATTATTTTAATTGTCAGTGCTCACTTCTTCGCATGTATAATAAACACATCATGTACTAATAAGCAATAAATGACTTTAGAACTGATTTCAACTCTTTTTTTCTTGTATTATATCAATGTTTTTGAAAGATAACTTTAAATAGCAACATTTTAGCACTTGTTTTGAAAGCACAACTTACTTTTACACAGTGAACATACACATTTGATTTAGAATGTTAACAATTTTTTTTGGCAGGTACACGTAAATGTACCTCATAATTGCCATATGTAATGTAGTCACTAGGCGTCTGTGGCTTTGGGGTTGCAAACGCAATCCTTAATATCGGGTTAGATCCCAGCTGCGAACAATTTGTCTTGCTTTGGTTTCGACAATTGTAATAAAGTATTGTTGGCGGAATCTATCTTCGCCTGGAGATCCCCTATATCCTTCCAAATAACTTACAGGGCTCGAATTAAATAAGCTTAGGGGAATTATAACGGTCCCTGAGTTCTGGGAAATAAAGGAAGGAAAATACAGAAAGTTAAATGAATAGGGTGAATCCCCGGAAATTTCCTAAAGAAATTCAGAAAACAACCAAAGTCAACTTTTTAAATTTAACTCAAATAAATTACAATGAACAATCTTTAGTCTACCTAAGAAGTAAATTTGATACGATGAAATCGATAAATGGAGTTTCTAAACAACAACTGTATTGATAAAATACTGATAATGAATTCAACGATTTTCAAATTAACAAACAAAAGAAAAATTACTGAATCATCATCACACCACAAATTTTCACAAATAGTCAATAACACTCAGCTTTACGATATACGGGATGTGTCCAACTGCAGCTTCTCTGGGAGGAATCTACAAAGCTCTATCTGCGACGGTTATAGTCCTCGCCTAACTGCAACATTCATCCGTGAGATCTCAGTTGTTCATTCTATACCGTCTGGTTCCCAATTCACAAGGTAACAGGAATGGCAGCTCACGATCCACAGGTAACAGGCATACAGGAAAACTGGAATACGGGAATACGGTCCTCTAGTAAACAGGCAAGCAGGAATACGGGAACACGGGAACCTGCGGAATACATCATTCAGCCCTGTGTTGAGCATTATGTCGACACATCTGGGGCAGGTAGAGGTGTTGCGGTGTTTGTGGTGTTTTCAGATTAGTAAGGGAGAAAGCAAGGTTCATACTTTGTCTTTCTCCACGAAATATCACAAATAAATCTCCCCACCCTGTTATAATATATTGTTTTATACATATCCAATTATTGCACGATCATATAAAACTTGACATAATTAAGCGGACACACATTCGCTTGCGGATTGGACAGTTATTAGTTCGAGTCCCAAAACCCAGGTCGACTTCGCCTTGAACAGACACCAGTTATAGTCATGGGGAGTAAAGGCGGCAGGTGTGATGTTGACCACGTCAACACCCAGGTACCAATTGGTCTATAAAACATAGGCCAACCCTGTATGCCCACAATGCTGACGACTTTTACTCAAATCATGTGTTGCATAATATAATAAACATAGGCAATGTAATGTATACCCAACTGATGATACCCCATGGCACAGGATGATGGTTTCTACTATAAGATCTTTACGCAAGTAGACCGAATGAATATAAGAGTGACAGAGGGAAGAAGGGTTCGCTATTGTATAGTACTAACGGTGAATAGTAACCTTAAGAACGTCATAATAGGTAAGGACTAGTGAATTGTCCAACGGACAAGTATCAAGGTTGATGAAGTTACGGAATATTTATTCAATGGTAGAATATAGAATAGTAGGATCTCAATAAAATATTTTAGGATACAGCTAAGGCTTATCGGGGATCTAAGCTACTTCCTACCATTATAAATCTCACCTGAATTCGTATATTAAGTTTGTGATTTTGGGGTTAGGCCGATGGTGTGGCTGGGCATTCGTTCTGTGTTGTTGTGACGAAACCAGCTCTAAGGGTTTCTCCTAGTAACACCACAAAACGTCATAAATTATGTGCGCCTTCGTACCTTTTTATTCTTTTAGTGTCTAAGTTTAACTATATTTATTTTACGTGCGCAATTCTTTTAACTAAAACTTGCAATTAACTCTTGCCGGACTGAAATGTTTACATCTTCTGTAATTACGAATATTGACATTTTTCAACATCTGCTACAGCTACATATATCGAGACTTTTCAGCATTGTCTACAATTACAAACCGTGTAGAGAACAAGGGGATAGAGATGGGTACGGTGAATTAAGACACACATACTGCTCAATCATAGCAAAGATCTGTGTCGGTACGTCAAACATGCAAAGTTCCTGCTATAAAAGCTTGTGGGATACTGACCCGTAGACGTTAGTGAGTCCAATCAAATCAAGTGCAGTTCTTTCTTCTCTGCCTTTGCTCTCTCAATACTCTTCCTATTCATGGACACGTGCTCAAAGCATCCTGGGACGCCCGGAATACCCCTTTCTGTACTGATGTGACTATATACTTGTTTAGAGTCCAAGTGACTCCTGAGTCTGCTTCCCATAACCGAGAAGAATAATTTGACTGCAACGTTCAACAGCGAGATAGGTCTGAATTAGGACAGTATTTAACTTCATGTGATATTTTTTGCATGTTGAACTTAGCTTGTTCAAATGGTCTTAACAGCTTTATTAAAATCTTATAATAGTGAGTAACAACATAGAACAATAATGGAAACAACAAACTAATGCTGTATAATATATTTAATATCAGAGATACATTGAAACTGGTTATGTTACATAAAACAGACACTGTTCAGTCTATACTCTTCTTCTGAAACTGGTTACGTTTATTATGTTAGAAGATGTGTCAACACCTATATTGTGAAGAAATGCTACCCACATATTTTTATAATTCCATAGAAAATAAAAGTCTTAATGATAACATGGAAGAAGACTGGCGCTTAGCCCACAACTGTCGGAAACGAGTTCTAAACAGGTTGAGGGCAGAGAAAGAAGATTTGTAAGTCAACTCCTACTGGGTACGTTGAGCATTAGGACACTCAGATGGCTGCTGCATCGTAGGACGGAGCAGATATGTGTCTGACCTATATGCTAGAAGGTCGTTAAGAACAATAAGTAGTAAGTAAGGGATATAAAAAATCAATTGAGTTCCACGAAGGGAAGCGATCTCACGTATGAACTGAGATAGACAAATATATGGTGAATAATGTTGTAAATCTTTTTTTTTAAAGTCAGTCCTCATTATTTCGTAGAACATAAATTGTCTGTAACAGTAAGCGACAGAGACATGAGAACTATGCAAACCTCTTCGATTGATCGGTATGTCACTTTCTTCTTGAAAGAAATTATATTGTAGCAACATCATAGCAACTATTTGATAAACGCCTTAGATTGTTACTTCGTAGAGATGATTTCTCGTATTCACCATTATTAATATTTTTGGCAGGTACAAGAATATGTACCTTATAACTGTAATGTGTATAATAGATGTATTGTCGGTGAGTGGACCGCATAATGTGATATCTTCCCCTGAAAAGGATAACATAGGGCAAGACGACAGTAAAACAAGTCCGTACTTTGATATCGATATATAAAAATAAATGTTTGTTTATTTGTCACACATGACGAGGAAAACACTGAACCGATTTTGATGACATTTTAAGGATATGTTTGTTTTGATACCGGGATGCTACCTGTCCTGGTTTGAAATCAGATGCGACATTTGTATGGAAAATTATTGAAACTAATATTTTTATTTTAGAGACATTTCATTTTGCAGAACGTCCACAAAATCCTCAGCTGCACAGTCATGGCGACAGCACTAGCCATGCGCTCCTAAAAATTTTTTTTTACTTTTTTTTAAAAAATATTTTACCTACGCTAACTCAGCTATTCAAATTTAAAAAAAAAATTTTTTTTTTGCGAATTATTTGGTTTTTTACAAGTACATTAGTGAGCTTTTTTAAATAGAAAATACTCACAGATTTAGCATGTGACAGAGAAAAAACTAATATAACAAATTAAACAATTACTAACATAAACACACAATTACATACTGCGTGTTTTAGAGTCGGTCAACGAGACCATCTCTTTATCTGCGCACACAATGATTGCGAAATCTATATACATATTCGGCGATTTGTGACGTATAGCTTCAGTGACGATCACATCGACATCTTGGTGTGTGTGTGTGTGTGTGTGTGTGTGTGTGTGTGTGTGTGTGTGTGTGTGTTTCGTGGCCGCGTTGCCGGCGCTGGTTTTTATTTCCGCGAACTTAGACTGTTGACCTCAGATATCTACAAATAAGAATTTGATGACCAGTTGTTGACAGGAGAATGTACGGGAATTTCACGACAAGTTTTTTGACAGAATATATGGACATTTAAAGGTGTGGAAATTCAAACACGTTGAAATTAAAAGCTTTAGGAACATAAAACAGTTGTCCTCCAGTAATCCTCATCTGAATGGTGGACATGTGTGTCACCTGATGTTTGTCGCATGGTGTGATGTGCTTGCAGTGCAAAACGGCAATCAGTCAACAAAAACAGAAACTCTGGTAGTCAAGCGACACAATCCGTACTTGCAGTCTGCAAGGGAGATAAGCGAAGCGAATTCAACAAATGTCTTTAAACCAAGTCTGAGCATTTGAATGAAACATTGTTTATAATAATCATTGATTGTTTAATATAAATCCTGTCTCTTTATGAACAGATGATACCTAAAACATAATTTTTTTTTTGCCTTGTAGGTGTGACTGCTTGTGATCTCACTTAGTAAGTTTGATTTATATTAACAGATTACGCTATTTTACCTTTTGAGTGGTTCGGCTAGAGTATAATTCTAATTCACTCCAGCGCAAATTGTAGTTAAGATTAAAGTATTTAACAAGCACTATCTATGTTCTCTAAAGAATAAAACAAAATTGGTCAGGTACTGCGAGCGCTTAAATGGTGGGATTACTTTACAATAAAGATTAAAGCCGGCTTATGTGCACGGTAAAAAGAAGATACAAACCGAGCTTTCTCAAAATGTTAAATATATATATATGTGAATATATATATATATATATATATATATATATATATATATATATATATATATATATATATATATATATATATATATATATATATATATATATATATATACATTTTATATATGTATATATATATATATATATATATATACACACACACAAAAAGAAAGTTATACAAACACACACACTCACAAAAAAACATACTACTGACCATGGTTTCCTATTGGATAAGATGTGTCACTTGTTATGATAAACAGCGAAATAAACACATGCGAAACTATTGCAGAGAATATAACTTGTTGGTTAGTTTGACGTTAGTCTCCCTAAACCCCGCCCATATACACACTAGCTATCTTCTCATTGGTAGTTTCTGGAGCCCTAATTTTTAGCACAATGTTACGGGGGTGTTCCGTAATGTCGTTGATATTGCGTGGTAGATGGCACATGTCGTCTAAAATGTGTAGCTCCAGATATTGTCATTTTAGGGCTGCTCCCTTGTGGCACGTCGCTTTTTTCATGGTATGACAGAAAGTCAAAGCACAGGGAAGGGTGGGGGAGGTGAGGGTAAAGGGTTCCCCGTCGACTGTCCTACCTCGTAAACTTTTATTCCCATGGTGTCCTTGATATCCTTGCCCATCTTATATGGGCCCACCCTTTAATCTTCCTCCAGAAATATAACTTCATGTCATTTCTTTCTGAAACATGATGGTATTAATGTTGGCTAAAGTATTTTAATTTATGAGAAAATGAATACACCAGTCAGTGAATACCCTGATGGAATAATATAGCACATTTTTCAGTAGTTAACACGTGTTTATTTGCTGGGAAACAAAATCTACATAATAACATAGGTAGTGAACATTTATAGTACTCGGTGTGATTTTGAACACCATCTAACAATGATTATCTTGTGCTCAGTTTGCCTCTCCAGTGTAGTGGAGATCAGATAGAGAATACAACTAAAACGACAGATCATGAGGCCAGCTAAAATGTTACAGAATATTGTGTGATAGATTCTCTGAGTTCAGATTTGTGCTTAGACGTAGGCGTGACATTATCTGCCTTTCACATCCTCAAGAAGACCGTTGGTGCTCTTGTTGAGCATCCTTCTTCGTTTTTAGATTGCCTGTTTTTATAAGAACTCATAGCTAAGTTCAAATCACTTAAGTCGTCGATAGCTTCACCAGAACAGGTCACTTCATTGAGCAAGCTCTGTTGGTGCCCATCCCCCGACACTTTTCCCTTTTTTGAACCAGTTAAACAGTAACTAATATAAAAAATGCTTTTCTCTTTAAGTAACACACAATTCTTATATAACCAAACCTTGAGAAATATGTAGTTACGTTTATGTTGGCTCTGTTATGTTACCTTTTGATAATAAACAAGAAGGGTGTGAAAATTGCATTTGTAGACATATACATACTATATAGAAACATTTAAAGGAGTACACTGCTACACTGACCCAGGAGCATGCTGAAACACTGAATCTTGCACACGCAAAACAAAATACATAAGGCCGCAGGAAGATTTGCCAGTACTAACAGTCGTTAACAGTGCTCGGCAGCCAGCATTGCACGCCGAAAAAAAAAACGTACACGCCCTTCTGAATAGTATCGGCAGTCTGCCATTTTAGTGTAGTCAACAACACGCTGTGTACACAACAGGAAAAGCAAAGATTGCACATTCAATCCACAGCAGAGTGTCGCACAAAGCACTCGACCCAATAGCTGGGCAACGGAAGCTGTAAACTCTTGGTCCAAAAGTTAGGAATGTGCATTAGGAAAACCTAGTCTAAATAAGTAACTTTCCAGAAAGTCAAAAGTCAGCCTGCTATCGGCCATATTGGCCGGAAGTCTAGGAGACAGTTAGATCGGTCTAACAACATATGACTAGATACTGCTTTAAATGCCACTAATCATCCTCAATCCCTAAATACAACCATGATGGTATCAGTCGCTTCTTGAGAAGTCATGTAGACACCAGTTCATCTAATCATTAAAGCAGTTGCCGTCTTCACAATGAAGATTTCCTGCAATAAATGGCCCATTACTCTCTGTATGTCGCACTGGGGATCCAAGCTGAAACTGATGTTCCTCCATCTCTTGATGTTATTCTTTCACTATCGGTGTCCCCTCTTGCTCACTCGACTTCTTTTCTCATAAGTATGATTTCAGTTCTGAGGTTTTGTATCCTATAGTCGACGTCTTTGGTTCAGGCCCCGCTGAAATCTGGAATTGTTTCACTTGGACTTTTAGTATTTTCCTTTTGTCTCAGGGTAGTAAGACCGGAGACCCTTGTGTATTGCAGCGTATAAAAAAATAATTCTTTCGCAGTTGAAAATCGAAATTAGCAGCCCAACGGTGCTGCCAAGGCACACATTGGAGTTCATAATCTATACCCAAAAAGAAAACAATAGTTGAGGAATCGTGCCGGTGCTACAGAGTTCGTGCACTGCGCTGAGATTGTTCGTACTCATGCTTGAGTTAAAAGTAGAATGGAGCAATAATAGGTTAATACCCTTGTGCCATAATGTTGATCGGTTGTTCAAACCAAGCCAGTCAAAACCTAACATAATTTCAGTTTCTCTTATATTAAAATGCTTTCAACACTGGTGTAATCATTGATGGTTCTTTATATATACATATATATATATATATATATATATATATATATATATATATATATATATATATATATATATATATATATATATATATTAGGGCTGTACCGAATATTCGCTTCGTATTCGCTTCAGGGCCGAATAGTGGACCCAATAACTATTCGGTATTCGGCCGAATAGTTGCGGTCGGGCCGAATACGAATAGTGGTTACCTCACAACCGTTTCTGGACTGGTGAAAAAAAAAAATCAAGATTTCCCACCTTGGTTTATACTGCCAAGCGTTATCTTTGTGCACCACCTACGAGCGTACCAAGTGCCCCTTTATTTCCATCTTGTATGTGTTGCGAGTATAGTGTTTTTAGGTGTGTTGCGGTAGAAACAAAATGCAACACTTAAAAATGTAAGAGGGGCAGAAAAGCAAGTGTTCTAGTGTTGTCGGCTTGATTTCTTTTGAGTGGAGAGTCCTCTTCGTTGATTGTTTGAAGTAACGGGAGTTCGTCATCATTTATGGGTGTCGTAACTGTTCTTTCGTCGTCTCGTTGAAACGACAGCGGCTGAATGTTTTGATCGACATTCGGTTTCTTCGTTGTCTTTGTTGTTTGATCTTCTGGCGTTGGCCGCTCGGCGTCTGGTTTTTTCGTCTGCAATGATTTCTTCGTTATTTGATCTTCAGGTGTTGGCTGCTCCGTCTCCGTGGCCGCGGTGGTCTTTGATGTCGCTATCTTGTTTCCGTTGACTTCATGAACTTTGCGGGGGGGGGGGGGGAGGGGGGGGGGCTGGGTGACTTGTGAGGACGGCATTGTTTTCTTCGTCAGAGTTATTTTTGTTTTTGATGTTTCTCATTGCGGGTTTTTATCTTGACTCTCTGTATTTGTCGTATTGTCCTGTTTAGTACAGCTGGAAATATATTAAGTGAGAAAAAAAAAAAAAGCTGCCCTAATGCTGACAACATGGAACGAAGGTTTTTCATGGAAGTGTGTCAGCACACGAACTAATACGTGCTGCAGGAGATCGCAGATTGTGGCGAGGTATAATCGCTTATGCCAGCCGGCAAAGCACATGATGATGATGATTCACTATTCGTATTCGTATTCGGCCGAATAGTTGGTCCAGCTATTCGTCTTTGGCCGAATAGTGAAAATCACTATTCGGTACAGCCAATGGTCTATTGTCAACTATTTTTCTGACAGTAATATTTTATGTGTACCTCCAACATGTTATATTTCTCGGTCTCTCTCCACTGGCTTTAACTTTCTCTATCTATCTATCTATCTATCTATCTATCAATCTATCTATCTATCTATCTATCTATCTATCTATCTATCTATCTATCTATCTATCTATCTATCTATCTATCTATCTATCTATCTATCTATCTATCTATCTATCTATCTATCTATCTATCTATCTATCTATCTATCTATCTATCTATCTATCTATCTATCTATCTATCTATCTATCTATCTATCTATCTATCTATCTATCTATCTATCTATCTATCTATCTATCTATCTATCTATCTATCTATCTATCTAATCTATCTATCTATCTATCTAATCTATCTATCTATCTATCTATCTATCTAATCTATCTATCTATCTATCTATCTAATCTATCTATCTATCTATCTATCTAATCTATCTATCTATCTATCTATCTATCTATCTATCTATCTATCTATCTATCTATCTATCTATCTATCTATCTATCTATCTATCTATCTATCTATCTATCTATCTATCTATCTATCTATCTATCTATCTATCTATCTATCTATCTATCTATCTATCTATCTATCTATCTATCTATCTGTCTGTCTGTCTGTCTGTCTGTCTGTCTGTCTGTCTGTCTGTCTGTCTGTCTGTCTGTCTGTCTGTCTGTCTGTCTGTCTGTCTGTCTGTCTGTCTGTCTGTTCTAATTTACTACCAGATGGTGCACGACCAGCGGTTTTGAATGGTTGTGTGATGTGCTTTTAGTAGACTGAGATAATAATACTACAATTCATGTTACGTCATGTGAAACATACACGAAAAATCATGATATCATGCTGCAACTGTTAAGTCTCAAAATTGAAAACATTTCAGGGTTTTTTGTTTGTTTTTGAAATAAATACCGCACCTACCTTTAATTTATTTTTCTTTTTCAAGGTACATCAGCGTGCACCTGCCAAAAATCCCAAAATGAATCCTGTAAACTCTAGCGCACACCGAACTGACTTTTTACCCCACCAAGACATCACACAAGCGATAAACACCCGATGACACAAAGTGCCACCATGTGGATGAGGATCGCCAGAGTAGGGCCTCAAATGACAAAAAATTTCGTCCTAAAAAGGACGGAATTAGATATTTTACAATATAATTCAACACACCGAAATCGATAAATCAAGATATATACGTGACAATTTAAGAAAAAACAGTAATCTTTTGTTGATAATTGATAAAATAAAACAATTGTTTTTCTAATGTGCTGCACGGAAACGACATTTACCACGTTTTTGACGAACTGATGTTCTTGAGTGTCTTCTAATAAATGAAGCCTGTCAAATTGTATTAGTACTGTTTGAACAAAACAAACTGCATCTTTCAAATCCTAAAAACACTAATTGTTATTTCCCATGGTTATTAAAAAGTGTCTCTGTCCCTTTATGATACTTTTAAATTGCTTCGTAGCTAGAACACTTTCCTGTCAACATATGGGTCGCCATATTCCAGTCATTATTTATTTGTGTTTCCTTGACTTTTGCTCTGGGTTTGATTTGTAACGTTTTCTTGTGATGTTGAACAAACTATTGTTGCAGGTTCCCCCGTTGTTCTCCTTTGCTTACAATGCAAGGTTTCTTGTCACAGTTGTAGGTAGAGTGGGTAGGATATAAAAATGTGCTCAGGTGTTCGTGGTCCCCATCTGACATGCGCAATGAGGGTACTGTACAGTCTGTATTTTATGCATGTGGTAGTTGAGCCTGCAGTGTCCTGTTCTTGGAAGGAAATTTGTGCATGTTGTTTTTATGTTGAGACTGTTGATAGGGTCTTGAGGAGGTTTACTGCTGGTTTGTTATCTCCACAATTCCGTTTATTTTTACTTGATTAGTTTCTTTTTTAATTTTTTGTTTGTTTTGAGAATGACATTCAGTTGGTGTGTTGTATGTCTTTAGTTCCATTCTTGGCAAGTTTTTCCGCCAACTCATTTCCTGGTATGTAACAATAGCCCTGGATCCATTGGAGAGCCATTTAATTGTTTTCTGTGTGTTCATTTAACTGGCAGAATAGTTATTTGTCTATATTGTCTTGTGGATCTCTTTGAGTCGCCTGGAGGACTGACATAAAGGCACACAGGAAAGCAGTTGCAGTGTCCTGCGATATACTCTCGTGTGGCAAAGTTTAAAGTTTTTACAGGCTCTATAGGACAGGACAGGATCCTACAATTATGTGAATAGATTTTTAACTCAAAATTTTGGAGTGGCAGCGCCATTAGGCTACTCTTTTCGATTTCAAACTGACAAGAGATTTTTTTACGTGCGCAACAATGCACACAGGCGTCCAAACTTACTACCCAGAGACCAGGGAGAACTATTAGAAGTTCAAGTCCACTTGAAAAAATCCCAGCCCTTAACGGGGATTGAACCCAGAACCTCTAGCACTCGAGGAGGACACCATGCCTTGAGACCACGCAGTCCCTTCCAAATTAGCTATAAATGTTCTTTTGCAGTATGTCTCTATACATGTTGACAAAACAAAACAAAAACAATTTGACTGCAGAGGCATGTCCGTTGTGTCCATGAGACTAATACAGATAGATAGCAGTACGATTTTTTGTTAAGTGCCAACCGTCACGAATATTTTGTCACCAAATACTTAGTTTTTGTTGAATGTTTATTTTGTTATTTGATACTTTGTTTTATCTGGATGTGTTTCTCCATGTTCTTGTTAACTGTGTTGGAATTGTTCTCTGTGTCCTCTATTTGTATTATCTGTCTTTATTTTAATCATTGTTTTGTGAGTCAAAGGGGGTCGGTGGAGGAGGGGAGGGGGTCCTTATCATATACTTAAGGGAGAGACCACCTGAAAACGGTTGAAGACCACTGCCCTAGACGCAGTACTAGCCACGTATTAGGGTGGTCTGTCTAACCCGTCACCACACGTCAAATATCGTAGCCTAGAATGTGTGAAAGTCTTATTCTTCACTCACTTGAGGTAGTACTGACCTGGGTGTTCTGTCTTACCTGTCACCCCACGTCAAATATCGTAGCCTAGAATGTGTGAAAGTCTTATAATTCACTCACTTGAGGTAGTACTGGCCTGGGTGTTCTGTCTTACCTGTCACCCCACGTTAAATATCGTAGCCTAGAATGTATGAAAGTACCACTTCACTCCCTGGAGGTAATTACAGGCCTCGTACAAGGAATCTCTATCTTATTCCTAGCTGCGCTGCACTTGTACTGCCCATTTCTCTGTGATGTTAACTAGCTTGATGTTTGTCAGGTGGGTTCGGTGTTAGGCTAGTGTCTCTCAGGTCTCAGATGAGACTGTTTAGGTGTTATACTTGTGTCTCCGAGACTCTATGGAGACGCCGTGTTTTTGATTTATACCTTGTTATACAACGCATTTTGTGGAAGATGAATTCGCAAGTTCACGTTAAAATACGTCTTACTGAAGAACATTAACAACAGAAGCACATTTAAATACCACAGATACGAATTTCGTTTTTAGAAATTGTATTTTTTTTTCATCACTTCCATTGTGAATTCTACCAAAGTCTACCTTTTGCTGATAAAACTGACACTCTTTGCTCGATAGTGATTTGTTTACTAACAATGTTCAGCAAAAACACACACACACTTACACACACACGTATGTGTGTGTGGACATACAATTATAAAATATTAAAAAATAAATTTCAAATTTAAGCAGTCAGATTAAGAAGTTTCTATTCTTGCTGACTGTAAAGATTCCAATCGGCAATATATATATATACATATATATATATATGCTCCAAGCCAAGTATACTTTAAATTTACAAACGGTACACTGCTTTGTGTGCGTGTGTGTGTGTGTGTGTATGT
>CAJHNH020003735.1:473820-538582 GCA_905116865.2 Candidula unifasciata
TAGGGAGTTAAGCTTAGTCTATACTACCTTTTCCTAATTTGTCTGCACATTCTGCTTGAAATAGTTCTTTGTGAGTATTCAGTATCTCAGTTAGGGAACTGCTAAACTATTCCTATTTCTTGTATGTTTGTGTCACATGTTTTTCAGTGTATGTTTTCATGTGTATAAAATAAGATGTGAACAATGACATTTGCTATAATGAAGTGTAATTATATTGTTTCCATGATGCCACAATATGTGCAGGGATGCTGCTACGTTTTGTGTGCCCACCATGTGCTCACTTAATGTGTTCACCTAAACAGGGGATTTATAACCCCAGGGGAAGAATGATGGGTGTATAGAATTCACGGTCACTGAAAGATAATATTCAGGACAGCGTGCACCTATAAATTGTTTGCGTGTTCAGCGCAGACCTGCGCCACATGTTTATGTCAAATCAATGTCAGCCAGTTGGAAGTCTGAATGATGACGGACAACAGACTTAGAAAGTCAACTATCATGACATAGCATGAGAGAGGAAGGCAGGATATGTGACGCCCATGTAAGACAAAAGACCTTCAGACTAGACTGGAGAGGATGTGGAATATGAGGAGGAGTGATGGGATATATTTTATTATTATATGTTACAATAATTGATACATGTATTCTTAATGTAAGTCAAGATACTACACGTATGTGCTTTGTTTCCATGATTACAGCGCCCATGTGACGATCAGTCCATGAAAGAGACTACATTGTGTTAGACTCGGCCAGCTGGGAACGAGGTGGAGAACGAGGTGGGGGCGAGAAGGAGAAACAAGCAGGGAAGAAGCTGGAAGAAGAGGAAGAGCTTGACAGTGCTCACGGCTGTCAGAGGTTCTATGAAAGTTATGTTCATAAATTGTTCATACTTTATCACCTTCATCACACCACTCTAATCCCAGGTGCTGTTCTCGCGCTGAAACAACCCATTACTATCATAACTTTAGCTAGTCACTGTTTGTGTAAACACAACAAACTGGGTATGTCGATTAACTGATTGTTAGAAAATAAAGCTGTATGTCAAGTTTTATACTACATCGTTTGTTAAATTCCAAGTGTATTCAATCTTACCTGTTTTCTAAACTGATAGATAGAAGTGCATTCGGTTGGGGCTCAAATAATATAATATTTCTTTGATTATTCATAATAACACCGGGAGAAGGTAGATGACGGAGGAATCATTTGACCTGTCTAATAAATCATTAAGTATAATGATATAGACATCTAAAATTCCTTGCCTTCTCTTGTGGGTACCAAGTTCAGCTAATGTTAAAGTACTTAACGAGCCAATATGGCTGTTTTCTTGGGTTTCCAGGACTTTATCTGAGAGCAACATAGCTCAGATTTTAGTTCGGTTAATCTGGTGGAAGGAATGTGTTGAGAGGAACATCCCTACTCAACATTGTAAACATTAAAACCACCCGTCACGTCACAGATGAAATAACTAAATCTAAATGAAAATAAATGGAAAGCTATGAAATTTCAGCGTAACCATGCAATCGGAAAGTTTAAAAATGCAATCATAAGTATGCGAAATTATCAAATAGTTTACCCATTTACTTGTCTTTTTTTTTTTTTTTTTTTTTTTTAGTATTAAGGGCAACATGGCTAGTGCTGTCACCACGACAGAACAGATAAGGATATTATTTTAGTCCGGGGTAAAAAAAAAATTACTTCTGCGGATTCGATCCCTAGTCTCCGCACAGGAACCCAGTGTTGTAACCATTCGACCAAGCAGCCACTTCATAGGAGCAACGAAAAGAGAACTAAACTATTTAGATGTGTGACCCTACTTCTACTGTGTTTGATTATAACACAACTCAAAACCGCAGGCGATTGTTTTCTCATAGACAGATACTCCAGATATATTAATGAAACGGCACAACAATAGAAATCGCACGTGTCTAACATGGTTAATGAAGTTAATGTCGCAGTCAATGTCTGCACCGACGTCGAGATAGTCCTTGATGCCCCCCATCCCCCCTTCCCATCGAAGGTTGTTTGGCCGGAAAAAAAAACAGAAAAAAGAAATCGTGTTTAATATGGTTATTGTGGCAATAACTGCCTACACAAATATAGAGATAGTCTTGTTTGCTGTACCACGACTTACTCTATGTTATTAGAGAAGGCGTTGGCTGCACGTAACTCGCCGGCGAATAGCGGAAGACTTGCGTTCTGACTACGGCGCATGTGCAATTACTAACGTGGCTATAATTAGATGTCACTAACAATTTAAATATTAGTTTCGAATATTTTTGCTAAAATTGTGGTCACCTATCTCTAACAGTGACAGGTTGAATTTCAAACCACGATGGTTCAAAATCCGGTATCAAAACAAACATATCCTGACAATTTCAGCTATATCGGTTCAGTAGTTTCCGAGTCTATAGGGGGCAAACAAACACACAAACATTGATTTTTATATATATAATATATAGATTGTCAGGGTTCGCCCTGCTATGGGACAGTTCAGGATGATGATGATGAATCTCGTCATCGTACCCTGCGACCCTTAGTGACACTCAATACGTGCATACACACGTAGAAACGAGCATGAGCGGACTTCGCACGGGTGTGCACATTTTGGACCGGACGCTGGACGGCTTGCTTGGGGGACTGCTAGGAAACTGGACGTGGGACGAGAGTGGATTTTTGACTGACCGTTTGTTTTGGACATGAAGATAGGTACCAGCGTAGTGATTAGATGTAACGTGTTCTGTTCATAGTTTCATGTAAAGTAATAGTTGTAACTAGAAGCCAGACCATGCTTTGCTGGTGGCGTTAACACTGTCGACGCACTTAGGCCTACACATTGGCGCATGCCATAACGTCTTTGGCATCGAGATATAGCGGGTTGAGCTGGCACTGTACGGGAGAGTGGTAGCGGCTCAGAGCTTAGTTCATAAACGTGTAAAGGCGCCTCTAAGCGATTTTAAAGTTAGACGCGGCCTGGGTTTTGAATAAGGAGCGCTACTCCTCCTGAGGTGTACCACCACTTCGTTTGCATCTTTGGTAATAAAGATTGTGTGTGTGTTGCAACAAGTGTTTGGCTTGAGTGTGTTTGTACGGTGTTTTCCTGTCATTAGCCTATAGCAGAGCCAATGGAATCGAGCCCTAGACAGTTAGGTTTCTGACAGGAAAGTGGGGAGCTCTTACCGTGGATTTTGTGGGAACCCAACGTGCTTAGTCAATAGCTGATAGGAAAGGTTAGGTATTTGTTTTTCCGTAAATATTTTTGATAGGTGAAATGGGAATTTATTGTTAGTCCGTCTACATGTTTGTTGTTTAACATGACTGTATGTGATTAGAGGTAATAACTGTATGTGTTAGGATTGTGTCGTGACGACGGATAGGGATTTAGGACGACATAGACAGATAGACATAGTGTGATTGTTTTACAAGTTGCGGTGTGCAAGTCCAAGAAGTCATCGAGGCCTGTCGTCCTCGTCATCATCAAGTGTGTCATCAACATCCACGTGTTCTTTGGCGGCCATGTCTCCCAGACTGGAGTGCAGATAAGTTTTTGTTGTTTTGATTTTGGTGTTTGTGTCCTGGTCAGTTCTCCAGTCCGTGAGATTCCTTCTCGATCTAGTTGGTTGATCGGCGCCGTTCATTATCTATCGTTCTTGGCTATCCTTTCTCATCAGTCCTATTGTTGTTTTCGTGTTTTGGAAAAAAAAAAAATTTTTTTTTTTGCGGCACACACATCAGTCATTCTCCATATCTACAATTGTAAGAAGTATTCTTCGGATTCCTGATCCAATATTTTTCGAACTGTCTACATCCAAATTGCTTAAAAAATTGTTGTCGTATTACTGTGATGATGTAATTTGTGATATTCTTTATTGAATATTACACTGTAAATTTGTGTTTAGTTCTCGGATTAATTCGAGATTACATTTACAGGTCCGGCTGTAGTTCGGATATTCGCGATTTTTATTTTCTCCCTCTCCAATAGGATTGTGCAGTGAGTTTGTGGTTGTAGTTGTATACTTGGTATTGGTTTGATTTTGTACTGATTTGTTTGCTTGATATTATACACGAATACACCATGTCATCTCTTGCCGAGTTTATTGAAATGGCCAGACAGCATGGGCTGACTGGAGAAAAGGCTTTGGAATGGGCCGATAAAAAGTATACAGATCTCAGAGAGAGACTAGATCGGGCAGACGAGAGAGAGTTTAAAAAGCTCGAACTGGAGGCTATGCAGAAGGCTAAAGAAATAGAAGCTTGTACTTTAGAAAAACAGTTAGCTGCCCAAGCTGAACTGAAAGATAAGGAGGCTGCTTTGAGACTACAGGAATTAGCTGCCCAGGCAGAGGCTAGAGACAAAGAAATTGCCGCTCAAGCAGAGAGAGATAGAGTACAGATGGTCATTAAAGAACGTGAGTTATCTCACACAATGATAATGAAGGATAAAGAGACCATGAGTAACGTTGAGTTACAGAAGGAAAGACTGGCAATGGAACTCAGGGCTAAAGAGTTGGAATTGGACAGAAATGCTGAAATTCAAATGGAAAAAGCTAAATTGAAAGCAACTGAACCATCATTCAAAAAATATCAAGGCCTAATTAAATATTTTGGCCAGGGAGACTCCATAGCGGCATGGACGCAAAACTTTGAGTGTATGGCAAAACATGCAAATATGCCTGAGACTGAATGGTCAGTAGTATACAGAAGACACCTTAGTGGCGAACCTTTGAAACTATTAGAGACTATGCCTGAAGAGAAATTGAACGACTACGATTATGTAAAACGTAGAATTCTACAACATTTTGCTTTGGATGAAGAGTCCTATAGAAACAATTTCAGGAATATGCAACCTAAACCTGAACAGACATTCACCGATTATGTAGCAGATGTAGAAAACACCTTCGATAAATGGATTGCATCAGCTAAAGTGGGAAAATCCTTTGAACTACTTAAAGATTTGCTAATTAGGGATAAAGTGTTATCAAGCGTGCCTCACAGCATGATGACGTTCCTAATCGAACAAAAGCCAGACAATGTGAAGAATATGGATATAACAGGAACAGCTTACTACAATGCGCATAAGAACATATTTTCTTTCAGTAAAAGCACCGACTTAAATTATGGAGCTGCTGTACAACCGACCTACAAGAAAAGACAATTCCACCAGGATGGAGAAAGAAAGCCTTTTTAAAGAGCATAGAGAACGAAGATCCTACAGAGATAAGGGCCCACTAGTGACATGCGTCCACTGTAAAAAGGAACATGGTAGATGGCAATGGTGTGATGAAAATCCCAAATTTCCACAACATGTTCAAAATATAGTAAGGAGAAAAGCCAACAAGTTACGTTCAGGTGCTTTCCCACTTGATTGTCGTTTCTGCCATTCAATTGGTCATTTGCAAGATAAATGCCCACATCGTGTACCAAACCATCAGGGTGTTGCAGCTGAAAGTCCAGCGGGTAGTGAGTGTGAAAGTGAGAGTGTCATGTCTGATCCAGAAAATGATACGCAACCAACAGCCTGCGCTGCAGAACTTATGAATTTTACAGACATAAAATGTGAAGTGTGTAAGTCATTTAATGTGAATGGAAAGCTTACGTGTGGTCACGAGATATTAGCTATAGGGGACGCTAACGCTGCTACTAGCTTTGAGGGGAAGCTGAACTTGAGTAGGGGCTTTGTGAATGGTCATGAATGCTCAATTTTAAGGGACACGGGTGCCACTGTCTTAGGTATCCGGAAGAGTCTAGTAAAGCCCTGCGATTATACAGGAGAGTTCATTATATGCCGCACTTTCTCAGGTACGAAAGAAAGATATGAGTTGGCATGGGCTAACCTCAAATCAGCCTATTTTTGCGGAGTGACCAAGTTTGCTGTGCTGTCAAACCCTGTCGCCGATGTGATTCTGGGCAATTGTAAAAACATCAAGCTTCTGACTGAAAGTGAAGTATTACAATGGCAGAGTGATAATGTTGCATGTAATGTTGTTGCAGGGCAACAAACAAGTAGAGAGAATGATGTGAGAAAGCGCGAGAGAATGGATATAATTTTAAACCGTGCTCATTCTGATCAACCAAATGTAACAGATGAGTTCATCTCAAAGCAAAGAGATGATACTACATTCACAAAATGTTTACAACTGTCTGATAAATCTGATAAATTTTCAAACAAAGAAAAATGGTCTTTTGTATCCAAAAAGGCTATCCTCACCCGATTCTACAATAAAGGTGTTTATACATTTAAACAAACTGTACTACCTGTTGCTTACAGACAGATTACGTCAGAGGGACATGAAGTAGAAACATCATTTAGTCTGGTTCAGGAACCTGAAGAAGGTCCCACAGACAAACAAACAGTAAAACCCAGTAGTGTTTCCGAAACATCTTGGAAGCTATTAAAAGTGTCTGATAATGTCTTACCTATGCATATTATTATCAAATGAAAAAGTTAGCAAATGTCTTTTCTCAAAATGTTGTTATTTATGTAAAGACGCTCAGAACTGCTTTTGAGCGTGGTAAACAATCTGGTTTGACAGTTAAACCTTCCAAGATCGAAATTGATTTTCATGAATTTAAATTTTTGGGGCATAACACTTTTAAGGGAATACTGCAGAGGGATGAGAAAATTATTCCAAATATTTCGAACCTGACAAATCCCACAACAAAGAAAAAAGAAATCCGAAGCTTACTTGGGCTCATTAAGTGCAGTCAATTCATCCCAAATGTTAGTCATAAAACGGTTGCCTATACGAAACATTTGAAAAAGGGATCCTCCAACCTGATTGAATGGAATACTGAACTTGACCAGGCCTTCGCCAGGATCAAGACACTGCTCTCCAGTTCCCCAATTTTAAAATTGTCTCAATTTAAATTGACTTCCATCCTCAGATCTAGCGTGAACAGTATAAGAAGTGCGGGCTGTTTGAAGCAACCAGAAGCGTACCCATTTAAAGGAGAGTTACCCTTCGTCGATGTATTACAGTTTAGCAGATGCCTATGTCATGGCGAAGCCAAAACAGCACCCAATAGTATGTACCTTGCTGTTGCAATCTTACAAGAAACTGTTGCCTTTATTCAGCACAGATATTGTTGTTGCAGACCGTGTGAACCAGTACCTAAAAACAACTTGATTGCCAAGTGGGCACTACTTTTAAAGAACAAGTTTGAAATAACCCACATCAATATTGTCTACAATTCGGCTGATCTGTTGAGTCGTCTATGATGACTATGACGTCAATATCCACAACTGTACTGTACAAGACAGAAACATTTTCGATCTATGATGATTTTACAGCATTCAACAACTTTTATTGCAGATCGAAAAGATATATTGTCTCCATGTCGGAAGTCAATGATGCAGTAAACCTACTGCTGATACAAAATTTTCATCAGTTGCAGATTAACAAGATTGCATTCGAAAGTGAAGATAAGGTTATCATGTCTGATGAAATTGTTTCAATGCTAAATGTTTAACTAGTACAGACATATCAATATCCTTTTCAGAAATTGGAAAATAATTTATCCTTTTGAAAATAGTCAACGATGACACCAACAGACACTTCAATATTGTGTTCATCATTTTCCACATCAATGCTTCATCTGATATAATATACAAATACACAAACAGCCAGATGATTAGGTACTGCATCCAAAAACCAGCATTGTGAAATACTCATTAAACCGAGCATACCTACAGCAAGAACATTTCAGTAACATATTTACTTATCGACTTTGTGCTAGACGTTTCAGGAAAGAACTGTTCATTTGCAGAAATACCAAAAATGTGGCAAAACTAGATGTATCTCCTTCAAGCAATAATGTGAACTCTTACAGTTGCAAGATCTGATCTGATATGACATTCTAAATTTCAAAGGCATCATTCTAGAATTCAAGGCGAAGTGAATATTCGTTAGAACAATGTACAACTGAAGATTACAATTCAAGGAAACTGAACTCATTGAACACTGAAAGCATTCAACTTAATCGTTTAAACACACTGGAATTCAAATTATTAGGGCAACAAAAGTGGAATCGTCAATGACAGTGGATCTGGACATCAGCGACTGGATCATCGTCAACTTAGAGTATGACTGATGAGTGAATGTACATTAAAAGTGAATGAAAGGACAAATGACACGTGGGGACTATAGAAATATTCACGTCACTACGATAAATTTATGTTAAATGTGATCATATTCTGATAAATTCAGTTGATTACATACGTTATATTCTATTCGTTAAATGTTATCAATGTTATGTGATCGTGAATTAACATATTATGTGTAATTCATTACGTGTTCTATATGTTATGTGTTAAATGTGATAGTGTAATATGTTTGGTATGTTACATATTGAAGGTTACACATCTGATTCATCAGATTCATCTTTGATATCTATGTCTTGTAAAATATTGTGTATTCATGTTGCAAATTGGATGTACACATTATTTATTTTTAAAATGTAATTTTTGGGTTGATTTTTCAGCTTGGAAATGTAATTTTTCTCTGGTGATTTTCTTTTTCGGTTTTCAATACGTAATTTTTCCATTTTCTCCTAATCGTAAAGTAAAACTATAACTTATGAAATTTTGCAGGTTTGCATTTCAAACATTTCTCCGTGAGTAATTGTAAGTTAAATGTGACATGTTGGTTGTTGAGAGGTCAACCACACATTTGGGTTCTGTGGATGGCACCGCAATAGTCAACTAGTTACACATAGTATTTTTTATGTAATAGGAAATTATTATATAAGGTCGAGACTAGGTAGGTAAATAATATTTTTGACAATAGGACACGACGTGGTAACATATTATTTGAAATAATTTGTATTTTTTTTTTCGTTGGTTTTGGTAATTATGTAAATTTGTAGTAGATTTTGGTTGACAATAATTTGGTTATTTATTTTATTTTTGTTTTTAAATAAGAAACTTATAAACCAAATTCGAAACTTAAATATTGTTAGAAGAGATTGTCGCTCCAGAGGAGAGATCACTGAGTATATATGAAGGTGATAGAAACCTTGTACATTAAGGGAAGTTTCATGTTACAGGTGACATTGTCCATGATTGTTGCAAATGTGTCGTACAGGCCACACTTGTGTTTCTATATACTACACTATATGTCTAGAGGTATGACATGTGTCAGCGGCAGGTATTGCTAGGTAATTTTAGACACATTATTCGACGGGATGTCAAGGAGTCGGGATGACTTAGTTAGAACCATAGAAGGGTCATGTCTATGACGACCATTGTTATGTTCTCAATGGCGTACAACTCGCACGAGAGTGGGGTTGGGTTCATGTGGGTCCCGGGCGGTTAATAGTCCACCCACAATATTATATAATCAGTCTTAACCTCTATGACTACAAAGTGTTGGTTAGTAGTGGCGTACTTGTGACATGTTGTGATACTATTGGTAACTTCATGGTTCAGTGTTGTCCTTGTATATGTACATGTCCCATAAGGATGTAAAGATACGTTGTTCTCAGGTGACTGACTCTCATTAGGAAACATCTCAAATCTATGTTGATAGGAATTTTCATGACTGTTTGGTGACAATAATTGGGGGAAGAAAGCAAGATATCCGGAGATGCACTGAACTGAATGTAGACACAATTCTGTCGACATCCCATACCCAGGTAGAGATACTTGACTCCAGACGTAGATATGTAAGGTAGACGTCTGTCATCAGAAAGTATCTGTCCAAAAGGAGGGGTGGATGTCAGGGTTCGCCCTGCTATGGGACAGTTCAGGATGATGATGATGAATCTCGTCATCGTACCCTGCGACCCTTAGTGACACTCAATACGTGCATACACACGTAGAAACGAGCATGAGCGGACTTCGCACGGGTGTGCACATTTTGGACCGGACGCTGGACGGCTTGCTTGGGGGACTGCTAGGAAACTGGACGTGGGACGAGAGTGGATTTTTGACTGACCGTTTGTTTTGGACATGAAGATAGGTACCAGCGTAGTGATTAGATGTAACGTGTTCTGTTCATAGTTTCATGTAAAGTAATAGTTGTAACTAGAAGCCAGACCATGCTTTGCTGGTGGCGTTAACACTGTCGACGCACTTAGGCCTACACATTGGCGCATGCCATAACGTCTTTGGCATCGAGATATAGCGGGTTGAGCTGGCACTGTACGGGAGAGTGGTAGCGGCTCAGAGCTTAGTTCATAAACGTGTAAAGGCGCCTCTAAGCGATTTTAAAGTTAGACGCGGCCTGGGTTTTGAATAAGGAGCGCTACTCCTCCTGAGGTGTACCACCACTTCGTTTGCATCTTTGGTAATAAAGATTGTGTGTGTGTTGCAACAAGTGTTTGGCTTGAGTGTGTTTGTACGGTGTTTTCCTGTCATTAGCCTATAGCAGAGCCAATGGAATCGAGCCCTAGACAGTTAGGTTTCTGACATAGATAGATAGTCTGGTTTTCCAACTTTAGAACAAGCACCATATAATTGTGTCTTTATATTAGTGGTCGTTTAAATGGTGTTATTAGCACGGTAACAAAAGTGGTTATTTGGTTATCACATGCTAAAGCTGTTTGTATTTTTATAGGAGACGGAAGTAAAGCTACAACTGTACTTGTAAATAACAAAGTAAGTCGTAAAAAATAGAAAAGCGGAGGTAGCGTTAGTAAAATATAAACAAATTAGGTAATGAGAACTTGAAAATCACGTGTAAAGCTCTTTAAGTTCTCTTAAATTTAAGTCATTACCCCCCTCCCCTCCCCTCTTCCACCGACTACTGCTCTCTCCCTCTTCGAAGGATTTGAAAATCACTAACTGGCGATATTTTGTTGTTGCTGTAACTGACATTGACATCCCTGTCCATCTGGACTAAAATAAGGAGCAGGAATTGTAAAAGATAGTGAATAGGGCTAAAAAAAAAAAACACTTGAAAAGCAAATGAACACAGGAAAAAAACACCATAATTAGGAAATGAACGCCATTGTAAACAGCACAGATTAAAATTCCAACATAGATGAAATAACTAAATCTAAATGAAAAAAAATGAAAATCTATAAAATTTCAGCGTAACCATGCAATCGGAAAGTTTAACAATGCAATCATAAGTATGCGAAATGGTCAAATTTAATTATCAAATGGTTTACCTATTTACTTTTTTTTTTTTTTTTTTTTTTTTTTTTTTTTTTTTTTTTTTTTTAAATATTAAGGCAACATGGCTAGTGCTGTCACCACGACAGAGCAGATAAGGATATTATTTTAGTCCGGGGTAAAAAAAAAATTTAACTACTGCGGATTCGAACCCAGATCTACCGCTCTTGAACCCAGTGTTCTAACCATTCGACCAAGCAGCCACTTAATCGGAACAACGAAAAGAAAACACAACTATTAGACATATGTGTCCATACCACTGTGTTGCGATTAAAACACAATTCAAAACCGCATCAATTGTTTTCTCGTAGACAGATACTCCAGATATATTAATGAAATAGAAATCGCACGTGTCTAACACGATTAATGAAGTTAATGTCGCAGTCACTGTCTGCGCCGACGTCGAGATAGTCCTCGATTGCCCTCCCCCCCCCCCCCCCCCCCCCCCCCCATCAAAGGTTGTTTGGAAAAAAAAAACAGAAAATAGAAATCGTGTTTAATATGGTTATTGTGGCAAATATAGAGATAGTCTTGTTTGCTGTACCACGACCTACTCTATGTATTAGTATTAGAGAAGGCGTTGGCTGCACGTAACTCGCCGGCGAATGGTAAATACGGCGCATGCGCAATTACTAACGTGGCTATAATTAGAAATCACTAAAGTTATAAATATTAGTTGCGTATATTTTGGCATAAATTGTGGTCACCTATCTCTAACAGTGACAGGTTGAATTTCAAACCACGACGGTTCAAAATCCGGTATCACAACAAACATATCCTGAAAATTTCAGCTAAATCGGTTCAGTAGTTTCCGAGTCTATAGAGACCAAACAAACACACAAACATTGATCTTTATATATATATAGATTTGTGTTCTTCTGAATTATGTTTATAGCATCACGTATACGTTGTTACTTGTTCTCCGTATCGACATTCTATCAGACTGGTCTGACCTATAAGTGCTCCGTTCTCCTAAGTATTTACCATATCTGTGTTTCCATACTCAAAGTATCAAGTAGCAGTTTATTAGCGTTTTCTTTTTTTGTTTCCCCGACATTCATACATGTTTGACATCCTAATTAACTATTTCCAACAGTATATCTGATTCTCTGACAGTCAATAATCAGATGTATGCATACATCTCAAATTTTTAGAAAAAAAAATTTGCTATGTTGGCTTAAAAAGAAACAATAAATAATAGATCATGTCGACGACCTTTGTAAACTTGGTTATCACATGTCTATGTCTAATAGTAATCCCAGCCACTGCCAGTCCCATGCCTGGATGAGAATGGAGGAGGGTTGGGCTTGAGGTCAGCTTCCACATCATGTACACAATTATTTGCTACATCAACTTGTAGAAAGGGACGCAATTTCGTTAAACAATCGAGTGAGGTTTGTGTGTGATGCGTACAGTGCATGTAAAACGGTTAGTGACGAAAACCGCTCTGCGGAAGTCAGGAGCCAGACATGTGCACTACTTGACTCTACAAAAATCACTAGAATAGGCTGTGGAATGTAGGTCTGTAGCGTAGGCAACAAATTCGAACCGGGTAGCAGCCGACATAAAGAGATACCGACGAGATATGTTAGGGTTAAGTGAAGTAAGGTAGCCTCGCTGCAGATCGTCAGTGGGCTTACCAATATATACTATGGTGGAACAAATAGAAAACTCATGTAAGGAGTAGGCATTATGATGACACCCAGAGGTGCAATACGTCTGCTAGAATTGGAGCACATGGGGCTGGAGAGCAGGCTAGGGAAAGGGATACCGTCAGGCGTGCCGTGAAGAGAGCGACGTTCTGTAAATGACTTGCTGATTGGTGAGAATATGAGCTATCTAAAACATATTAATTGCAGCTGGGTTTAAATGAGCATCATTCAGTGTTAAGCTCCAACTAATAACGATTTGATCTGATTTGATTTGATTCAAGAATCGACATCACAGCACTCGGGGCATTCACATAAGCGCTCCGTCCCCATCTTCGGCAGCCAGCGAAGAGTTCCGATAATAATGGTGCCAGTAGCTTTCTGATTAAACGTCAGTCTTGCCTTTCCTCTGAGCCTCGAGCTTCTGCCAGAACCTCTCGTCAACCCCAACTGCCTCAATCTCACCAAACTGTGGTGATCCATCTGCTTCTCCGAACTGTACACGCTCTCCCACAAGGCACTAACCACGTCTGCCCTATTATGTATCAGTATTCCAACAAGTTGTGCAGAGCCAGCCAGTTTGTCCTTCTGTTCATTTCCGAACACACAGGCTTGCCCCGGTGAAAAAATTCAGACAATACTCCTCACTCGTGTCCTCCGCAGCGAAGCATGCCACTCTGCACGAAGCATGCCTGTTCTGATCTTCTTCAGCATGCTTTCTGAATCAGTCAACTAATAACGATAAGACTGAGGATAAAGATCCCTTTATGGCCTATTGAAGCATGCAATAAATAGAGCAAAACATGACCAAGTGACAGTCCTGGACGATTTTAACGCAAAACTAGGTTGTGAAATTATCAATGGTCTCCATAAACAAATAGTGATGGCATAATGCTTACATCTGATACTTAGAAGAAGAAAAAATGGACAGAACACTTCCGAGAAATCTTAAGTGGGCATAGACAACAAGAACTAATGGATTGTGATGAAGAGGCTAAAATGACCATGTTAGCAATACATTTTGGACAGATAAATAAAATGGAAACCAGGGAGACTATTCATTAGCAAACAATAAGGAAGCAGGTGATGGTATTACTGCAGATATGCTCAAAGCAGCATATGATCTAACTATAATTCGAATGAAAGATGTGTTTGCTAGAATATGGGAACACACAAATATCTCAGATTCTGGAAAGAAAGGAATATTTGTTGAAATTCGAAAGAAAGGTAATCTTACTGACTGTAACACATGGAGATTGACTACTTTGTTATTAGTAATGTCAACGACTTTTTTGTGTGTGGAAAAAATGGTTATCAGTAAAATTAAATGGGTGGTAGACAAAATCCAGAGAGAGGAACAAGCAAGTTTTAGACCTGGAGGAAGCTGCTATATTCAAATATTTACTTTGTGAATTTTTTTTTTTTTTTTGCAGAATTATTTGGGAAAACAACAATTCCTCATTATGTGTTTGAATGGCTTTAAGAAGGCTTCTGGTAATCTACATTGAACTTCACTATACGTTATTTTGAAATTTTATGGTATAGGAATGAACATAATTATTATATTAAGTCAATATATGAGGGTTAACAGTGTGCAGTGCGCACAGAGGATGGTGTAAGTAAATAATCTGAAGTTGATACTGGAGTGAGACATGGACGCATTTTATATCCATTGATATTTGTCATAACCATTTACTGGGAGATGAAAAAGTGTTATGCTGTAAACACCGGTATTGACTGGATGAAGAACACAGTTATATTTTTTTTTCTGACGATATTTGTCTGCTAAGTAAAAAAAAAAAAAAAAAAGCAACGAAATGCAAACGAAAAGAAGTGATTTAGCAAATCGTCTTCTTCTATTTAATCTATCAAAAGCTTTTTTCTTGTTTACAAATACGATGTTAAAGTTCATAGTCGTATTTTATTGTATTCTCTCAAATTTGACTTAATGAAAATAATACATCTGTGCAACCGTTTCTCTTAGTGAAAACAAAAGTGTTGCTCGGCTATAGTCCAACTCTGTGTTCTAATAACTTTTTGTCCTCTATGGCTCGAGAGTGATACATCTCTACGTGATGCACGGTCTCGTGAATTACCCTTACTTTTTTCTTCCTAACTGGTACTATTATTAACTGCTTCCGGTCAAGTGTACTTTTTTTCTTCCCCAGGGGTAAGGAAAAAGATGTTGACCAGAATAAGGTGTGACAAGCCTTAACTCAAACATATTTGATAAAACTGTGCTGGGTATTAGGTAACGTAGCCTTAGCAGAGCCTATTAGTTAGACAAGACGTTCTCAATATACATATACACACATACAATCATATATTAGGGTGACATTACCGTTCTGTGACAGTAAAGGACCCTTTTCCCCGCCTGCAGACACAATCAGCGTGCAGAGCTAGACCTATATTTTATAGACCAATCGGCACTCGATGGCTGAGGCGGTCAAAACGATGAGGACAGTCTTTACATCCCATGATTTTACCCGGAATCCATTTAAGGTTGAATCGACCTGGATGCCAAGGCTACGGAATACACCTGGCCAAATCAGAGGGAGCTAAAACCAAGAAGGAAAAGGCAAGAAATACACAGCTAACAACAGGGTAGAAAACGAGCGGTCTGGCTCGAATGAATGAAGCATCAACCCCAGAGACGGTGCAAATATTAAAACTTTATTCACGAAAGTGACGCAAAAAACCAGACCACAAAAATAAGCGGAGACTGTTAGCAGCCTGGGCTAGTTAGCAGTCGTCTGAAAGTGGTCACACTTTCAATTTTTTTTTAAAGGATTCGAAATCAGAATTGGAAGCCAAGGTCATTTCTGAAAACAATCCGGCTCCATGAGGACCTAAACCCACGACCTTCGGATCCGCAGGCGAGCGTCAAGCTTCTACAGTTCAGCTGCTCCCTTTCTTTATTATAGCTGACATCTTTGTTTAGCTATAACAGGCCATTCAGTGGAGATGTCTGCTCTGTAGTCTGGTCCAGGGTTTATCTAAACACAGATACAGTCTCATTGTTCACTTGATATTTAGACCACACCAACCTAACCAGCAAAAATACATTGAGGTTTGTGGTCGCCAAGCTGGCATAAGGACTGATGGTTGATAGAACGAAACAAAGTAATCTACGCAGAGAGAAATACATGATAAAGTGAGAATTATGACAGCATGTATAAGTAGGATGTGCACACGTTTGCAGATTCGCTGCTGACTGAACAATTGGTACATTGGGCTCTGACTGTCAATGTAGAAGAGTGAAAGTAGCCAATAACTGCATATTTCTTCAATAGTTTGACATACACACAAACACACACACACACACACACACACACACACACACACACACATATATATATATATATATATATATATATATATATATATATATATATATATATATATATATACTTACACAAACATATTACCCACTTACACAGATATTCAGATCAATAGAAAATGAAATATGCAATTTTAGTTGAACATATATTTATACTGAATGACCTTGGAAATAAACGTCTAACTGCGCAGTAAACTTCAATGATTATGGAAGAGTATCCAGCTGCTGTCTGAAGGTCTGCACAGTGTATTTGAAAAAAAAAAAAAATCAGTACAGGTGGTAGATAAAAAAAAAGCAATCTGACGTAAAACATGTCCAGCCTCCTAAGTCGATAACCGTAACGGTTACGCCAGCCTGGTGTAACTTGTAGTCCTTTCTAAGTAAGAAGATGGTTATGATCTAAATATCAGAGCACGGGCTTGTTTTATTATTGTCTTTTTTTCTATGTAAACCGTGTCACGAAATGCGTTGTCAGCTTGTGGTAACGTGGTTTTTCTAGCCAAATTTTCCGTTCAGTAGTTTGCCACTGCCACTCAATGGTCAGCACTCGTCACTACTATCGAAATCAACACAAGACAAATCGTCCACTGCTGGGAGCGAGGACAGAACAATCACGTTCGCAAAACCTTAGCCGCACACGCCTTGCATTATACATATTACAATTATGAGGTACATTTTACCGTACCCGGCCAAAAATATTATTACAGGGATACAAGCAGTTATTAGCAGCGATGCTTCAGTCCATGGTGCTCTCCAAGCAGCTGTTAGAAGTTTGCTATTTAAATGTTATCCTTCAAGATAGGTTGACCACTGATTAATAAAGGATTTTACCTCAGCTCAAAATAATGTGTTGCTTATTAGTATTGGAAGTGTCAGTCCTGTGAGGAAGTGAGCACTGAATATTTAAAAAAAATTATACAACAATAAATTACCCGTACAGTTGTCTATCTACAACATATGTCGTATCGTTTCCCTTCTAAAAGGACCTATTGATTATTGTATCCCCTGATCAGTGGAAACCAGGTTAGGCAAATACCAATTATAGCCTTTTCAGGTAAATGTAACGTTAAGCTTCGTGCATTATTTCCCGCAAACATTGCCATAATAACATTCACATTTGTCCCTCTTGTTTCACTAACACTGCAGTTTTATGTTTGACAATGTTTCAGGTGCCATCTAATGAGAATAAAACCAACTCTGCCAGCAGCAAGAGCGTACAGCCTGAGATCGAAACGCCAAGAAGCAGGGAAAAACCAAGACAAATATGTATTAAAAGAGTCACTGACACATTGATTGGCGATAAGAGCACAGCATATTATGCCGAACGGAATAAGCAGATGTTGACAAAAGAAGAATGTTGCATGTGCAGTGGTTCACAGTGTCAGGTTTCCCTGAAGTGTTTAGCATGTAATTGTTTTATTAGTTCCTAAAATAATATCATTGACGCTACTTCCTTATACAGTACATTTGTTGGAAGTTCATAGACGCATGGGAATGGAAACCAGAGTGACACTGGAGTAATTAAAGGAACGTCGCTGTATCTACAGAGTTACGTGCGGACGGCGACACAGGTGGACATTTTTTTTTTTATCAGCTGTTCGTACTGGTGGCAGAACACTTATGGTTTATAACTGTGTGCAATGACGCTAGTTTGCATCTCCCAACTTTACCTTTGACCTTTATTCGCACGCCTGCAAATATTGCAAGTTAACCGTAATGACACTATAGGACATATCATAATCAATTGTTCATGTAAGTTCACATAGTAATAATAATAATAATAATAATAATAATAATAATAATATTAATAATAATAATCGTTCGATTTTAATAATGCTTGAGATCAGTGATAGGGTTCGTGTTTGGCTAACTCTAATGGATGCAGTCAAAAACAAGCGATGCAATTATTTATAAAAAACAGCAACACACAAACACACCACTCTATAAATACAAAACAGACAGACACGTATATATATATATATATATATATATATATATATATATATATATATATATATATATATATACACACACACACACACACACGAGCACGTACACTCAAACATGCACACGCAAGATTCCAGCAAGAGACAAAATATTATCTAATGTAACATACACTACACAGCTCAGTAAATCATGACTCAGATAAACAGTTGTAATGTTACAAAAACATAATTAAAATATTCTTGATAATTAAAAACACATTTTGAAAAATGCCCACAGTTCTTAAGAAAATCAAATTTTGTTTATTTAATTTTAAATACCTCAAAGAACGGTTAGTTGAAATTCTCAGCATTTTAATGAAATTAGTGGGTTTATACGTACTACGATTGTTGAAATCGTTGCTTAATAATCTTTGGCCGGTATATAAAATACCCTTGTTGCTTTCGTCGGTTGAGATGCATCTGTGGTGATCTTGACATGTTCCCGATAGTTAATTATCCTTCCCCTTCAGGAGCATTGAAACATGAGAGGACCAGATTTTCAAGCGGGTAGAGCTGGGGCCTTGACCAAGGAACATTTCTAACAGGCCTGAGGACCACCCTTATCTATGCACATAAGATGTCTTTTACGTAGTACAGTAAAATTAGTAAAGAGATCTGTAATTCCTAAATGTTACGTAGGTTTATAGCTGCCAGCGATTCAGTAGCAATGACAAACGACTGATCTTAATAATGTCTGGTGGAATCACACGCACAACAAAAACTGCTGTGGTTGGTCCTGCTAAGTCCTGTAGAAATGAGTTGGGTTGATTTAAGAACAGATACAACACTGGGTAAGGGATTTACTTAACCGTTCCGACCTCATCTTCAGAAGCCAACACAGAGTCCCAAAACTAATAGATAAGACCAGCATGAAGGCTAATGCAGTGGTATAAGAATATATGCAAACAAGACCTGATAGATATCAACATTGACACAGACACTTGGGCTAGATCAGATGCTGAACGACTCCTTTGGAGGCAGCCAGTTAAAGACAGACTGTGGCATTTTGTCAAGAGGGCAAATACAGCTAATTAGCTTAGCTTAACCTTCTCCCTACTTTCGTTTTCTTTTGCTCATATCTTTAATGCTAATAATTATAAGGTACATCTTTGTGTCAGTTGCCAAAAATGTGAAAGCCGCGGAAGGTACTACCATTGTTAACAGACGTGATGTTTAAAAAAAAAAATTACAATGACTTTGCTAAACGGGGTTTCTGGGACCTCTCACGGGTGATCCTTATCCGCATCTAGCACTTTGTGTCACAGGGTGTTATTCGCTTGTGTAATGTCCTAGTGGGTAGAAAGTCAGTCAGTTTTTTTGTCACATAATAATTCCGAATGATCCTTGTACACTAATTTTTTGCAGGAACAGATGGATGTACCTTCTAATATAGATGTGTGCGAGTAAATATCTTGTTTTTTGAGCGCGTCATGTGCGAATGTTTGATTGACTGCTATATGCAAATGTGGCACACAACTCAGATGACCTGAACTTCTTAGAAGATATTTATTTGATAACAGGTGTCTTTAAAGGTGTCTGTATGTGAAATGTTTGAAACTAAATTTTAAAAATGAAATTGACTGAAAAAAAAATGAAATTAACTTGACCTCATTCACACTAAGACTGTGCCTCTCACTGGTTCATACGACATGTATTAATGATAAAAGCCCTTTTCCGCCTTAGCTTTATGTGCTTGAATAGCAAAGAGAAACTGCTATCTTCAAGATTCCAGAGAAGATTTGACTACTGCTGCAGTGTTTAATATAGTCAATACTATATAGTTGGTAGTTGGAATCAAATGTCTCCATCTGCTGTACCAATAACACAACATTGAAGCAGTGTGCACATTTTTTTTCAGTCCTTAAATCGGGAAGCCTCTTTAATACAGGCAGACATTGCAATAATAAACATATTACCCACCTAATGTGAAAACTTGCATTATTATTTTGTTGCTTTTAAAAATCTTAGTAATTTTCCAAAGAGTGAAGATTATGTTTCCAGTCATCATCATCAAGTGGACTGTTGACTGGCTTGGGCCATCACACCACTCCAGAATCTGCGGTCCGCAGCTGCGTGTGTCAGTTTGTGTGTTGACACCCTCAATGCTATGTCAACAGGTTGTAAAAAATTATCCCTCTGTCTCTCTTTCCACTGATCTTTTTTGGTGGTCAGAACGTATTCCTGTTTCAATCTTCTTATAACATAACCAAAAACTGACGACTGTCTTTTTCTGATGTTTGTGATATCTTGTCTTCCAGCCCTCGCCTTTTTCAAAACAATTTTTTTTTTCGGTCCAAGGAATTCTAAAGATTCTTTGTAAACCCACATTTCTGAGTCATCTAGAATTGTTTCGGCTTAATTATTAATTGTCTAGGATTCACAGCCATATGTTAAAACTGGCAAAATATTAATAGCGAAAAATCTTTTCCTGACTTTTAATGACATAGCTTTATTATTTGCCAATCCATTTGCAATTTAGCTTTGTTAAATGGCCTGAATTTAGCGTGAACATTCGTTTTACTGGCTTATTGGCCTTTTCTTACTCACAGTAGTTCCCAAATTAATCTCAGTCATGTAGAGCCTCGTGTCCGCATACATGACGTGACTGTAACGGACTCCCAAAAGGCGGAGCCGGGCATGCCCAATTCAGAGTGGCAAGTATCGCTTCATAGATCACCGGTAGTTACAGTACTTTGGAACAGTTCTCTGAGACCTGAAGATGTTTCGAAAGGAACCGGAGACAGATTAGCTGGTACTGTACCGTTGGGAGGTTAACTAATGCATGGTCTGCTATATGTTGTTAAGACTCTGTGGTGGAAGTGAGCAATGCTGTATCATAAATGGGGTGTTGCCATGTGTAGAAAATGATGCAGAGCAAGGAACCAGAAGATCTGGTTGACATTGTACACTGAAAGGAAAGGCACGAATGAAATATAATCAAACTAATGATAACAACAGCATGTGAACTCATCAATAGCTGGTGAAGAGTAGAACTGATCAATTATGTAAATGTCACTAGAGCTGTGATGTCATCTGGGAACTCAACTCACTCCATCTGCTAAAGGATAGTTTTTTCAGCCTAATTAAAATGTTCTGGTCTCTTATCCAATGTGTCTTCCTCATGACATATTTTCAACTATCCTTTCAACAGCATAATCTACACAGAAACTCCAGTAGTCAAGCGACACTTCAGTCTGCAAGGGAGACAGGAAAATGCAATTAATGTTGTTAATCGAAGACTGTACATTTGAAGGAAATACAGTGAAAATAATAAGTGAGTTTTAATTCAATTAATTCACTCTTTAACAGAAGATATTAAAAAAAGAAAAAAAAAATGAAATAATTCTTTGCTTTATAGTTGTGACCGTTTATAATCTCACTTACTAAATGGCATTTACAACAGGAGATTACCGTGTGGGTAGTGCGGCTAAAGTAATATTCAAATCCTAAATGAGATGATTCAGTTTTTGAATACATATTTGGCAGGCCCATATCTATGTGCTTTTTAAATTGAACAAATATGGTAAAGATTACTGTAAAATAAAGAGAAGACACAAACCAAGCTCACCATCATCATCAGGTGCCTTGCCGACTGGCGTGGGCGATCATGCCTCTCCATAATCTGCGATCTCCTGCAGCATGTATCTGTTCGTGTGCCGACACACCTCCATGCCATGCAACAAGACTGTCAAGCATCTTCTCTCGTTGTCTTCCTCTATCTGTCCTTCCATATATCTTTCCAGTAGTCACAACATGTTCTATTTTCTCTCTTCTCAAAACATGGCCGAAAAATGATGACTGTCTCCTTCTGATGTCTGTGAAAAGTTGTCTTTGGGCTCCCGCCTCTTTCCAAACCTCTTGGTTGCTCTTTTTTGCTGTCCAAGGTATTCTAGGCATTCTTCTTCTTTGGCCTGCTTACCGATTGTCCAGGATTCACAGCCATATTTTAAAACTGGATGTATGTAGCAAGCAAGAATTCTTTTCTAACTCTCAATGAGAAGGATATATTGCACAAGATGTTTTTCATTTTATAAAATGCAGTTTTTGCCTTGCCTATTCTGTTTCTTATCTCAGTTATGCATCTTCCATTTGATGTTATCCATGTACCCAGATACTTAAATTTCTGTAGTTGCCCTAAAATAACACCATCAACTTTTATTACACACTTAGGAATAATTCGTTTCTTTGATACCACCATTACTTCTGTCTTCCCATTATTCAAACTGAGGCCCATTCTTCCACTTTCTAACACCACAATGTCTATAATTTCCTGTAGTTTCTGCTGACTTGTAGCTATCAAGACTGTGTCATCAGCATAACGTAAATTATTTATATTGTACCGACCAATAAAAATTCCGGGCATACCAATTAAAGATCTCATTATATATTAACTGTATATTGAAAACAAATCAGGTGACAGTACACATCCTTATCGTGCGCCCCTCTTTATGCTTTGAAATGTACCTAAACAGTTGGTAATTCTTATAGCCGCTGTTTTCGCCAATACATATTCTTTATTATTCGTAGATCTTTTCCATCAATGTTTAATTTTTCTAACAGTTTGATTACTTCTTCATGCTTCACACAGTCAAATGCTTTTGTATAGTCTATGAAGCATATGTACAAATCAGTCTTTACTTCTATAACTCTTTCTGGCAATGTCCTTAGGATGTATATGGCATAAACCAAGCTACAAATATAATTCTATAAATTGTGTGTGCTTGTGTGTGTGTGTGTGTGTGTGTGTATGTGTGTGTGTGTGTGTGGGGGAGGGGGGGTTCATATAATCAAAGGATTTAACTACAATCTATAGATACATCAACAAGAGCAATGACATTACCTGCGAATTCAAATAGAACAAATGTGAGGATAATTTAACGGGATAAAAATGTTGACATTTCAAAGACAATCTATTCCCGAAGCTGAAAGACTTAGAGGAGATCCCTGGCAACAGGCTCCTCATTTGTGGAGATTTGCACGGAACAATGAATGGGAAAGCACTGCGGAAAACCGACAGGAAGTTGCCCTTGCTGACATCATAGTCGATTCAGACTGTGTCTGCAGAAATGATAGGAGGAACGCTAAATGGCAATAAAGCCTGGCGATGCAGACACGACTATTGACCTGCCATTGGTTACCTAGTCAGCAGTACTGGATACTAAATGGACTGTCATGGGCGATCATGGAAGTGACCATCTGCAATGTTCGGTATTGATCTCTAAATCCAGCAAAGGCAAGGCGTAAAGAGCTCGTAGGTCTTTTAAGTGTGAGTGGACCTACACCCTTTAAGGACGCCTCTGACAGAGGGTGTGTAAGAGGACTGACAGATCTACTTTTATGCAGCTTCCATGGTGGGCTTCACATGTAGAACAGATTTAGAAGTCTTTTTCATGTTACAGTGTCTATCTCAAATCACGTAGTCTATCTCCTATTACGATGTCTATCTCATGTCGCGATACTATGTTATGTCACAGTGCCTATATCATATCACAGTGTCTGTCTCCTATCACGGTGTCTATCTCTTGTCGCCATGCTGCCGATTGTAATGTAGAGCATGCACCAACAAATCAAAGAAACATGTATCACAACAACTCTACTAGTCAAGCGACACTATTGAGGTTTATAATCAGCAAGGGAGATGAGAAAATACATTTTTGAAATTAAATAAACCAAGGCTCTTAGTCATAACAGCATATCTTAAAAGTAAAAAACAAATTATGTTTTATAAGTGAAAACGTTTTTGTGATTAGAAGCATCTAAAAGAGAAAACAACTTAATTTGTCCTACATTAAACAATATACATTTTTATTTATTAAGCAGTATCGAATAGCAGATAACTCAACAGTGTGGTTAAAATGTCTTTTCTAAAATGTCATTGAATCGACATTAATTTACTAAATATGACCGACAAATATCTGTCAGGCACATATGTATGTACTTTGTTGTGTTATCAAATGTGATATTAGACGTTATATGACACCCCCCCCCCCCCCCCCCCCCCCCCCCCCCCCCCAAAAAAAAAAAAAAAAAAAATTTGTGTCCATCAATGTTTTTCAATTTAGGCCGTTTTTTCCGGAGTTTTTAAGGAATGTTATGAGGTCGAGGTTGCTTGTTCTAGTCGTTTTTCCATGTAAATGCTGATAAGATGTTTTCTCTCAGTCTAGTTCAAGGGTTCAGTATCACCTGAGGGGACACTTACATTGCTACATAGATGAGGCCTCGTTTGCAGAGATACCCGATGGTGAAATAGTTCACTGTAAAGAAAACTCGACGTCTACATGTCAGCCGCCTGCGTCCTTCTCACAGCCATGACTTGGTCTCCATGTCGGTTAATGTCCTTGTTTGCTAGGCCACCTAAGGCCAGATGAATTTGCTGCATGTTGTTGTACCCAAAGTCTGTGTGATAACATAATTTCTAACTTTGTCCCGGATGCTTAAGGAGGCAGTCGGGCTAAAAATATGAAAAATATCATATTGTTGCGGCTTTTCTCATGCATCTCATTTCACAATTGCGATTTTACGCAGCTAAGTCTTTGACAATGTCCAAGTCTTTCACTGGTAGCACAGCTGTGGTATTAATATACTGTTTATAATCTGTTTCTTGGTGCTCATGCATATGTTGTGATTTCTTAATAACGGTTTCGGTTGGTAAATGAGTAGACTGGCTCGCTGGCATCTTGTTTTAATGAAGATTAAAAACTGTTTAAAAAAATGTATCTATGATCAAATAATAAGTATGTAAAGCGTTTCTCCTTCTTATAATGTATAGGCGTAAGTTAATCTCTTTCATGCTAATAATTTTAAGGTACATTTTTGTGTACCCGCCAAAAATGTAAAAATGTTTGCTGATGGAACATCTATTGAAAGTGGTAACTGTCGTGCTGTTTTCAACACATTTGTGTGACATGATTTTACTATTAGGTGCTATCGTTAAAGAAACAGTATCGTTCGTGTTGACCAAATAGTAGTGTTGCGTAGTTCTGAAATGTTGTTGTTACAAGGTAATACTTTGTGTTTGGATCATACAAAGTAAGGAACAGTCAATGGTAAACTACCTTACTGCATTCATATCTGCCATACAGTTTGCCTGTCTCACTACGTATGTGATATCGTCTCCCTTTCTGACAGTGTCTATGTTAGTGAATAAGTTTATATCCCTTGATGACTTAAAATAATCTTATGCAAATATCAAATATAGTCAGTTCAGATAAATGTTACTTCACACATTCTTAGTTATTCGCACAACCAGTGCATGGATCACAATGGATTGTCATATACGCTTTTATATGTGCAATGACAAAGAAACTGTTGTAGGTAAAGCAAACACCGATCAGCGAAAAATCTGTGCATTTTTAATGAATCCTGAACTCAGATTTGAAGTGGAGGCGGTAACTGCAGCTCTCATTTTGCTCTGAAAGCATGCTGAGATAGGTGAAGACAGGGGTGCTTCGAGCAGTTGGGCATGCTACACTGGGAGGGTCACAGGTAGCAAGCATACTTTGGATCTTTTCTCCAGGCCATGCAGGCGTGGTAGGTAATGAACAGGCAGATATAATAGCTGGATCTGCACCACTAACTGGTGAACGGATGTATGACAAGGCCTTTTGGGTACAAGCAACGGGATCAGTAGAAAAAGATTATTATGGCCTGAAGAGAATGAGACAACTAGGTGTACCCAGATAGTCTGGCCAGCTCACTGCACTCAGGAGAAAGACGAGACGGACATATAACCACACTGTGAATAGTACCATCAGTATTATATCTCCGCGCTGGCTGCTGAAGATAGGGACAGATCATATATGAGAATGCCCTGAGTACTGTGATGTCAATTCCAGACTCAGTTCAAATAATCTCAACCACCACTTCAGTTTACATTACATCTAAATTGTCACATTACACAACCACGAGCTTTTACCTAACATCTTAACTGAAACATTTTGCTACCACCAAAGTTTACATATAATCATACAAGAGATATAACCCACCCGACCAGTTTACAGAACATCTTTATCAAAACAACATTACGTAGGCATTACCTGACAGCTCATGTTAAGTGGTGTTAAACATATTAAAACGTTAAACGAGGGCAGATTCGTAGTGGAGTACAGACTATACTCTTGCCTTTCGGTCTAAAAGTTGGCTATGGGATCAGCTTAGAAGCTGATATGTTATCCCCGATCCATGCGCCTAGAATTTTGCTTACATTGATACTATGAAAATACATTGGAAAGTAAAGGCACAATTATAGACTTGTGAGTTTCATTAGCACAGCCGTATGGAAAAAAAAACATTGAAGCTTTCAGATGCAAGGTAACCTACACAAGACAGCTGCTACGTATGAGAATACTAACCTTCGCAAAACGTTCGAGCTGTTATCAGAAGGTCTGACCCCCTTAGATTTAAATCAATATAATGGGCAATTAAACGTATCAGACGTTATTTATATGGCATAAACGTAGCGGCCACACCAGCCTGGTGTAACCTGTAGTCCTGCGTGGGTAAGGAGTTGGTTATAATCTGAATATCGGAGCACTGGTTTGTTTTTTAGTGTCTTTTTCCTGCAAACCGTGCATGGGAGGCTATCACACCGAGCAGTCCACTCAATGATAACCTTCATAACATGTCTATAACAAGTTACAGTTAGTTGTGTATCCTTTACATAGGGGTTTCAGAACTAACCCCATCATTTCTTGGCAGATGTGGATTTTCTAGGCAAACTGTCCGTTCAGTAGTTTGCCATTGCTTACTGTACTGTCAGCTCTCGTTTTCGGTACCACTATCGAAACCAACACAAGACAAATCGTCCGCGCTGGGTTGAAGGCCATCAGCCCGGCATTACGACGCTGGTTCACAACGACTAAACCACAGACGCCGACTGTCTATAACATACATTACAATTAGGAGGTACATCTACATGTACCCGCCAAAAATAGTGTAGGCAAAGTGGTAAAGTTAATGTTTTGATTGTGTCCAGCACCACTAACTGTGGACTATTATGAAAAGTATGGGGTTTCCATCGCATTTATGGCGTTTAATTGAAAATCTTTATAATGAACAACAAGCAGCCATCAGAGCAGCTGGTGAGACATCTGATTGGTTCGAAGTGCAAAAGGGGGTGAGGCAGGGGTGCATTCTCTCAGCATACCTATTCAATATACACGCAGAAAATATAATGAGAAATGTCAAAAATGACCAGACTTGGTCAGTTATGATCCGCTCAAAACTGGTGGCAACCATTTTCCGGAACTATCAATACCATATATCCCGTCCCATTTATATCTCCTACACAAATACATAAATTAGGTTGCGTTTAATAGTATGTTTTAAAAAAACATTGCTCAAACACACACACAAACATATATATGTATATATATATATATATATATATATATATATATATATATATATATATATATATATATATATATATGTGTGTGTGTGTGTGTGTGTGTGTGTGTGAAAATAAGAAGAAACTCCACATGGGAGCATGTACAGCAGGGGTCTACCAATCACCAGTAGAATTAACCTCTCGTCGACAAATGTTTCGGCCCACAAGCTCCTAGACATTTTCAGAGAGTGGGCTCACCTGAGTTCATGAAGCTCAGGGTTGGTTTCCCCTGCTGCACGAATTACCGGATGTTATTCGGACAGGGACAAGACGAATTGGTGATTTTGCAGAAGGTACTGTGAGATAAGAAGTCGTTGCGTTAGCATAATTAAAGCAGTCTGCATACCTAAACGACCGGGCGGCAAGCCTACGATTGGTTTACCGGACACATGCTGGACTTTGTTAGCAGGTGGCAGAAGGACACTGGCAGACAATTCGGACACGATGGACTTTTAAGGGATGAAAAATTCTTTATCGCTAGACACCCGGACCAGCTCACCGCGGCCCGTCCCCTTCGTTGTTTCGTTGTGTCTAGAACCGCCAGTAACCAGTCCCTCGCACTGATAACACAAACATGACTAGAAAACTCCAACAAAGGTGTAGAGCGCAAGGGGGTTAGGTTTGCAAATGCTCCTAATGATACGCGCATAAGGGCAGAATTCGTCCCAACCAAATTCAATAAAAGTCAGCTTGAATAATAAGGTCAATGTGATTTGACCTGCTTTTTCTCTTCCACCTTTTACTCATCAAAGTGTCGGGAGGAGAGGAAATGTTCGTTGATGAGCTTTGTCAAGAGCCCTTTTAAGACTTATGTTCATTTCTGTAAGGCTGTTCTTAATGCCATCACTCCATATTTTCCGAGGTCTTCCACTCGCTCTATACCCGTTGTAAAGTTTCAGTGTGGCTCGCTGTGGCGGATAGTACCAGGGCATTCTTGTTATGTGTCCAAAGCACTTCATTTATTGTTCTTTGATGACTTGTAAGACTAACTTTATTCCTAGTATTCGTCTGATTTCATGATTTCGTATTCTGTCTTTCATTGGAAACTTCTGCAGCTCTTCTAAGGCACTTCATATCTGTTGTCACAATTTGACGTTCTTTAGAGAATGTAAGTGTCCACGTTTGGCATTGATAGCATAGTGCTGGCTAAAAAAAAAAAGTTCTGATAAGATTCACTTCAGTACGCTGAGGTATCTGATTGTGTTTCCACAGGGGAGATAATTGACCCGTTACTTGATTAGCTTTGTGACATCTGGAGCTAATTTCTCTTTCCAGTTTTCCGTCAGATGTAAAAATAGCTCTTAAATACTTACATTTCTCTGTTTGTCTCAAGGTGTTGTTTTCTAATTTAATTTATAAATTGCATTTATATCTTCCTATCATCATTGTCTCTGTCTTAGTAGTGTTTATTTTCATATTATAATCCTCCCCACTGTTACTAATTTGATTTAGGCATTCCGTATTTTCTGCTATGAGTACTTAGTTGTCGGCAAATAGTAATTCTGTAATATCTTCTTTATGATTAAAGTTCGTTTCGCTACACATGGTTGTGATATGACCAACTGAACATATCTCAATCAAACTACAAAGTCTAGGAAACAGTAGAGGGTGATTTACGCATTAAACGCTGCGAAGGTCCCTGAGGGAAAAATTTGAAACTCAGAATACAACTGTACAATGGCAACGGATCCATTTCCAGAAATGCCTAATTCTTCCAGTTGAACAACACCAGGGAGTGAAACGTACCAAAATGTCGTGTTACAGGTTCAGTGCTGACATTGCGAGCGAGCATAAAAAAATGCAAATGTACTCACTAAAATGCAACATAAAGCGAATCACTCATAACGTCCTCACACTTGCTCTCATGGGAAATCTAATCACAGCTATTATGAAATCAAGACACACCGATAACGGTCATCGCCTCGACCTTGGAAAAAAAAAATATATATATATATAGTGTGACCTCGTTGAGGCATACATGTTTTATGTGACGTTGTTATTGTTTGGTTTCGTTGAAGATGATAAACTGTAAAAATGTATGTTTGACAAAATGATAATGATAGATGTTTACGTTTGTACACCGTATAAATCAGCTTCGCTTATAACCCGCTGCCTACTTCCATTCTCTCACGGTCTTATCTTTCATGCTATAATCATAAAGTACATCTTTGCGTTCCAGTCAAAAATGTTAGGATGTCCACTTAGAGGTTGCATTTACACATTGTTAACAGTAGCGATGTTTTCCAAAACACTGGCAATGATTTTGCTATTAGATGTTATTCTTCAAGAAATAGTGACGCACTGGGAAAATGATTGTGTTGCGCAGTTTTGACGCTTGTTTTCTCTCAAGTTAATACAATATGTTTGCATTCTATAAGGTTAGGAACATTCTATGGTAAACTTACGATTGCGTTTACATCTGCCACACAGTTGACCTGTCGCACCACACATGAGATATAATCTCCCTTTATGACAGTTTCCGATTTAGTGGATATGTTTATATCCCTTGATGATTAGAACTAATTTTATGCAAACATCAAGTAAAGTCGGTTCGGATACATGTTACTTTACACTTTCTTAGTTACTCGCACAACAAGAGTATGGATCACAATGGATTGTCATATATGCCGTTATATTTACCATAACAAATAGGCTGTATAATGTACACTGTTTCAGATACAATGGATTACAAAGAAATAATTCTATGAATTGTTTTGGCAGTATTATTATTAGTTCTAATACAGATACAATTTACTGTACTTGCACAAATAGTACATTGTTTATACGATGACAGGTGTATGACAGTCCTGGTAGAATAAAGTCTGGATGCTTGGGAACAGCATGTAAGCGAATGTTTTATTCTACATATCCTTGCACCTAGATTGCTATATAATGGAAAAAATGCAGAGGGAAGTAAAGGCATTCCTCCAGCGGCATTTAGGCTATAAAACTATCAATGTTTTAAAGCTTATCAGAGACCAACGGACACTTTAGATTGTTTGAATTGCTTGATTGTTCAAAAAACAACAACAGCAAACACCAGCGTCAAAAGTTCTGTTGCCATCTGCACGACCAAAGAAGTCAGCAGGATACCAGTAGCGTCAGAACCCGGATAAATTGTATTTACCTGCCGCCATCAGATACACATCATGGTAGTGCGCCCCTATAGAAATACTTTAGCGACCGAATAGATTGTGATAATGTGCATCATTCGAATAGTATAGTTTCTTTGTGGTGTATAGCGTCAGACAGTGACACGTGTTTTTGTCATAATGTATTCTGTGAGAAACGCCTAGGTATTCAGATCGTTAGGGTTGATTTTGGGAGGGTTAGTGTGATGTTATCAATTCTAACATACTGACCCTACACTTTGCAGGCACTGCTCGATCCTAGAGGGGTCCACCAGCATTTGAAGAAGAGCGTTTTCCGTGTAGTTGTGGTCTGCGGACCTGGAAGTTGCCAATGGAACGCAGTGGCGTGTCTAGTGGATGTAAAGCTGGAACAGTTAGAGTTTCGAGTAAAAGGTGCCCAATCAACTGTCATGTGTTGTTCTGTGATTTTTCATTAAAGATTGTTGTAGCTGCTCCAGGGAGTGTTTGGGTTTATTATGTATAGTTTAGATTGTCACAGGCCCGTACCACGAGCCACCCACCAGCGAGGTTGATCAGAGGTCGGTGAGAGTAATAAACACAGTTGTACGTTTATCTTTTACCACATAATAAGAAGAACAAAACAGTGGAGCATGCACAGCATGGATCCGCCATCATCAGTAGAAACATCCTTCGTCGACGATTGTTTCGGCCCATAACTTTCTATACAATCTTGGAAGGTTGGCCCGACCTGGTCATGACTCCAGGACTCGATCTTTGACTACTGAACTTCATCGGACTCGACATGGACAAGACTATATGGACTTTGCAACAGGTGTTGTGAGATTTGGTGTTATAATGTTGCTGCGGTAATGTGTAGATCTGTACATTCGTTCATCTGCATTTTCACATATAATCGCGTGGTCCTCTGCAACGACCAACTGGATTCTATTCCCGACAGTCCCTATCAAGCGTGGCAACATTGTCCTTGTGTTCTGTATTTGTCTTGTGCTTCTCGGATGGCTTCTAGTGAAACATTTTACAGGTTTCAACTACATTGTTTATCTTTCTGTGATGTTTTGTTGTAAAAAAAAAAATGCAATTTGGTCCGTCTGCATTCTCACTAGATGGTCGAACCATTTCATAATGTGTCTCTAAATCAAATTCAGACAGGTCTAATTCAAAATGTTTCTCTAATGCAGGAATTGGTAATCCTGTCTCCTCTGATATTGTTAAACATGGTGATGTAGAGCAGATATTTCAATAGAATAATATTTTGGAATGCGCTCACATGGATATTGCCTGAAATAGAATCTGTGATAAATGTAACTACCAAGTTCAACCAGGTCTAACGTACTGATGACGTCATGACATCTGAAGTAGCAGCTGCCAGCAGAAGTCATCTGTGTGATGTTTATGGCGTGTCTGGCGGAAAGTTTCCGTATGTGACTTCCTTTACCTCCAGGCCAGGGCGACGATGTACCCTCACAACATGTATCCATGTATTACATCGACGGCATCGTGTGACAAAACATACCGGGAGCAAAGAACCCGACCGATGTAGTTCAATCTGCCTGCACAATTGTACCTTCCGAAAAACTAAAGACAAGGTCCCAACTTATCTTGATGAGCCAGCTTCCCCGTGGTCGTCAGGAAACAGGAGACGTGAAAGACTTGAGTAAACCCGGAGACAGACACTAGAAATGGCAGTAAACGAGTGCAGACACGCATGGGATACCATAGGTAGAAAAGTAATATACTGGTGGCCATGTGGATCCCTTGTGAATTATGTATATCTGAACGGCGACATGAAGAGCATGTAGATATTTAGATCTTGCTTGAAGTTGATATTGTTTCTGCGACACACCATGCTACTGAATGTACAATAAGTGGTCTTGAAATTGAGAAAAATGATTTTATATTGTAAATAACTACTTTCTAAACGCGCCAATATCATTTTCAGTGAAATTATAAGGTGCAAATGTGTGCACCTCAAAAATTTACCAAGACAAGCCTAATTGACTGAATGACACTACCAACTTCAATATTCTAACGATATTCATATCATTTATAACTACCACCCCCTGTAATAGATTATCTAATGATGAAAAATTAACATCTTGTAAAATTTTGTGGTTGAAATGAATTTGACACCGTTCGGACATTGTACTAGTTCATGTGTGACGTCCAACAAACGTCGCTGCAAAATTTCAAAAATAAGTAATAAACTAATCAACTCACATTTTACACATTTCAAAACACTGGTGTTTTTGTCTCCCCTGGGTTGTAAAGTTTCCCGGCCTTCAGATTTATATTCTGTAAAACTAACATCTCAAGGATGAGAATCTAGACCACTACAGAAACCGGAAACCCTGTTCAACAATATAGTTATATAGCTTAGTTATACTGGGACAACACACATTGTTTACAACGTAACATTTTTTCAACTCACCCCTCCCTCTCATATATATATATATATATATATATATATATATATATATATATATATATATATATATATATATATATATATATATATATATATATATAAGCGTGTAGGGGAGAGTTTGCTGGTATATGGCAGATATTGGGGTTCCTTGATATTCTTTTTATCTCTAACAATAAACTGGACTTTTCAACTTCTGGGACGTCAACGTGGCTCAGTGGCTAGCACACTTGCATGTTAACCCAGTACTAATGTCTACAAATTCCTTTCGCACACAAGATTGTTTACCCGTTGAACCGGTCCTAAAACTCGACCCATAAAACAATGAGCCTCAGGATATTTCCTCGAAATTAGAAACATATTCTTCCTCATCAGCGAGCCAGGGATCATAAGCAGAATGTACACAATGCAGTTGAGACTGTGGAGAGGTACAACTGCACGTCCCCCCCCCTGCTTATCTTAGAATAGTGTGGCACACTGGAACTACGGAAACATGTTACTGTGTATATCTAATAGCTTGTGGACACGACAAGAGGTTGCAAACATTAGTCCGGAAACAACTATAACAGTAAACATTTGGTCATATCGCTGCGGTGTTAGATGAAATGTCCGGAAACAACTATAACAGTAAACATTTGGTCATATCGCTGCAGTGTGAGATGAAATGTCCGGAAACAACTATGACAGTAGACATTACATCGTAATGGTGCAGCAAGACATTAATTTTCCGGAAACAACTATGACAGCGGACAAATCAGCAAAGTAATTGAAAAAGTAATTACATATGTGAAAACTGACAGTAATTATTGCAATACTTGGAAAAAATTATTGGAACATTAACGTTACATTTACCTAAACTTTATATTTGTATCATGTTTTTCCAACAATCAGGGGATACAACAATCAGTAGGGTCATTTTAAAGGGAATAGATACCTCGTATGTTGGAGATAGACAACTATACGGATAAATTTAAGTTGTAGATTATTTTAATATTCAGTGCTCACTTCTTCGCAGGATTGACACATACTGTACTAAGAAGCCATAAGCGACTTTCGAGCCGAGTTAAACTTCTTTATTTATCTATATGTCAAAGTTTGCTGAAGATTAACACCATACAGAAAAAATGTTGCATCTGCTGGGAAAACAGCATGGGCTTTTACAACGTACAGGTGCTTCATCGGGTAGTTGGACTAATTAGTATTTTTGGCAGGTACATGTAGATGTACCTCACAATTGTAATGTGCATTATAGACAGTCGGCGTCTGTGCTGTGTTCGATCTCTTGGAAGCTGCTTAAAGAGCCTCTAGCTGGCTTTGAACGAAACGGAACTTCGTGGCGGGTAGACCTCGGTAAACTGGTCCAAGGTCCTAGAAGAGAGGAGCTTCTTATCCATTAAAGCTAAAGTGTCTAATAAATGTCTGCCAGAAGCCAAAGTCTAACACCTGTCCCATGAACCAACCATAAGCTTGTCACTATGGTCGTGAAGGTAGTCAACTGATCTAATTGTACCGCAGCGACATTATAACACTAAAAATTACTCCACCTGTTGCAAAGTCACCATATCTTTTTGTCCCTGTGAGTCCGATAAAGAACAGCAGTCGAAGATCGAGGCCTGGAGTCATGACCAGGTCGGGCCCAATTTCCAAGATTGTATAGAAAGTTATGGGCGGAACAATCTTCGACGAAGGATCTTTCTACTGATGACGGTGGACCCTGCTGTGCATGCTCCCCTGTGTGGTTCTTTTTATTATGTGGTGTAAGATAAACGTACAACTGCGTTTTTTACTGTCACCGACCTCTGATCGAGGGTCACCAGGATCGATCAGTGCCGCAAAGTATGCCAAATTAGATAATATCACACTAACCATCACAAAATCAACCCTAACGCTCTGAATACCTAGGCGTTTCTCACAGAATAAATTATGACAAAAACACCTATCACTGTTGGACACTATACACCACAAAGAAACTATTCTACTCCAATGATACACATTATCACAATCTGGATCAGCAGATCGCACTACCATGATGTGCATCTGATGGCGGCAGGTAAATACAATTTATCAGGGTTCTGCCGCTACTGGTATCCTGCTGACTTCTTTGGTCGTGTCGATGGCAACACAACTTTTGACGCTGGTGTTTGCTGTTGTTGCTGTTTGAACAATCAATCAATTGAACCAATCAAATGTGTGTGTTGTTATCTAATAAACACGCATTATAAAATGTAGAAAAACAGCTATTACGTTTTTCATTTACATCCAATATTCGTTGACATTCATAATCGTTTGAAAAAGTGTAGAACTATTTGAATATAACGAGACTTTATGATTTCGTTATCAATTTGATTTGCCTCTAGATAATATATTAAAGAATTATTTTTTTCACAATGATGTCATGTTGTTGCTGTTGTCTCTATGTTGTTTATGTCCATTACGCTACTTGTACAGACCACTTTTACAAAGCTTGCGTTTTTCGTTTATGTTTTATATTTTAAAAAAAAAAACCAATTAAACAACAGAAAGTGTATGGAGAAAACAGACTAGAAAACATACCCCTAGGACGTTCCCTTTTGAAAAGTGAAAATGAATGAGGACTGAGGTGGTATTAAAATCAGTGGTGTAAGCGTCGAGTGTATATAAGGGATAACAAACTAAAAAAATAGCCAATTTTACCCATAGAAAGCCAAATATTGGAATAGCTGTGCGATGTTCCGTAGAATATATACAGACTTATCTAACGTCTTCTGTTGTAGCTTCTGTGTTTCCATTGTTCCTTGATGATGTAATCTCTAGTTCTGTTACCACCCCCACCTCCTCACATCCGTCAGTGCTTTAAACAGCCTTAAACTTGATATCATTTAACTCTTGACTGAATAAAACCGTTTTGATCTCTATCTCCTCGTGTGGGTTCAGTAACAAATTTTATTGAAATCGAGAATCGACCCACTGTCCCTCTCCCCCCCCCCCCCCCCCCCAATAAAGCATGTCGAAACTGTCGACTAGCTGGATATATTTTTTTTTTTAAGTCGAAGTGCATCTGCCTGAGAGGCATAAAATAGGGCGGATCTGTAAAACGCAACGCTCAAGTTTTGGAGCAAAGTGAACGAACAACCAGATCTTTCTGCCGAAGTTTACAGATAGTGAGCGCGAAGTAGAAGAAGAAAATGTCGTCTCCCTTTTGCAAGTCAAATCAAAGGAGCTACAGTAATATAGGTCTCTTTCCAATGTTAGTTAGCAGGAATGATTTTAACCCTGCCCACTCATGCTTCTCTTCCGCGAAACCAAGAAACTAAAAGAAAGCAAGAAAATATCGATTTTTGTGTAGCCTAAATGCTGCTAGAGGAATACCTTTACTTCCCTTTGCGTTTTTTTTTTCAAGTACATAGCAATCTAGGGGCAAGGATAAGTAAAATAAAATATTCGCCTTCATGCTGATCCCAAACCCAACGTTCAGGCCGGAAGGCAAGCATCCAGACTTCATTCTACCAGGACTGTCATACACCTGTCATCGTATAAACAATGTACTATTTGTGCAAGTACAGTAAATTGTATCTGTATTAGAACTAATAATAATACTGCTAAAACAATTCATAGAATTATTTCTTTGTAATCCATTGTATCTGAAACAGTGTACATTATACAGCTTATTTGTCATGGTAAATATAACGGCATATATGACAATCCATTGTGATCCATACTCTTGTGGTGCGAGTAACTAAGAAAGTGTAAAGTAACATGTATCCGAACCGACTTTACTTGATGTTTGCATAAAATTAGTTCTAATCATCAAGTGATATAAACATATCCACTAACACGGAGACTGTCATAAAGGGAGACGATATATCATCTGTAGTGCGACAGGTCAACTGTGTAGCACATATGAACGCGATAGTTTACCATAGATTGTTCCTAAATGAATTGATGCAAACATATTGTATAAACTTGAAAAAAAATGTAAACAATACTCAACACTGTTATTTGGCCAATACGACACTATTTCTTGAAGGATATCATCTAATAGCAAAATCATTGCCATTGTTTTGGAAAACTTCACGACTGTAAACAATGGTTTTAAATATAATGCAAATAAATATATCCATAAAATGTTTGATTGGTACACAAACGTTCACCATATACTTATTATCATGAACGATATGAGCGACGGAGAATTGAAGTAGGCAGCAGTTTATAAGCAAAGCTGATCTATACGATGTAAACACGAACACACACCTCTTTATCATTATCATTTTGTCAGCAATACATTTTTACAGATTATTATCTTTAACAAAACAAAACAAAAACAACGCCATATAAAACATGAATGCCTGAACGAACATGCGCAAGTGCAGTCACAATATATGTATGTATATATATATATATATATATATATATATATATATATATATATATATATATATATATATATATATTTGTGTGTATATATATATATATACTGATGACATAAATTGGTGTGACTGCAATCGAGCTGATTGCAAGAAATGCCTAATTTAACACAAAATGTGACTAGAAAGCAGAAGGATCATAAAAGACAAATACAAACACTTGAAGGATGACATTACCACAGATGGTCTCTACATCTTGAAGGATGACATTGCCACAGATGGTCTCTTCATCTTGAAGGATGACATTACTACAGATGGTCTCTACATCTTGAAGGATGGCATTACCACAGATGGTCTCTACATTTTGAAGGATGACATTACCACAGATGTTCTCTACATCTTGAAGGATGACATTACCCCAGATGGTCTCTACATCTTGAAGGAATACATTACCACAGATGGTCTCTACATCTTGAAGGATGACATTACCACATATGGTCTCTACATCTTGAAGGATGACATTACTACAGATGGTCTCTACATCTTGAAGGATGACATTACCACAGATGGTCTCTACATCTTGAAGGATGACATTACCACAGATGGTCTCTACATCCTGACGGATGACATTACCACAGATGGCCTCTTCATCTTTACAGATGACATTACCACATATAGTTTTTACATCTTGAAGGATGATATTACCACAGATGGTCTCTACATCTTGAAGGATGACATTACCACAGATGGTCTATACATCTTGAAGGATGATATTACCACAGATGGTCTCTACATCTTGAAGGATGACATTACCACAGATGGTCTCTACATCTTGAAGGATGACATTACCACAGATGTTCTCTGGAGCTTGCTGAACACCTTTTTACTGTAAGCCATGTCAGGGGAGACTCTCACACAGAGCGGTCGTCTCCATGACAACATGTCTAAATAAAGTTAAAGTAAGTTTTGCATTCTTTACACGACGTTGTAGAACCAGCCACTATAATTGTTGGCTTTTGTGGGTTTTTTCTAGGTAAATATCACGTTCAGTAGTTTGCCATTGCAACTGCACGGTCAGCTCTCAGTACTACTGTCGAAATCAATGCCAGACAAATCGTCCTCAGCTGGGATTAAAGACAGCACACCGACATTATGAATTGCGATAGCAACACCGAAGCCACAGATGGCGACTGCCTATAATACACCTCACCTCACAGTCTACTTTTTTTTTTTTTTTACAAATTGCCATCTACAATTTTATACCATGACTAATAAAAGCGTAGGGCGCCTAAAAAAAAAAAAAAAAAAACTGTTTATATTATTGAACCCAGACTGTCAGGTCACTATCATTATAAATTTAATACAATTGTTATGTATATATTCAACTAATATAAAAACCTCTTCTGCAACTGTCTTGCTGCGTTGGCAAAGGCTATCTGTTAAAAAAAAAAAAAATGGACGATACATCTATGTCCGTACTGCACCGTGCTGTTAAGACAAGTAGTTTGCTTGAATACTTGTACTGAATGTTAAGTTGTCTGACTACATAAAATGGCATGTGTACTTTGTATTGTCTGTGATAAATGGGTTTGTTGCTGTTTGTTCTTGATAATATTGCGTGCATGCGTGCATAGTTACAACATACTCATATTACGAATGACAGTCTCAACATTCTGTTAAAATGTGTGCACTATTAATATTATAACATGATATTGGTGACATGGTGGTGACGACGAATATGAAGGTGTTATGACAGCCGTGATACTGATACTATTGATCAGTGGTGGTGATGACGGTATTCTTACATGGTCCTGTGGTGTGTTGTATATAATTTGTGACAGTGTCATTGTATATGTGATAATATTGTTTATATCGCACGTGTACAGTGACAATGTTTTTGTTTTATTTTGACGAGGATAATAAATGTAAAAATGTAAATGTAAATTATCTTGCTCCCTGCCGGATGTTTTTTTTCAAAAATGACCTTGGTTGCCAGGTCGACCCAGCCTTGATTGTGTACCGGGTGCAGCCCAGGAAGTAAAGGCGGTTGGCGTTATGCTGACCACATCACCCATCTTGTGTAGATGGTCTATAACAATATAGGTCTAGCCCTATATGCCCTATACGCCTAAAGGCGTGGAACAGGGTCCTTTTATTTTACCTACTTACAATTCTAATGATGGAGAGCTTTGTATGGACATCAGCATTGATCAACCTTCTCCCTACTTCTGTTCTCCTTTGCTCATAACTTACATGATAATAATTATGAGGCACACCGGTGTGTACCTGCCAAACATGTAATCTGCTGTTCAGATAAATGCATTGTCAACGATCTAGCATTTTTTTCAAAACACCTGTACTGATTTTGCAGTTAGATGTTATCCTTCTAGAAACAGTATCAATTTGACCACACACACACACACACACACACACTCACACACACACACGCACGCACGCACGCACGCACGCACGCACACACACACACGCTGGCACACAAGCACGCACGCACGCACGCACACACGCACGCACACATTTTTGTACAATTCTAACATTTTGTTTGATGCAAGTTGATACAATGTGTTTGGATCTGATTAAGTAGAAAGCAATCTACGGTAAACTAACTTGTTGCATTAATATCTGCAACACAGTTGGCCTGTCTCACTGCTTGTGTGAAATCATCTCCCTTTGTGACAATTTCCTTGTTAGATAATGTGTTTATATCCCTTGATGCCAATTTAAAAAAAATAATACTATGCAAATATCAAGTATACATGTAGCTTTAGACTTTCACTATTCACTGTTAGCACAACCATTGTATGCATTACAAAGCATTTTCGTATAGGCTTTTTTTTTTTTTTTTTAACCATGATTTCAAAATTTAGAAAAAACAATAAATAAACATGAACCTGTAGTGTACATTGTTTAAGCTTGCTCCTAGATGGCTCCTTATATTGGTACACGGAAAATGCATTTGTAGGTAAACGCATTCATCCAGTGTCATTTAGTCTTCACAAATATCGGCATTGTGTTTTTGTCTGTTTATTCCCCCCATGTCAAAAGTCACAGGACAGTCTAATATCTTGGGGATGTTCTAAAATTAGCAGAGATTTTAGGCAGTAAAAAGATGGAATGGGGAATTCCCGGTACATTACGTGGCGCAGAGTGTGTTATTTTATGTTTTGTCATCATCATCAGTAACCACTTGTGCCGTTAAGCGCCGTGGGCAGGAATAATTTGCCATCCAGTGCATTTGTGTTTTGTCATCATCATCAACCACCTCTGTCGTCAAGCGGCGTGGGGAGGAATAATTTACGATCTTGTCATCATCATTTTCATTAACCACTTATGCCATTAGGCGTCTTGAGGAGAATAATTTGCGATCCTGTGCATTTATGTTTTGTCATCATCATAATCATCGTCTTCATCATCATCAAGCACTTCTGCACAAGCACTTCTGCTGTTAAGCGTCATCGGGAGAAATAATTTGGGATCAGTGCATTTGTGCTTTTTCATCATCATCATAATCGTCATCATCATCATCACCCACTTCAAACATGCAGAGGCACCCAACCGAATGAAACTAACAAACATGGAGAAGCACAATACCGAATTAGACTAACATGGAGAGGCACCCAACCAAATGAGATTAACAAACATAAAGAGGCACCCACATGAATGAGACTAACAAACACATAGAGGCGCCCGACCAAATGAGACTAACAAACATGGAGAGGCACCCAACCGAATGAGACTAACATGGAGATGCACCCAACCGAATGAGACTAACATGGAGAGGCACACAATCGAATAAGACTAACAAACATGAAGAGGCACCCAACCGAATGAGACTAACACAGAGAGGCACCCAACCGAATGAGACTAACATGGAGAGGCACCCACGTGAATGAGAATAACAAACACATAGAGGCGCCCGACTAAATGAGACTAACAAACATAAAGAGGCACCCAACAGAATGAGACTAACATGGAGAGGCACTCAACCAAATGAGACTAACATGGAGAGGCACCCAACCGAATGAGACTAACATTGAGAGGCACCCAACCGAATGAGACTAACGAACATGGAGAGGCATCCAATCGAATGAGACTAACATGGAGAGGCACCCAATCGAATGAGACTAACGAACATGGAGAGGCACCCAATCGAATGAGACTAACGAACATGGAGAGGCACCCAACCGAATGAGACTAACAAACATGGAGAGGCACCCAAGTGAATGAGACTAACGTGGAGAGGCACGCAACCGAATGAGACTAACATGGAGAGGCACCCAACCGAATGAGACTAACATTGAGAGGCACCCAACCGAATAAGACTAACGAACATGGAGAGTCACCCAATCGAATGAGACTAACATTGAAAGGCACCCAATCGAATGAGACTAACGAACATGGAGAGGCACCCAATCGAATGACACTAACGAACATGGAGAGGCACCCAACCGAATGAGACTAACAAACATGGAGAGGCAACCAAGTGAATGAGACTAACATGGAGAGGCACCCAACCGAATGAGACTAACATGGAGATTCACCCAACCGAATGTGAATAACATGGAGAGGCACCCAAGTGAATGAGACTAACAAACACATAGAGGCGCCCGACCAAATGAGACTAACAAACATGAAGAGGCACCCAACAGAATGAGACTAACATGGAGAGGCACTCAACCGAATGAGACTAAAATGGAGAGGCACCCAACCGTATGAGACTAACATTGAGAGGCACCCAATCGAATGAGACTAACGAACGTGGAGAGGCACCCAACTGAATGAGACTAACAAACATGGAGAGGCACCCAACTGAATGAGACTAACAAAGATGGAGAGGCACCCAACTGAATGAGACTAACACACATGGAGAGGCACCTAACTGAATGAGACTAACAAACATGGAGAGGCACCCAAATGAATGAGACTAACAAACACGGAGAGGCACCCAACTGAATGAGACTAACAAACATGGAGAGGCACCCAACTGAATGAGACTAACGAACATGGAGAGGCACCCAATCGAATGAGAATAACGAACATGGAGAGGCACCCAACTGAATGAGACTAACGAACATGGAGAGGCACCCAACCGAATGAGACTAACATGGAGAGGCACCCAACCGAATAAGACTAACAAACATGAAGAGGCACCCAACCGAATGAGACTAACACGGAGAGGCACCCAACCGAATGAGACTAACATGGAGAGGCACCCAAGTGAATGAGACTAACAAACACATAGAGGCGCCCGACCAAATGAGACTAACAAACATGAAGAGGCACCCAAAAGAATGAGACTAACATGGAGAGGCACTCAACCGAATGAGACTAACATGGAGAGGCACCCAACCGAATGAGATTAACATTGAGAGGCACCCAACCGAATGAGACTAACGAACATGGAGAGGCACCCAATCGAATGATACTAACATGGAGAGGCACCCAACCGAATAAGACTAACATTGAGAGGCACCCAATCGAATGAGACTAACGAACAGGAGGCGGCACCCAATCGAATGAGACTAACGAACATGGAGAGGCACCCAACCGAATGAGACTAACATGGAGAGGCACCCAAGTGAATGAGACTAACATGGAGAGGCACCCAACCGAATGAGACTAACATGGAAAGGCACCCAACCGAATGAGACTAACATGGAGAGACACCCAAGTGAATGAGACTAACAAACACATAGAGGCGCCCGACCAAATGAGACTAACAAACATGAAGAGGCACCCAACAGAATGAGACTAACATGGAGAGGCACTCAACCGAATGAGACTAACATGGAGAGGCACCCAACCGAATGAGACTAACATTGAGAGGCACCCAATCGAATGAGACTAACGAACATGGAGAGGCACCCAATTGAATGAGACTAACAAACATGGAGAGGCACCCAACTGAATGAGACTAACAAACATGGAGAGGCACCCAACTGAATGAGACTAACAAACATGGAGAGGCACCCAACTGAATGAGACTAGCAAACATAGAGAGGCACCCAACTGAATGAGACTAACAAACATGGAGAGGCACCCAACTGAATGAGACTAACAAACATGGAGAGGCACCCAACTGAATGAGACTAACGATTATGGAGAGGCACCCAATCGAATGAGACTAACGAACATGGAGAGGCACCCAACTGAATGAGACTAACAAACATGGAGAGGCACCCAACCGACTGAGACTAACAAACATGGAGAGGCACCCAATCGAATGAGACTAACGAACATGGAGAGGCACCCAATCGAATGAGACTAACGAACATGGAAAGGCACCCAACTGAATGAGACTAACAAACATGGAGAGGCACCCAACCGAATGAGACTAACATTAAGAGGCACCCAACCGAATGAGACTAACGAACATGGAGAGGCACCCAACTGAATGAGAATAACAAACATGGAGAGGCACCCAACCGAATGAGACTAACAAACATAAAGAGGCACCCACATGAATGAGACTAACATGGAGAGGCACCCAACCGAATGAGACCAACAAACATGAAGTGGCACCCAACTGAATGAGACTAAGCTGAGATTGAGGTTATGTGTGTTATGAGCATTGTTCCTCGTTTCGAAACAACTTATAGCAACCCTTGCACCCAATTGTTGTGTTTATACATTTAGCTATTAAAGCTTACATTTTTTTCAAACATTTCAGTGCAAATGTCTACTCTGTAGTCGCTTGCATTGTTTTATCTAATCATAGAAACTGTCTCTGCGCCCACTAGATATTTGATATATGAAACCTGACCAGCCCAAGATAAGTAGTCTCTATATTGTAGTTTCCAGTGATAATGTTGACATACAGACTGCTGTCGGATATACCAAGACATTAATCTACGAAATGAGAAATACTTGCTTACGCAATAATAATTGTAGAAGAGTAAACACTACGACTAATGTTACACAGGTGAAAACAAAAAATGTCTGATTAATGAAAAATGAAAATGGCTTTTTTTTTTTTTTTAAACTGTACATGTTATTATACTGAGTGGTCGCGGAAACAGAAACTCATAACTGCACAGTAGAACAAAGTGATTACAGAATAACCACCCACTTTTTATTAAAAGGGTGACAAAAAGATGGCATGTGAAGATTAACAAACACATAGAGGCGCCCGACCACATGAGATTAACAAACATAAAGAGGCACCCAACAGAATGAGACTAACATGGAGAGGCACTCAACCGAATGAGACTAACATGGAGAGGCACATAACCGAATGAGACTAACATTGAGAGGCACCCAACCGAATGAGACTAACGAACATGGAGAGGCACCCAATCGAATGAGACTAACATGGAGAGGCACCCAACCGAATAAGACTAACGAACATGGAGAGGCACCCAATCGAATGAGACTAACATTGAGAGGCACCCAATCGAATGAGACTAACGAACATGGAGAGGCACCCAACCGAATGAGACTAACAAACATGGAGAGGCACCCAAGTGAATGAGACTAACATGGAGATTCACCCAACCGAATGTGAATAACATGGAGAGGCACCCAAGTGAATGAGACTAACAAACACTTAGAGGCGCCCGACCAAATGAGACTAACAAACATAAAGAGGCACCCAACAGTATGAGACTGACATGGAGAGGCACTCAACCCGAATGAGACTAAAATGGAGAGGCACCCAACCGAATGAGACTAACATTGAGAGGCACCCAATCGAATGAGACTAACGAACATGGAGAGGCACCCAACTGAATGAGACTAACAAACATGGAGAGGCACCCAACTGAATGAGAGTAACAAAGATGGAGAGGCACCCAACTGAATGAGACTAACACACATGGAGAGGCACCTAACTGAATGAGACTAACAAACATGGAGAGGCACCCAACTGAATGAGACTAACAAACACGGAGAGGCACCCAACTGAATGAGACTAACAAACATGGAGAGGCACCCAACTGAATGAGACTAACGAACATGGAGAGGCACCCAATCGAATGAGAATAACGAACATGGAGAGGCACCCAACTGAATGAGACTAACGAACATGGAGAGGCACCCAACCGAATGAGACTAACATGGAGAGGCACCCAACCGAATAAGACTAACAAACATGAAGAGGCACCCAACCGAATGAGACTAACACGGAGAGGCACCCAACCGAATGAGACTAACATGGAGAGGCACCCAAGTGAATGAGACTAACAAACACATAGAGGCGCCCGACCAAATGAGACTAACAAACATGAAGAGGCACCCAAAAGAATGAGACTAACATGGAGAGGCACTCAACCGAATGAGACTAACATGGAGAGGCACCCAACCGAATGAGATTAACATTGAGAGGCACCCAACCGAATGAGACTAACGAACATGGAGAGGCACCCAATCGAATGAGACTAACATGGAGAGGCACCCAACCGAATAAGACTAACATTGAGAGGCACCCAATCGAATGAGACTAACGAACAGGAGGCGGCACCCAATCGAATGAGACTAACGAACATGGAGAGGCACCCAACCGAATGAGACTAACATGGAGAGGCACCCAAGTGAATGAGACTAACATGGAGAGGCACCCAACCGAATGAGACTAACATGGAAAGCACCCAACCGAATGAGACTAACATGGAGAGACACCCAAGTGAATGAGACTAACAAACACATAGAGGCGCCCGACCAAATGAGACTAACAAACATGAAGAGGCACCCAACAGAATGAGACTAACATGGAGAGGCACACAACCGAATGAGACTAACATGGAGAGGCACCCAACCGAATGAGACTAACATTGAGAGGCACCCAATCGAATGAGACTAACGAACATGGAGAGGCACCCAATTGAATGAGACTAACAAACATGGAGAGGCACCCAACTGAATGAGACTAACAAACATGGAGAGGCAATCAACTGAATGAGACTAACAAACATGGAGAGGCACCCAACTGAATGAGACTAGCAAACATGGAGAGGCACCCAACTGAATGAGACTAACAAACATGGAGAGGCACCCAACTGAATGAGACTAACAAACATGGAGAGGTACCCAACTGAATGAGACTAACGATCATGGAGAGGCACCCAATCGAATGAGACTAACGAACATGGAGAGGCACCCAACTGAATGAGACTAACAAACATGGAGAGACACCCAACCGAATGAGACTAACAAACATGGAGAGGCACCCAATCGAATGAGACTAACGAACATGGAGAGGCACCCAATCGAATGAGACTAACGAACATGGAAAGGCACCCAACTGAATGAGACTAACAAACATGGAGAAGCACCCAACCGAATGAGACTATCATTGAGAGGCACCCAACCGAATGAGACTAACGAACATGGAGAGGCAGCCAACTGAATGAGACTAACAAACATGGAGAGGCACCCAACCGAATGAGACTAACAAACATAAAGAGGCACCCACATGAATGAGACTAACATGGAGAGGCACCCAACCGAATGAGACCAACAAACATGAAGTGGCACCCAACTGAATGAGACTAAGCTGAGATTGAGGTTATGTGTGTTATGAGCATTGTTCCTCGTTTCGAAACAACTTATAGCAACCCTTGCACCTAATTGTTGTGTTTATACATTTAGCTATTAAAGCTTACATTTTTTTCAAACATTTCAGTGCAAATGTCTACTCTGTAGTCGCTTGCATTGTTTTATCTAATCATAGAAACTGTCTCTGCGCCCACTAGATATTTGATATATGAAACCTGACCAGCCCAAGATAAGTAGTCTCTATATTGTAGTTTCCAGTGATAATGTTGACATACAGACTGCTGTCGGATATACCAAGACATTAATCTACGAAATGAGAAATACTTGCTTACGCAATAATAATTGTAGAAGAGTAAACACTACGACTAAGGTTACACAGGTGAAAACAAAAAATTTCTGATTAATGAAAAATGAAAATGGCTTTTTTTTTTTTTTTTTAAACTGTACATGTTATTATACTGAGTGGTCGCGGAAACAGAAACTCATAACTGCACAGTAGAACAAAGTGATTACAGAATAACCACCCACTTTTTATTATAAGGGTGACAAAAAGATGGCATGTGAAGATTGTACGTGAATCTGTGTCGTTTCTCCATTCGGGCTGCTATCTGAAAGTTTGACACGCAGAGGGAAAATGCCCCTACCCAGATTGCAGACTAGAGGGCAATCCCACATACTCCATTCAGTCTTAGACGCAATGACTGGGGTATCTTTGTAACGGCCACACCATCATGATCTTACCTGCAGTCCTGTGCGGGTAAGGAATTGGTTATAATGCCAATATCAGAGAGCGGGGTTGTTTTACTGCCGTCTTTTCCTGTAAACCTTGTCAGAGGAGGCTATCACATGTCAATAATAGAAATTACAATTTTATATAAGGTACATCTATGTGCACCTGCTAAAAAAAAAAATTAATTTTCATAAACGCTGCAACATTTTCTTACGTCCTTTTTAGGACGTAATTTTTTGTTATTTGAAGCCCCACTCTGGCTTTTGCCAGGGCCGCAATATAGGCAGGTCATAAATATGGCCAATTGTCTGAACGCCGTTTTTGGGACCTCTCCACGGTGATCCTCACCCACATGGTGGCACATTGTTCTTCTTCTTCTTTCGTTCGCATGAAATAAATTGTCTATATCTGCAAAGCTGTCTCTAGTATGAATTTCACTGTCTTTTGTAATTCACTAAGCGGCCCGTAAAGTTTGACTTCCACAAGTGTCTCTTTTGGCCAAAGGTTTTGCCTGAAAGCGTTGAATCTGGGACAGTCTTGAAGGATGTGATCTGTTGTTTCAGGTGCTAGTCCACAAGTACACATGGCTGATTGGCCAATCTTAAATTTGTTGTACATGTGGGAGCGAAGTCGATTGTGCCCTGTTCTAAGGCGAAGGATAATTACTTGCTCTGGTCTGTCCATAATATGGTAATCATCTTGTTTCGGGGGCATTCTGATTGATTTGATCATTCTCTTCTTCTGTTGATAAGAGACTGGTATGTTAGGTTGTTCTTCAGTTGCACCTTCCTTAGCTAGTTTATCAGCTTTTTCGTTTCCGGGAACTCCACAGTGGGAAGGTATCCACTGCATTACTAATTTACAGCGGTTGCCTAGTTCGGATAATAGTGTCCGTATGCTTGGTGATTTTCCAGACTGGAGTGACTGAAGTACTGCTTTTGCATCTGTCAGGAATACCACTGGTTGTGAAAAATACCCTGTATTTAATAGTATCTCTACCGCTATCTTGATGGCTTGAACTTCTGCATCATAGTTGTGACAGTGCTTTCCCGTTGGTAATTTGGCTGTATCCCTGGTATTATTAGGATACTTAATGTACACTCCCGCACCTCCGTTTCTGACTGCGCTTTCTGCTGACCCATCTGTGTAAACACGGACCCAAAGGTTCTGCGGGTATTCATCATCAAGTAGACTGAGGGTGGCTGTTTTGCGCTGCACACTGTTTTGTTCTTCCTTGTCAAATACCCCTTTCACTTCAGTCTTGATGTGTATTGGAAACTTATACTCCTCTCTCCAGGGGGTCCGTTCTGGGACAGCATTTAAGGATCTATCAGTTTCAGGTAAATCAGTGATTTGTTTGCCGAGCCGTTTGGCCTGGTGGATAAAACTACTTCTCTTTAGTCGTCCCAAAGCTAAATTTTGGAATCTTTCATTCATAGGGTGACTGGGCATGCTAAGAAACTTTTCTGCTTGTAAAAGCATCTTGGTGTCTCTGCGTTCACTCAGTGCTTGGGTCATCCCCATTTTCTCCATCACAGCTATAGGTGTTGATTTCATACTGCCTGTGGTAACTCTGAGTGCTTGATTTTGCACTTTGTCTAATTCTTGCAATGTGGTTTTTGATGCCGAACTCCATGCTGTTGATCCGTATTCAAGATGTGGTCGAACACTTTGTTGGTAAACTTTTCTAAGTATTTTCCCGCTAGCACCCCATGTGGTTCCACTTAGTTTTCTCAGAATGGCTACCCTCCTTCTGGCTTTGGAAGTTGTATCAGCTTCGCACAAATGTTCTGCTGGAAAATCTAAACACAGATAACGACGTAGAAAAAGTAGTCCAAGAGTTGAGCAAACGCATGCTGCAGGCAGCCATAGAAGCAGTTCCAAGAGGTGCGCGTAAACAATACAAACCGTACTGGAATTGCGATCTGGAGCAACTGCACAACAATATGGAAACAGAAAGAAAACAAGCTGAGACCAGACCTTGTCAAGAGCAGTTTAACAACTACCAACATTCAAAGGCCAAATTTCAAAGAGCCAAACTGCAGGCTAGACGGGCAAGCTGGCAAGAAAAGACAAAGTCTCTAAACTTTGAAAGAGACACAAGGAAGTTGTGGAGGTTAATTAAGCAAATTAATGATGAGAATACAGGAAGAAATGGTAATATTGCACTATGCAAAGAGGGAGCCATCCTAACAAGAAAACAGGCAGCTGACCACTTTGCAGATTCTTTTGCAGAAGACAGCAACATTAATGTCAGCCCAGAGAAACAGCGAGAGGTTCGAGAAAACAAACAACATATAAGACAAAAAGATATAATTCCTGAGGCACTGGTGGCAGCATTTACATCCAGCGAGTTAGAGTTAGCAATATCAAAGCTGAGAATGGGAAAATCACCTGGAATTGATGGCATCACCAACGAAATGATCAAGAACCTTGGAACAACTGCCAAAAAAAAGCTGCTACAGATCTTTAATCATTGTTGGACCAGTGGCAAAGTTCCTCAAATATGGAGAGAAGCAATCACAATACCTCTGCTTAAACCAGGAAAGGACAGTTCTGATGCCTCCAGCTATAGACCGATCAGTCTTACCAGCTGCCTCTGTAAAACAATGGAAACGTATTGTCAACCTTAGACTCCAATGGTACTTGGAAAGTGAAAACATTTTCACGCCGCAGCAGGCAGGATTTAGACAGTGCTACTCCACAGAAGACCAGACAACTTACCTTTCACAAGAAATTGAGGATGCCTTCCAGGAAAAGAAGCTAGTGCTAACGGCATGGATAGATCTGAAGAAAGCCTTTGACAAGGTCTGGAAAGAAGGTCTACTGAAGAAACTGAGAGACTGCAGGGTGAATGGGAGAATGTACAAATGGGTGAAAGCATACTTGTATAACAGAAGATCCCGAGTACAGGTAGATGGACTTAAGAGTAAGAAAGTTTTGCTGCGCCATGGCGTCCCACAAGGAGGTGTTCTGTCCCCCACATTCTTCCTAGTCTATATCAACGACCTGCTTTCTGAACTACCCCATGGAATTAAAGCTGCAATGTATGCTGATGACTTGGTACTCTGGTGTACAAATGAAAATGCGACAGTGGCCACCAGGCTGCTACAAAGAGCCATAGATGCAATGGCTGATTGGGCCAACAAATGGTGTGTCAGCATCAACATAGGCAAATGCAGCACCACCCTCTTTACCCTTTCACCTAAACAAAAATCAGGTGTCATGCATATAAATGGAGTACCCCTGAGAGAGGATAAGGAGCCCACATACCTCGGCGTAACGTTTGATGACAGATTAACTTGGAGAAAACACATCAACAAGGTGGCACATTGTGTCATCGGGTGTTTATCGCTTGTTTGACGTCCTGGTGGGGTAGAAATTCATTCATTCTACACATTCGAGGTATGCCAGCAACTCTTTTTGTGAATTTATTTGGCAGGTGCACACTGGTGCACCTTGGTAAAACAATAAAAGTCGTTTATTTTTAAAATTAACTACTCATTTGGAGACATGGCAACGATATCAGGTGAATAAGGAAGGTCAATTTAGTATCAGAATAGTTCACACAACAAGAATATGACGTTATAACGGACATCCTGCAATGAGCACAGACTCCATCAGAATATAAATAGAATGCGTAATACTTATTGTAGAAGATGGCCAACACACACACACACACATAGACACCACATATAAACCTATGTTCACAGACTCATTCAAACACACTCCTTTCTGGTATTCGTTATACCCATGATATTTTCTGCTATCTCCTGACAATATAGACAGTAATAATAATCATTTGATAACGAGATCATTTGTTCCATAATGTATCCCCATATTATATCTGGAGACACGTGAGAACAATACATGCTCCCCATGGACTTGAAGCACATCTATCTAATGACAACGCACGATTATGCAAGTCAGTTTGCGAGCCCATCTGTTATTATTTCACCTCAACCATTGCTGATCTAACAATATACCGATATTTTAATTGACATTTGACATGAGTCGTTGCTGTTTTTGGCATTTGGCCAGTGAATGCATGGATAACTTCTCAATTTCTGTGAACACAAACTCATAAACAAAGAGCCACAACAAGCACCAATGCAAGGAATTATGGGTTAAAACCCATCTTCTGTGAGCTGATGAGAAGAAGAGACACTGAAGAGAGTTGGTGAGAAAAGAGACATTAAAGCGAGATGTTGAGACGACAGAGTCGGTGAGGGGAGTTTTTGAGACCAAGAGTCAGGGACATGAAATGGAGACAATAAGAAACAATGAAGTATGTGAATATAGAGAACGGTGTGTACTCTGTGTTTCCAGTGTTCCTTGATGACTTCTTATGTAGCTCTGGTAACAGTCCCCGCCTCCTCACATCCGTCAGTGCTTCAAACAGTGTTGAACTTGATTTCATTCCACTCTTGACTGAATAAAACAGTTTTGATCTTTAAACACCCTTGTGGGTTCCGGGCGCCATTTTTCAGAAAACGTGAAAAGACTCACTGCCCCACCCCCCTCACCTCCATTCCCAGAAAAAAAAGCATGTCGTAACTGTCGACTAACTGGTGGCTGTCTTCGAAGTCGAAGGGCATCCTCCTGACAGGCATACAAATAGGTCGGATCTGTAAAACGCAACGCTCAAGTTCTGGCAAAAGGTAAACGAACAACCAAAAATGTCAGCAGGAGTTAAAACGATACGTGAAAAAGAAGAAGAAAAACTGCATCTTCCTTTTGCAAGTCAAATCGAAAAATGTACAGAAATATTTGTCTCTTTCCAATGTTGTTTAGCAAGATTGATTTTAACCTGGCCCACTCATGTTTCTCCTCTGCAAAATACAAACCAAGAAACTAAAATAAAGCAAGGAAATATCGATATTTGTAAAACGCAAATGCCACTGGAGGAATGCCTTTACTTCCCACTGCATTTTCCCAGAGCCAATGTTTTAAGCAATCTAGGGGCAAGGATCAGGAAAAAAAATATTTGCCTTCATGGTGATCACAAACCCAACTTTCAGGTCGGAAGGCAAGAGTCCAGACACTGCTTTACTACGACTAACGATACATCTGAAATTGTTTGAATCAAATACTGTTTGTGCAAGTACCGTACATGATATATTTATGAGAACTAACAATAGTACAGCCCAAGCACTTCATAGAATCATTTCTTTGTAATTAATTTTACCTGGAACGGTGTGCATTAAAGTTTCTTTGTCAGGGCAAAAATAAAGGCAGACATGGCAATCGGTTGTGATCCATATACTGGTTGTGCGAGTAACTAAGATGGTGTTAAGTAATAATTATCGTCTTCTTCTTCGCGTTCAGCAGCTGTACACTCTGGCTGAATGTTCTGGTTGCTCGTCCACTACTAAACTGCAGCTCTGCTCCAGAACCTGAGTGTTGCGTGTGCATCAGTTTTACAGACCTCATTCTCTAGAATACAGACTGTTGGTTCCTTGATTCTCCGGCAGATGCACTCCGAATTTAAAGGAAGCTCCTCAATTAGTCGACTCTTACGACATGCTTCTGGGGAGGCAGTGGGTCTGTTCTTGTTTTCCCCACAATAGGACCCCGGAACCCACACGGGGGAACATTTATCTGAATTGACTATACTTGATATCTGCATTTTTTGTCCCAGTCATCAGGGGATATAAGCATCTTCTCTAACCTGGAAAATGTCATAAAGGGAGACGATATCACATATGCAACAAGAACAGGACAGCTGTGTGGTAGGTATAAAAGGTAGTAAGTTAGTTTACGATAGATTGTTCCTAACTTAATAGGATGCAGGCACCTTGCATTAATTGGAAATAAAAACGTCAGAATTGCGCCACACGACTATTTGGTAGATTACGACACTGTTTCATGAAGGATAACATCTGAAAGCTAAATATTTGAAAGTGTTTGGGAAACATTACGACTGTTGATGAAGTGTTTCTGACTGCTACTTAGTTACGTCCTTTTTAGGACGTAATTTTTTTGTTATTTGAAGCCCCGCTCTGGCTTTTGCCAGGGGCCGCAATATAGGCAGGCCATAGAAATGGCCAAATGTCTGAACGCGGTTTCTGGGACCTCTTCACGGCGATCCTCATCCACATGGTGGCACGTTGTGTCATCGGGTGTTTGTCGCTTGTGTGATGTCCTGGTGGGGTAGAAAGTCACTCACTCACTCAGTGTTTCTGACTTTTACGAAATTTTTCTGTCATTTGAAGCCCCACCCTGGCATTTGTCAGGGGCCGCAATATAGGCAGGCCATAAATATGGCAGATTTTTTGAACGCGGTTTCTGGGACCTCTCCACGGCGATCCTCATCCGCATGGTGGCACTTTGTGTCATCGGGAGTTTATCGCTTGTGTGATGTCCTAGTGGGGTAGAAAGTCAGTCAGTCGGAAACTTTTTAAAAGTGAAAATCACACGTCTTCACAATTTTATTTTCAGGTACACTTTCGTGTACCTTATAGTTATAATCATGAACGATAAGAGCAAAGATTAAATCGGAAGTAGGGATAATGTTAAACTAAGTTGATCAATGTTACAGGACAGCAATGTGAGACCTTTGACATCAGAGGATACCCCACTTAGAGAAGTGGACACTATTATATTTCTGAAACAAACCATCAGCTGAGACACAAGTCACCAACTCGAGACAGGTGAAAGACAGAAATAACACAAAAGTTAATACGAGAACACCAGAAGATGTACTGATTAACACGTTGAATTAACTACGGTAAAAGGAAACCACGACCGATCTGGAACGACTGTCTGCGGTAGTCGAATCCTACTACCTAATGAACCAAGACTTCTTCAACAACAGACTTTTATTGTAAAGGCAGCAAACATATGGTATATGCAGATTGTGCAATAATGCGTGACCTTTCTCCCAATCGAACTGCGATCTGAAGGTATGTATCCTGAAATAAAAAAATAAATATAAAAAATAGACACAGGTGGCAGACCAGCAAGCAATCCAACGTTTAACATATTCAACCTTCGAAGACGTTATTATTGGGATAACCGTAACAGCCACATGAGCCTGGTGTAAACTGTAGTCCTATGTGGGTAAGGAGTTGGTTATAATCGGAATTTCAGAGCACGGGTTTATTTTATTGTCGTCTTTTTCTATGTAAACCGTTTCACGGGAAGCTATCACAGTGAGCGCAAGTATGTGGTAGCATGTCTATAATAGGTTAAAGTTAGCTGCGTATCCCTGACAGAATATCGCAGAACCAACCCCAAAACGGTAAGCTCTCAGTACCTCTGTCGAAACCAACGCAAGACGAATCGTCTGCTGCTGGGATCGAACATAACACCCCAGCACTACGAATCGAGTTCGCAACACCCAAGCCGGAGAAACCGTCTATTATACACATTACAATTATGAGGTGCATCTATGTGTACTTCGCCAAAAATTATTATCTTTGAAACAAAAATGTTTACTTGCACGTTGCAATAGTCCATGGTACTCTCCAAGCAGTTGCTAAAAGTTTGCTTTGTAACGTCATCCTTCAAGATAAGTTGACATACTGATAAATAAAGGAGGTAACTTAGTTCAAAGTAGTTTGCTGCTTTTTAGTAGTGCATCTGTTAGTTTTGAGAGGAAGTGAGCAATCAATATTTTAAAAATATGCAACAGTAAATTATCCATATAGTTGTCTATCTACAACATATGTGGTATCATTTCCCATAAAAAAAGGCGCAGGGGGTAGGGGGTATTGTTCGTTGTATTCCCTGATTGGTGAAAACTAGTTTATGCAAATACAAATTATAGTCGATTCAGGTAAAGGTAAGGATAAGCTTCATACATTATTTCCCACAAACATTGCTATAATAAAATTCACTTTTCACATGTCTTCTTTGTTTTACTAACATTGCAGTTATAAATGACAACATGTAAAAGTAGGATGTGCAGACGTTTGAACATTCGCTGCTGACTGGACAATTTGTACATTGTGCTCTGACTGTCAATGAAGAAGAGTGAAAGTGACCACAAACTAAATATGTCTACAGTATTTACACACAAACACACAAAAACACACTCACGTACATATATATATATATATATATATATATATATATATATATATATATATATATATATATATATATATATATTATACGCACACACAAACATATAATATCACCCACTTACAGATATTTAGATCAATGGTTTAAAAAAAAAAATCTGCTTTTTTTAATTAAACTTCCATTTATACTGAATGGCTTTTGAAATAAACGCCTATTTACGCAGTAAACTTAAAGTGCATATGGAAACACATCCAGATATTTATTTAAAAATCTGGAAAGAGATGGCATATGCATATTATGCATGCATACGTGCTCTTTCTCCCATTCGAGCTGCCATCTGAAAATCTGCACCCTAAAAAAATAAAAAAATAATGCAATTGGCAGACTAAAAGGCATTCCAACGTATAACACTTTCAACCTTCGAAGACGTTATTTTTGTGATAACCGTGACGGCCACACTAGCCTGGTGTATTATGTTGCCAGATGTGGGTAAGGAGTTAGTTATAATCTGAATATTAGAGAACGGGCTTGTTTTAATATCGTCTTTTTCTATGAAAACGGTGTTATGAGAAGCTAAAACATTGAGAGTTTAACCTGTGATAGCATGTCAATAATGAGTTATTGTTACTTGAATATCCTTGACAGAACGTTGCAGAACCAACCCCAGACAAATCTGGCTGGTGTGGTTTATCTAGCTTAACTGTCCGTTCAATTGTTTGCCACTCAACAGTAAGCTCTCATCACAAATGTCGAAACCAACGCAAGACAAATCGCCCGCTGCTGGTATAGAAGATAGCACCCTGGCATTACGAATCGCGTTCACAACATCTAAGCCTCAAAAGCCGTCTATTATACATATTACAATTGCGAGGTACATTCTAAGTGTACCTGGCCAGAAATATCAGAATGAAAATGACAATTAAGATCATTTGCACCGTACAACAGTCCATGGTGTTCTCCAAGCAGTTGCTAACAGTTTGCTGTTTAAAGTTATCCTTCAGGACAAGTTCACATACTGATAAGTAAATGAGTTTAACTCAATTCAAAGTAATTTGTTGCATATTAATACTGGAAGTGTCAGTCCTGTGAGGAAGTGAGAACCGAATAATAAAATATTTTGCAACATTAAATTATTAGTATTGTTGTCTATCTACTACATGTGTCGTATCGTTTCCCTTTAAAATGGGCATATTGATTGTTGCATCCCTTGATTAGTGGAAATCAATTTATGCATATATCAACTATAGTCGATTCGGGTAAAAGTAATGTTAAACTTCGTGCATTATTTCCCACAAATAGTGCTATAATATTATTCACTTTTCACACGTGCCCTTCTTGTTTCACTGACATTGCAGTTTTACATTTGAAAATGTTTCAGATGCCATCTAATGAGAGTGCAACCAACTCTGCCAGCAGCAAGAGCGCATAACCTGAAAATTAAAACACTAAAAAGCCGTGAAAAATCGAGACAAAGATGGATTGAAGGAGTTACTGACACGTTGATAGTGCATAGAATCACGGCATTTAAAGCGACCGACTGCGCCCTGGCAAGGCTGCCGATCGTCTGATGGACTGCGACGCCTAGCGGAAAAAGAATATATTGACAAAAGAAGAATGTTGCATGTGCTGTGGATCACAGCGTAAGTTTTCCCAGAAGTGTTTAGCGTGTATTTGTTTTATTAGTTCTTACAACAATATCATTGACTGTACTTCCTTACATAGTACATTTGTCAAAAGTGCAAAGATGTAAAGTGGGCTGGGTAGAGTGATGGCTAGACTTTTGCCTTCTGGCTCCAAAGTCTTTATTTCGAATCTTCATCGAGTAGGATTTTATTCGCAACCTACCTTGGCTGCGAGGTCGACCCAGTCTAATATGTGTACCAGGAAATGTTTTGAGAAGTAAAGTTACTAAAACCCAGAGACAAGGTATTATAATAAGATCACATGATCAACAACACATTTCTGGTCTGGTAATATTTGCTTGCCACAACTTGCCCGGTTCTGTCACTGCTCTGCTATATGTGTACATCATGATTGTAATTAAGAATGTAATAGATGTTATCAATGCCATGTGCTGCACTTAGCGTACCGAGGATCACGCCAAAGAACATGACTTCGTATCTGTGTCTAGACAAATGGACGTGGCGGTGCAGCCTGCAGCTGCAAGAAGTGTTTCAGAAAGTACAATACTTTCATTTATCCATTAATTGTACTCCCGTGTCAATTTATGTTAAAACATAGCAAGTAAAAATAAAGCAGTCGTAATGTTCTGTATTATATTTAGTCAATAATTATAATTATTGAAAATGAATGACCCTGCATGTTTAACAAACCTATACACTTATAATGTTTTCTTCCTTAGTTCTGGAAACAGCTCTTGATAGGCTGTATTCTCCCTGGTAATTACCACTACATCTAAATTACCGCTACATCTAAATTACCGCGGAACTGTCATTTATCTGAAGATAGCATACTTGCCTGTACGTCTGGTGGTAAGCTTTTAGGTATATATGTATTTTACCTTCCATCCGGTGATTATTTATGCCAAAGATGTCGCCCTCAGGTCATCCTAGCCTCAAATGTCCAGACTCAAATGCCAAGCCTCAAATACCAGAAATTATTGAAATAGCATCACAATTATGGCGTCATTAATGACTAATATATATATATATATATATATATATATATATATATATATATATATATATATATATATATATGACTTAAAACCAGTAGTTTTATTAGCTGGTAACAAAGGGCTGGGGGAGGGGGGGGGGTGGGAACTAAGAGTCCGAAAAATAAAAATAGTGACAAAAATGACGAGTTGTGTTTTATGATTGGACCTTATCTGTCATGGATCTGCCTACGAGCCTATTTGCCCTGACGGCAGTAAAGTAGGTCACCGACAATCACCTTGTATCTATTAGTCATTAATATATATATATATATATATATATATATATATATATATATATATATATATATATATATATATATATATATATATATTGTCTGTATCAAGTTGATCTTCTTAAACATGTTTACTGCTCAATGTTCGTCACGCAAATCCAGTCACGCGGTTCTCTTGTTTAAGTGTAAAGGTGCAATCCAGAAGAGTTCACAAACTGAAGTCAAAAAAAGCGCTTTCACAACATACATTATTTTGAGTATGTTTAGCCAGTTCCATGTTTTAGACACATATAGAAGAAGTGCGTTTATTTCCCAAGACATGTCCCGATACCTATTTATGGGTGCAATGATCCAGGAGCACAGTGTAGCTGTTGCGCAGGGGAGGGAAACGGAGGGGGGGGGGGAAATTAAAGGAACTGTTTGACATGATTAACCTGTTGACTAGTACACGTGCTAGCTACTGCACCATGTCGGCTCACTAGTTAATTAAAATGTGTTTTTTTTTTAAATGACAAATCAGATCACCAAGGTACGCAGATACGATCTGTTGCCCAACTACCAGGGCAGACAATAACTAAGGTTTATTCGGAAAGGAAACATACATGTTATTTATTTCATTCAGTTTTCACGAAACCATGCATGCATTAGTTGTTGGAAGAAACACACTACATAATGAGTCTGTCAGAATTGTATAAAATCATTTAACTTCGATATATTTAGGCAAATTATCGTTTTGATAATAGATAATATAAAATAGTGTTGTAGCCTGAGGTGTTGTGAACGTGTCAAGAGTATAAGCTTGCGTATACATTGATGGTTCAGCCCAGTTAGAATAAATATTTGGCATGTGCAAACTGAGGCACATTCTAATAACAACAGGTACGTGTGTTTGTAAACTGATTGTTTGTTCGGAGAAGGCAGAAAAGAACTGACTGACACAACTGGCCAATGTCAGTTTATTATCAGAATAAATCACAGAACAGGGCAAAGACGTCACAGTGCTCTTATGAGTACTGACCCTATCAGAAAGCCGTATCCACTTCTCATTTCCATCTTTGTTTTTGTTATGTCCATAATTGCTCCACACATCTCTGCAAGATTAACGACAATAAGAGAGAAGAACAAGAAGACAACGATGATAACGTTATTTGCTAATTAATCTATGACCTTGATATATGTGAAAACACGCGATGTGTTACCTATTGTCGGTATCGACATCCTAGCACATCAGCCCGACCCATTCGTGTCCCATCATTCCATTCAACAGTCATATCAGTGTCTCTGTGCTCACCGTATCCAGTAGGAGTCTGCGGACGAGTCTACTTGCTTTGTCCAGCAGACGAGTAAATACCGTGTTAATACCCATTTACAACATATGGTTACATATTTGTTACTACTTTATTGCGACGTCTCAGGGCGCATTCAGTATGTTTGCCCTGCGTATACTTTTTCTCCAACCTGCAGACACAACCAGTATGTCAGCTCTTTTATGTCTGTAAGACATGTGTGCAGCCAGGACAGTGTTTTGAGGCAGGATTAACTTATGGATATTGTCAACCTTTTCTAGTCAGAGTTTGCTATAATATTTATTAAGGTCTGACAGTATACGACTATATTTATTCTTCAAAGCACATATACATGTGCATGCTAACTATTGAACCGCAAAAGCGGATCCTGGACCTTGAACCGCTAACAGATTTGAGATGGATTATAAAGTTTAACCCCAGCAGAACATTACAGAGAGCAAACATAGGCTGGTGACACAAAGCGCCACTATTCAGATAAAGCTTACGTGGGGACGAGTCCTAGAATCCCCGTTCAACCCATAGGTTGGGTTCTCTTAGGCATTAACAGCCACAGTGTGGGCTTGGAAACAGAACACAAAAAGTGCGTCTGACATTGGAGAACAATTTATAAATATATCTGAAATTAATACAGGAATCTAGCTGTACAGCCCACTATTTCAACTAATTGCCTCTTGCACTTTACTAAGTGACGTCACATACTGTCACATCGATAAGGCAATAAATAAATTCTTAATTCTGTACTTTTAGTTCACAGAGTGTGAATGGTTTATAATAAAAAATTCTTTACACACACACACCCACATAATAAGTCTAGTGAACGGCCTTGTGTATACTCTGTTGAAATAACGTATTTTCTGGTCTCCCTTGCTCTTTGTAATCATGGATTGTGTCGCCAGATAACTAGAGATATAATGACATTCAATCTTTGACTATGTTATTGTTTTAATGGATTTCTTACTCCACATCACAGCCATCCACGCCACGTCATGAGGTAGACACACTTTGTGTGAATCTAATATATTTTAATATGGTTGTACTAAAACCATCGTTTAGCAAATGGCCTACGCAGCCCTCGGGACATAAGTGGTCATTAATGCACTCTCTATACGAGATTAACATCATACAGCAAGTCAACATCAAATACAAAAAATAAATAAATAAATAAATAAATGAAGTTGAAGCCAACCAACATCTTCATTTATTTTATACCATTTGACATTTATCTCCCATTAGACCAGGATATACATTGACAACGTCAACATCCTTGTCATACTGACCAGCCTGTCAATGATGATGATGATAATGATGACGATGATGACGATCGCAGAATCATCAAAGAGTGTGTTATTCATTGTTCAGTGATCTCTATGTGAGACGGCTCCAACACTCATGCAGGCTTCTGTGACTGGCTGTATAGTAAAGTACTGGTAAATGATAATGTACGGTTTGTCACTTGACCATGATTCCGGTAGTCATGGGTTCCAACCTCTCTCAAGGAGAAGCATTATATCATTTACATTCAGATAGTTCCCGTCTAAAGTTGGTTCCATGAAATCTGGGAAATGAATATGCAGTACTGTTCTAATCAACTAGCGAGTGTTGTTTGGTCTTACAAACGAGTATGAATGAGCGCAACAGTTTGTGATTGTCAATGTGTACGCCTGCAATGGAAAGGTGGATACAGCGAAATGGCAGAGTTTGCTCCAGACGGAGGAAAAGAAAGTCCTTTACTGCGGAGATTTCAACGCCAGAGGAAACCAGTGGGGAAATGTAATCACCAATAAACAAGGGGGAAGACCTGGAGGATGCCCTAGTGTCTGCCGATCTAGTATGCTTGAACGACGGAAAGGTTACCCGAATGGCAACCCGACAAGGGGATTCTGACAGCGTAATTGACCTGGCCCTAGTGTCTCCCTCCATTGCATCAGGATGCAGGTGGAGCACACTGGGATACCATGACAGTGATCACTTTCCTTGCGTCGTCCTGGTGGAGAAGAGCAACAACAAAGGTCATGTAATCAATGTGCCTGCTTTTCTATATGACCGTACAGGGCAAGATGCCATTAGCAAAATCAGACGACGTAAAACAAGAGCAGATCGCAGACGGCGGGAGAGATGGGCCCAGCCACCATGGTGGAATGAAGTAGTCAACATGGCGTGGCTAGAAAAAAGGAACGCTGTCAAGGCATGGCAAAAGGCAAGGAAAATTGATCCGTCACTTTCTGAACGCCTGATCAGTCTAAAAGATGAGGTTAACAAGCGGACAGTGGCTTTCAAGTTAATTGCCAAAGAAGCCAAGACAGCGAAATGGAACGAATTCTGCAAGAGCGTTTGCTCCGAGGGATCTCTTGTGACATTCTGGCGCCTTCAACGGAGCATGCACGGCGCCGCACGACCAAGGGGTATCCCTGATTTTCAGGGTACAGACCTGATATGGCAGAGAACTGATGCTGATAAAGGAAAAACCCTTCTTGCGCGCTACTTGGAGCAAACTGACCAAAAAGACGAAGCTGCAAGAATAGGGGTTTAAGATGAAACTGTCGATGCTGTGCGAGAACACTGAGCTAGGCACTGATTTCACAATCACTGCAGACACCTTAAGAACTTGCCTCAAGAAATCGCGCAGCACTGCTCCAGGCCCTGACGGCATCCGATACAATGACATGCTGATGATGTCGAATGCTGATTTGAAAAGCGTGGCAAAGGAATTCAATATCAGCATCCAGAGTGGCCAGATACAAGAGGAATGGCTCCATAGTTATTTGTTCCCACTACCAAAGCCTAATAAAGACCACTCAAAGATCTGCGGCTACAGAATCATCTCGATGCAGAATACTGTTGGCAAACTTTTGGAAAAAATTGTCGCACAAAGATTGACCACCTACTTGGAACTACATGATAAGTTCCCATCAACACTTGGAGGGTACAGGTTGAAGAAAGAGACATGGTTCAATGCTGCTGTTTTCGCCTACGATGTGTACGAGGGATTTCAGATTAAAGAAGAGACATGTGCGGCAGTGTTGGACTTAGAAGATGCCTACAATAAAGTACCATACGAATATTTAATGCAATTACTGCTTAAACTAGAAGTCAATCCTATTCTGATCCGCTGGATTGCTGCGATCCTGTTCCAGAGAAAGATTGTACTAAAATGTGGTAGCTGGTCCTCAGAACCGCAAACAATATGTCCAGGCTTGCCACAGGGATCACCGCTATCACCAGTCTTATTCAACGTTTATACGGTGATGATCACTGAGCAGCAGTTGAATGGAAAGGGAAGGACTTTGTCATTTGCTGATGACATTTTGATTTATCGACGAGGGCGTGATAGACAGGAGATCGCCAGCACAATGCACAAAGAACTCGATCGAATTGCCGCCTGGTGTGATGGTTCCAATGCCTATGTCAATCCTTCGAAGGCATCAGTGTCATGGTTCTCTTTGAACAATCACATTGTCAAGTCGGACTTACCAGAAGTGAAAATGCGTGATAATATATTGATCAGTTCCAACGTTATGACGTTTCTCGGGGTGAGGTTCGATCGCAGCTTGTCATTCAGGGAACACGTTGACCATGTGATAACAAAAGCACGCAAAGGTCTATCTGCAATGAGGATTATGGCTGCTTCCAATATCGAGCAAAGACTACTAATACTTCTATTCTACGGTCTGGTCCTTTCCCCCATTGAATACGCTCTGGCCATCCTCACTGTCAGTGCTACCCAGATTGAAAGACTCGAAAAGGTGCAAAATGAAGCCATGCGCATTATTTTGGGATGTACAAGAGACACATCCTGTGAAGCAATGAGGTATCTACTTAACTTTCCAACAATGAACCAAAGGATCAGAATGTGGAGGGCTCGGGCATACCTCAAAATATGTGCTGATAAGAAACACCCACTGCATCAAGCGCTTTTTAGTGAAAAGGGCGACAGACTGAAGAGGGGAAAATCGTGGCTAGGTCGGGCAGAAGATGTTATTAGGCAAATATGCAGCCTAACCGACATCATACCTGGTGCAGAATGGATACCTGTGCCTCAGGCGTTTATTTGTACATTTTCCTGTATTGTCACACTCAACAGGCGATGTAGAGAAGAGAATCCTGTAGCTGTTAATGCAGAGGTCAACGCTCTCATCGGTGAAAATTCAGACGAAGCAGATGCACTAATCTACACAGACGGATCCGTTATACGCCAAAGAAGAAGCGCATGGGCATTTACAGCACGCTCAGCGGGCAGAACAGTCAAAGAAGCCAACGGTGCCTTCTCCATGACAACCAGCAGCATGACGATGGAGGTGATGGCAGTGACGCAAGCGTTTGCCTGGCTTGAAACACAAAAATACACCCGCATATGTATACTCAGTGATTCAATGAGTATGATCCGGAGGGTTCAGGCAGGTTCAGTGCGAAGACAATGGCTTGAATCATTACAGAAGTCCACTGTGCGTGGAGTCACCTTTATTTTTGTTCCGGGACACGCAGGCGTCGATGGAAATGAAAGAGCTGACAGGTTGGCTGTATCCGCTATCACTACCGACGGTCGGCCTATGGATCATGCTGATATTATCAATGCCCTCAGAGAAATGGGAAGGATAGAGGACTTTGGTGGCAGTGAATCCACATCACTCGCCAGAATGGCAGACTTGGGAATTAAGATCGGCACAGCAAAAAACGAGACGCACACCGGACACGTCAGAAGACTTGTTAATCAACATAGAACTGGTACTATTAGCCATCGGACGTTGGGGTTCATACTGAGGGGAGGATCTGAGCACCTATGGACATGTCCGAAGTGCAATGACGATAACCCAACTAACTAACTAACTAACTAACTAACTAACTAACTAACTAACTAACTAACTAACAAACGAGTATGAACTTTCACCTGTTTGCTATGACTCCCCAAAAATGACATTAAATTATAAAA
>CAJHNH020003736.1:0-22500 GCA_905116865.2 Candidula unifasciata
GCCGAGCCAAACTGGGGTCTTTCCTGGTTTTTTTTGGGAGTTCAATCTCGAGTGTTTTTTGTCCAAAAGGGGGAGTTTGTTGATTCCCAAATCCCCTGCCTTTTTGGCTTTTCCTCTTCTCTCTCTCCCCTCTCTTTTCTTCTTTGTGTGTTGTGGTGTGGTGTGTGTTGTGTGTGTGTGTGGGTTGTTGTTTTTTGTTGTCTTATTAAGATTTTCCGCTGTACTTTTTTTCGATTTATCAAATTTTTTGCTGTAGAGTGATGCTGAATTTGTCGTTCTGTATCCTTATTGTTCTATTATCCGTCTGTTGGCCAATTGTTGTACTTTTCTGTGCGTTGGCCAAAAATTTTTTTACTTTTCTTGCTGTTGGCCTAATTGTTGTTTATATTGCTTTTGGGTAATTTTGTATTATCGTGCTGTTGGGCCCAATTTTTGTTTTATCTGTGCTTTTGGCCCAAATTTTTGTACTTATCTGTGCTGTTTGGGCCCAAAATTTTTGTACAACTTTGTCTATTACATTATTGTGTGTTTGTGGGACACTTTGTCTGTTATATTAATGTGTGTTTGTGGAACACTTTGTCTGTTACATTAGTGTGTGTTTGTGGGACAATTTGTCTGTTACATTAGTGTGTGTTTGTGGGACAATTTGTCTGTTACATTAGTGTGTGTTTGTGGGACACTTTGACTGTTACATTAGTGGGTGTTTGTGGGACACTTTGACTGTTACATTAGTGGGTGTGTGTGGGACACTTTGTCTATCACATTAGTGTGTGTTTGTGGGACAATTTGTCTGTTACATTAGTGTGTGTTTGTGGGACACTTTGACTGTTACATTAGTGGCTGTTTGTGGGACACTTTGACTGTTACATTAGTGGGTGTTTGTGGGACACTTTGACTGTTACATTAGTGGGTGTGTGTGGGACACTTTGTCTATCACATTAGTGTGTGTTTGTGGGACACATTGTCTGTTACATTAGTGGGTGTGTGTGGGACACTTTGTCTATCACATTAGTGTGTGTTTGTGGGACACATTGTCTGTTACATTAGTGGGTGTTTGTGGGACACTTTGTCTGTTACATTAGTGTGTGTTTGTGGGACACATTGTCTGTTACATTAGTGGGTGTTTGTGGGACACATTGTCTGTTACATTAGTGGGTGTTTGTGGGACCTTTGTCTATTACATTAGTGGGTGTTTGTGGGATACTTTGTTACATTAGTGGGTGTTTGTGGGACACTTTGTCTGTTACATTAGTGTGTATTTGTGGGATACTTTGTCTGTTACATTAGTGGGTGTGTGTGCGACACTTTGTCTATTACATTAGTGGGTGTTTGTGGGACACTTTGTCTGTTACATGAGTGGGTGTTTGTGGGATACTTTGTTACATTAGTGGGTGTTTGTGTGATACTTTGTCTGTTACATTAGTGTGTGTTTGTGGGACACTTTGTCTGTTACATTAGTGGGTGTTTGTGTGACACTTTGTCTGTTACATTAGTGGGTGTTTGTGTGACACTTTGTCTGTTACATTAGTGGGTGTTTGTGGGACACTTTGTCTGTTACATTAGTGGGTGTTTGTGTGACACTTTGTCTGTTACATTAGTGGGTGTTGTGACTTTGTCTGTTACATTAGTGGGTGTTGTGACTTTGTCTGTTACATTAGTGGGTGTTTGTGGGATACTTTGTTACATTAGTGGGTGTTTGTGTGATACTTTGTCTGTTACATTAGTGGGTGTTTGTGTGACACTTTGTCTGTTACATTAGTGGGTGTTTGTGTGACACTTTGTCTGTTACATTAGTGGGTGTTTGTGTGACACTTTGTCTGTTACATTAGTGGGTGTTTGTGTGACACTTTGTCTGTTACATTAGTGGGTGTTTGTGTGACACTTTGTCTGTTACATTAGTGGGTGTTTGTGTGACACTTTGTCTGTTACATTAGTGGGTGTTTGTGTGACACTTTGTCTGTTACATTAGTGGGTGTTTGTGTGACACTTTGTCTGTTACATTAGTGGGGTGTTTGTGTGACACTTTGTCTGTTACATTAGTGGGTGTTTGTGTGACACTTTGTCTGTTACATTAGTGGGTGTTTGTGTGACACTTTGTCTGTTACATTAGTGGGTGTTTGTGGGACACTTTGTCTGTTACATTAGTGGGTGTTTGTGGGACACTTTGTCTGTTACATTAGTGGGTGTTTGTGGTGACACTTTGTCTGTTACATTAGTGGGTGTTTGTGGGACACTTTGTCTGTTACATTAGTGGGTGTTTGTGGGACACTTTGTCTGTTACATTAGTGTGTGTTTGTGTGACACTTTGTCTGTTACATTAGTGTGTGTTTGTGGGACACTTTGTCTGTTACATTAGTGGGTGTTTGTGTGACACTTTGTCTGTTACATTAGTGGGTGTTTGTGGGACACTTTGTCTGTTACATTAGTGGGTGTTTGTGGGACACTTTGTCTGTTACATTAGTGGGTGTTTGTGTGACACTTTGTCTGTTACATTAGTGGGTGTTTTGGGGACACTGTGTCTGTTACATCTGTGTGTGTTTGTGGGACACTTTGTCTGTTACATTAGTGTGTGTTTGTGGGTAACTTTGCCTCTTACATTAGAGTGTGTTTGTGGGGCACTTTGTCTGTTACATTAGTGTGTGTTTGTGGGAAACTTTGTCTGTTACATTAGTGCCTGTTTGTGGGACACTTTGTCTGTTACAATAGTGGGTGTTTGTGGGACACTTTGTCTGTTACATTAGTGGGTGTTTGTGATACACATTGTCTGTTACATTAGTGGCTGTTTGTGGGACACTTTGTCTGTTACATTAGTGGGTGTTTGTGGGACACTTTGTCTGTTACATTAGTGTGTGTTTGTGGGACACTTTGTCTGTTACATTAGTGGGTGTTTGTGGGACACTTTGTCTGTTACATTATTGTGTGGTTGCGAGACACTTTGTCTGTTACATTATTGTGTGTTTGTGGGACACTTTGTCTATTACATTAGTGTGTGTTTGTGGGGCACTTTATCTATTACACTAGTGGGTGTTTTGGGGACACTGTGTCTGTTACATCTGTGTGTGTTTGTGGGACACTTTGTCTGTTACATTAGTGTATGTTTGTGGGACACTTTGTCTATTACATTAGTGGGTGTTTGTGGGACACTTTGTCTGTTACAATAGTGTGTGTTTGTGGGACACTTTGTCTGTTACATTAGTGGGTGTTTGTAGGACACTTTGTCTGTTACATTAGTGGGTGTTTGTGGGACACTTTGTCTGTTACATTAGTGGGTGTTTGTGGGACACTTTGTCTGTTACATTAGTGGGTGTTTGTGGGACACTTTATCTATTACATTAGTGGGAGTTTGTGGGACACTTTGTCTGTTACATTAGTGGGTGTTTGTGGGACACCTTGTCTGTTACATTAGTGGGTGTTTGTGGGACACTTTATCTATTACATTAGTTTGTGTTTGTGGGACACTTTGTCTGTTACATTAATGCATGTTTGTGGGACACATTGCCTGTTACATTAGTGGGTGTTTGTGGGACACTTTGTCTGTTACATTAGTGGGTGTTTGTGGGACACTTTGTCTGTTACATTAGTGGGTGTTTGTGGGACACCTTGTCTGTTACATTAGTGGGTGTTTGTGGGACACTTTATCTATTACATTAGTTTGTGTTTGTGGGACACTTTGTCTGTTACATTAATGCATGTTTGTGGGACACATTGCCTGTTACATTAGTGGGTGTTTGTGGGACACTTTGCCTGTTACATTAGTGGGTGTTTGTGGGACACTTTGTCTGTTACATTAGTGGGTGTTTGTGGCACACTTTATCTATTACATTAGTGGGTGTTTGTGGGACACTTTATCTATTACATTAGTGTGTGTTTGTGGGACACTTTATCTATTACATTAGGGTGTGATTGTGGGACACTTTATCTATTACATTAGGGTGTGATTGTGGGACACTTTGTCTGTTACATTAGTGGGTGTTTGTGGGACACTTTGTCTGTTACATTAGTGGGTGTTTGTGGGACACTTTATCTATTACATTAGGGTGTGATTGTGGGACACTTTATCTATTACATTAGGGTGTGATTGTGGGACACTTTGTCTGTTACATTAGTGGGTGTGTGTGGGACACTTTGTCTGTTACATTAGTGGGTGTTTGTGGGACACTTTGTCTGTTACATTAGTGGGTGTTTTGGGGACACTGTGTCTGTTACATTAGTGGGTGTTTGTGGGACACTTTGTCTATTACATTAGTGGGTGTTTGTGGGACACTTTGTCTATTACATTAGTGGGTGTTTGTGGGACACTTTGTCTATTACATTAGTGGGTGTTTGTGGGACACTTTGTCGATTACATCAAGGGATGTGTTTAAGGGATGTTTGCTTTTATAGTGAATAGATTTTCATGACAATGAAGATGCAGCCAACACTCGGCAAACGTTCAGTAATGCTCCGTTTTTCTAAGAAAATATCACAGGGGTTTGTGTGTTTCTGATCGCTGTTGCCAGCCACTAGTCGAGGCAAGCAACTCTATGTAGGATGTGATCAGTCCAACCACTAGTCAAGGCAACCAACTCTATGGAGGATGTGATCAGTCCAGCCACTAGTCGAGGCAACCAACTCTATGGAGGATGTGATCAGTCCAGCCACTAGTCAAGGCAACCAACTCTATGGAGGATGTGATCAGTCCAGCCACTAGTCAAGGCAACCAACTCCATGGAGGATGTGATCAGTCCAGCCACTAGTCAAGGCAACCAACTCTATGGAGGATGTGATCAGTCCAGCCACTAGTCAAGGCAACCAACTCTATAGAGGATGTGATCAGTCCAGCCACTAGTCGAGGCAACCAACTCTATGGAGGATGTGATCAGTCCAGCCACTAGTCAAGGCAACCAACTCCATGGAGGATGTGATCAGTCCAGCCACTAGTCAAGGCAACCAACTCCATGGAGGATGTGATCAGTCCAGCCACTAGTCAAGGCAACCAACTCTATGGAGGATGTGATCAGTCCAGCCACTAGTCAAGGCAACCAACTCCATGGAGGATGTGATCAGTCCAGCCACTAGTCAAGGCAACCAACTCTATGGAGGATGTGATCAGTCCAGCCACTAGTCAAGGCAACCAACTCCATGGAGGATGTGATCAGTCCAGCCACTAGTCAAGGCAACCAACTCCATGGAGGATGTGATCAGTCCAGCCACTAGTCAAGGCAACCAACTCTATGGAGGATGTGATCAGTCCAGCCACTAGTCAAGGCAACCAACTCTATGGAGGATGTGATCAGTCCAGCCACTAGTCAAGGTAACCAACTCTATGGAGGATGTGATCAGTCCAGCCACTAGTGTAATGAAATATAGGCAGAAAGGGGTTAAATGAACAAGCATACATTTCAGACCACCACACGGCGTACTAATCCATCACTGTGTGAAATGACAGAAATGGGTGATTAGAAAGCCATGGCCTAGCCAGCTATGCAGAACACACCGCCATGACATCTGACAGTGAGGGATGAAACATTCGACGAGTGCCCGTGAGCTGTGACCAGCTGATGAGATACTTTCATCCAAACGTGACCACCAAAGACAGGTGACAGGGAAGTGATGGAGAAGGTACGCCAGAAAGAGCGGGAAAGCGGGAGAATAAAGTCTGAGCCAGGGGCTTGAGAAGTCAGTTAGCCCCGGAACCGCCATGAGAAGACAGTTAGGGCTAGACCGCTAGAGAAACCGGTTAGGAGAAAACTAGTGCTTTATTTCGTTTAGAAGAGTATGTTAAACTTAGAGTTTAACTAGAAGTCAGTTAGCCCCGGAACCGCCATGAGAAGACAGTTAGGACTAGACCGCTAGAGAAACCGGTAAGGAGAAAACTAGTGCTTTACTTCGTTTAGAAGAGTATGTTAAACTTAGAGTTTAACTAGAACAGTGAGTTAGCCCCGGAACCGCTTGAGAGGACAGTTAGGACCGGACTGCTTGAGAGACCAGTTGAGAAAACTAGTGCTGTACTTCGTTAGAAGGTATATGTTAAACTTGGAGTTTAACTAGAACAGAGAGTTAGCCACGGAACCGCTTGATAGGACAGGTTAGGGCTGAACCGCTGGAAAGACCGGTTAGGAGAATAGTAGTGTTTTACTTCGTTTAGAAGGTATATGTTAAACTTGGAGTTTAGCTAGAACAGTGGTTAAGGAACTCGTTGAGAGTCATACGAATAACCTATATCCAGTAATAAGAAGTGTTCATATACTATTGCTTTTTGAATTTATGAAGTCTGTGTGACGAGAATATTATGAATAAACCAGCTCTTATGTAATTGATTACATCACTGGCCTTGTTCTTAAATACGATTGAAGAGAGCTACGAACTATATTCATTCACCCTTGGCCGAACTAGGCACATCTATTTCTTGGGAGATGTATAGGCACGACTGTGCCACACTAGTCAAGGCAACCAACTCTATGGAGGATGTGATCAGTCCAGCCACTAGTCGAGGCAACCAACTCTATGGAGGATGTGATCAGTCCAGCCACTAGTCAAGGCAACCAACTTCATGGAGGATGTGATCAGTATAGCCACTGGTCGAGGCAACCAACTCCATAGAGGATGTTACCAGTCCAGCCACTAGTCGAGGCAAGCAACTCCATGGAGGATGTTACCATTCCAGCCACTAGTCGTGGCAAGCAACTCCATAGAGGATGTTACCAGTCCAGCCACTAGTCGTGGCAAGCAACTCCATGGAGGATGTTACCAGTCCAGCTACTAGTCGTGGTAAGCAACTCCATAGAGGATGTTACCAGTCCAGCCACTAGTCGTGGCAAGCAACTCCATGGAGGATGTTACCAGTCCAGCTACTAGTCGTGACAAGCAACTCCATAGAGGATGTTACCAGTCCAGCCACTAGTCGTGGCAAGCAACTCCATGGAGGATGTTACCAGTCCAGCTACTAGTCGTGGTAAGCAACTCTATGGAGGATGTGATCAGTCCAGCCACTAGTCAAGGCAACCAACTTCATGGAGGATGTGATCAGTCCAGCCACTAGTCAAGGCAACCAACTCCATGGAGGATGTGATCAGTCCAGCCACTAGTCGAGGCAACCAACTCTATGGAGGATGTGATCAGTCCAGCCACTAGTCGAGGCAAGCAACTCCATAGAGGATGTTACCAGTCCAGCTACTAGTCGAGGCAAGCAACTCCATAGAGGATGTTACCAGTCCAGCCACTAGTCGAGGCAAGCAACTCCATGGAGGATGTTACCAGTCCAGCCACTAGTCGTGGCAAGCAACTCTATGGAGGATGTTACCAGTCCAGCCACTAGTCGAGGCAAGCAACTCCATAGAGGATGTTACCAGTCCAGCCACTAGTCGTGGCAAGCAACTCCATAGAGGATGTTACCAGTCCAGCTACTAGTCGAGGCAAGCAACTCCATGGAGGATGTGATCAGTCCAGCCACTAGTCAAGGCAACCAACTCCATGGAGGATATGATCAGTCCAGCCACTAGTCGAGGCAACCAACTCCATGGAGGATGTTACCAGTCCAGCTACTAGTCGAGGCAACCAACTCTATGGAGGATATGATCAGTCTAGCCACTAGTCGAGGCAACCAACTCCATGGAGGATGTTACCAGTCCAGCCACTAGTCAAGACAAGCAGCTCCATGGAGGATATGATCAGTCCAGTCGCTGCGCCGAAGAAGCTCATCAAGAGGTGTTACGTTGTAGCAAACTGTCATTTACTGTGCAAGCTACATCTCCCACCGCTTGTCTTCCACGTTTCCCACAAGAAGTGGGAACAAGTCACTTGCCTGGGCCCTGGCCCCGCCTATGTAAACATTTATGAATGACGGTTGCGGGAGCCTTAAACTGTCAGACGATGACTTGGAAGTGCTAGGGGTGTCAGATGTCTCTCATGCCTATATTTTGGTGAGCAGGAAGTTACACGTTGTATTAGTGTCTCACATAACTGCAGATATTGTGACGTTTGGGAATTCAGCAACTACGATATGAATCTGCTGGAGTTATCAGCACTGACGGCAATGAGTTGATAGCTGAGAGTAAAGTTCTGTGTCTGCACCGACACGTAGAATGCACCGTCTCGTGGGACCTAGGGGATTGGGGTCTCTGTCTCTGTAGCACATTTTATGCGGTCAATAAAATCGCTAACTTGCTATAGTATAACGGTCTCGTCACGGAAGACTGAGGTCTCCATGTACCAAAGTCGTAAATGTATGTCATAAAATGACGCTCATTGGACACAGCACGACGACACCCCTCTTACGTTTGCAGAAGTCGAAAAGGCTGATCCAGTATGGATAAAACGCTTCGCATAGTGTAGATGGGCGGGCAGGGCCCAGAAAACTGAACTGTACCGAGAAGTGTTTTGTGACAACTCGCCTGCACACGTGTTTTCACACACTCCTACAATCTATGACTATAATCTGTGTGTGTGTGTGTGTGTGTGTGTGTGTGTCTCGCTCTCTGTCTCTCTGTGTGTATTTCTCGGTCTCTCTTTTCGCTTTCTCTCTCATTCTTTCTCTCTCTCTCTCTCTCTCTCTCTCTCTCTCTCTGTTTATTTCTGTCTCTTTCACTCTTTGTCTCTGTTTCTCTGTCCGGCAGAGAGAGGCACACACACATACATTTAGGCAAAGAGAGAGAGACAGAGAGAGAGAGAGAGAGAGAGAGAGAGAGAGAGCGAGATAAGCAGACAGAGATGAACGAATGAAATTTATTTTCAAAGGGATACAAATTAGGCGCTCAGGCCCGTCTGACATTCGGCTTTTTTTTAAGCACTCATCTTTCAGAGCGCCATTGTTTTCAATAATGCATGTTATGTTTAAAAAAAAAAAGCACATTATGGAGGCAGAGAGAAGCAGCCAGATAACCAAACATAGACACACACATACACACACACACAGCAATGAGAAAGAGAGACAGAGATAGACACACACACACGCACAGCAATGAGAAAGAGAGACAGAGATAGGCACACACACACACACAGCAATGAGAAAGAGAGACAGAGATAGACACAAAAACACACACAGACACACAGCAATGAGAAAGACAGACAGAGATAGACACACATACACACACACAGCAAAGAGAAAGACAGACACAGATACACACACACACACACAGCAAAGAGAAAGACAGACAGAGATAGACACACACACAGCAAAGAGAAAGACAGACATAGATAGACACACACACACACAGCAAAGAGAAAGACAGACAGAGATAGACACACACACACACACAGCAAAGAGAAAGACAGACAGAGATAGACACACACACACACAGCAAAGAGAACGAGAGACAGAAGAGAGAAAGACAGACAGAAAGACAGACACACACACACACACACAGCAAAGAGAGAAGACAGAGATAGACACACACACACAGACATAGATAGACACACACACACACACAGCAAAGAGAACGAGAGACAGAGATAGACACACACACACACACAGCAAAGAGAACGAGAGACAGACACAGATAGACACACACACACACACAGCAAAGAGAAAGAGAGACAGAGATAGACACACACACGACTGAGAAGAGTGTATCAAGTTTGTTGGCTGACAGCGAGAGAGGAAGGTCGGGTTGACTGAGAAGAGTGTATCAAGTTTGTTGGCTGACAGCGAGAGTGGAAGGTCGGGTTGACTGAGAAGAGTGTATCAAGTTTGTTGGCTGACAGCGAGAGTGGAAGGTCGGGTTGACTGAGAAGAGTGTATCAAGTTTGTTGGCTGACAGCGAGAGTGGAAGGTGTGACTGAGAAGAGTGTATCAAGTTTGTTGGCTGACAGCGAGAGAGGAAGGTCGGGTTGAGTGAGAAGAGTGTATCAAGTGTGTTGGCTGACAGCGAGAGTGGAAGGTCGGGTTGACTGAGAAGAGTGTATCAAGTTTGTTGGCTGACAGCGAGAGAGGAAGGTCGGGTTGACTGAGAAGAGTGTATCAAGTTTGTTGGCTGACAGCGAGAGAGGAAGGTCGGGTTGACTGAGAAGAGTGTATCAAGTTTGTTGGCTGACAGCGAGAGAGGAAGGTCGGGTTGACTGAGAAGAGTGTATCAAGTTTGTTGGCTGACAGCGAGAGAGGAAGGTCGGGTTGAGTGAGAAGAGTGTATCAAGAACCAGTGATGACAAGTTTGTATTGCTGTGGCTGACAGCGAGAGAGGAAGGTCGGGTTGAGTGAGAAGACCCGTGAGTGTATCAAGTTTGTTGGCTGACAGCGAGAGAGGAAGGTCGGGTTGAGTGAGAAGAGTGTATCAAGTTTGTTGGCTGACAGCGAGAATGACAAAGTTGTGACATACGACACAGAAGAACCAGTGATGATCAATTTGTGACATACGACATAGAACAACCAGTGATGACCAAGTTGTGACATACGACATAGAACAACCAGTGATGATCAAGTTGTGACATACGATATAGAACAACCAGTGATGACCAAGTTGTGACATCCGACATAGAACAACCAGTGATGACCAAGTTGTGGCATACGATACAGAACAACCAGTGATGATCAAGTTGTGACATACGATATAGAACAACCAGTGATGACCAAGTTGTAACATACGATATAGAACAACCAGTGATGATCAAGTTGTGACATACGATTTAGAAGAACCAGTGATGATCAAGTTGTGACACACGATAAAAAAGAACCAGTGATGATCAAGTTGTGACATACGATATAGAACAAACAATGATGATCAGGTTGTGACATACGATATAGAAGAACCAGTGATGACCAAGTTGTGACATACGACATAGAACAACCAGTGATGACCAAGTTGTGACATACGATATAGAAGAATTAGTGATGACCAAGTTGTGACATACGATATAGAAGAACCAGTGATGACCAAATTGTGACATACGACATAGAAGAATTAGTGATGACCAAGTTGTGACATACGATATAGAAGAACCAGGGATGACCAAGTTGTGACATCCGACATAGAACAACCAGTGATGACCAAGTTGTAACATACGACATAGAAGAACCAGTGATGATCAAGTTGTGACATACGATATAGAAGAACCAGTGATGATCAAGTTGTGACATACGATATAGAAGAACCAGTGATGATCAAGTTGTGACATACGACACAGAAGAACCAGTGATGACCAAGTTGTGACATACGATATAGAAGAACCAGTGATGACCAAGTTATGACATACGATATAGAAGAACCAGTGATGACCAAGTTGTAACATACGATATAGAAGAATTAGTGATGACCAAGTTGTGACATACGAAATAGAAGAACTAATGATGACCAAGTTGTGACATACGACATAGAACAACCAGTGATGATCAAGTTGTGACATACGACATAGAAGAACCAATGATGACCAAGTTGTGACATACGACATAGAAGAACCAGTGATGACAAAGTTGTGACATACGACATAGAAGAACCAGTGATGACCAAGTTGTGACATACGATATAGAAGAACCAGTGATGAGCAAGTTGTGACACACGATATAGAAGAACCAGTGATGACCAAGTTGTGACATACGACATAGAAGAACCAGTGATGACAAAGTTGTGACATACGACATAGAAGAACCAGTGATGACCAAGTTGTGACATACGATATAGAAGAACCAGTGATGACCAAGTTGTGACATACGATATAGAAGAACCAGTGATGACCAAGTTGTGACATACGACACAGAAGAACCAGTGATGACCAAGTTGTGACATACGACATAGAAGAACCAGTAATGACCAAGTTGTGACATACGATATAGAAGAACCAGTGATGACCAAGTTGTGACATACGATATAGAAGAACCAGTGATGACCAAGTTGTGACATACGATATAGAACAACCAGTGATGAACAAGTTGTGACATACGACATAGAACAACCAGTGAAGAACAAGTTGTGACATACGACATAAAAGAACCAGTGATGACCAAGTTGTGACATACGATATAGAAGAACCAATGATGACCAAGTTGTGACATACGATATAGAAGAATTAGTGATGACCAAGTTGTGACATACGATATAGAAGAATTAGTGATGACCAAGTTGTGACATACGACATAGAAGAACCAATGATGACCAAGTTGTGACATACGACATAGAAGAACCAGTGATGATCAAGTTGTGACATCCGACATAGAACAACCCGTGATGATCAAGTTGTGACATACGATATAGAAGAACCAGTGATGACCAAGTTGTGACATCCGACATAGAACAACCAGTGATGATCAAGTTGTGACATACGATATAGAAGAACCAATGATGACCAAGTTGTGACATACGATATAGAAGAACCAGTGATGACCAAGTTGTGACATACGATATAGAAGAACAAATGATGACCAAGTTGTGACATACGATATAGAAGAATTAGTGATGACAAAGTTGTGACATACGATATAGAAGAACCAGTGATGACCAAGTTGTGACATACGACACAGAACAACCAGTGATGACAAAGTTGTGACATACGATATAGAAGAACCAGTGATGACCAAGTTGTGACATACGACATAGAACAACCAGTGATGACCAAGTTGTGACATACGATATAGAAGAATTAGTGATGACCAAGTTGTGACATACGATATAGAAGAACCAGTGATGACCAAGTTGTGACATACGATATAGAAGAATTAGTGATGACAAAGTTGTGACATACGACATAGAAGAACCAATGATGACCAAGTTGTGACATACGACACAGAACAACCAGTGATGACAAAGTTGTGACATACGATATAGAAGAACCAATGATGACCAAGTTGTGACATACGACACAGAACAACCAGTGATGACAAAGTTGTGACATACGACATAGAAGAACCAATGATGACCAAGTTGTGACATACGACACAGAACAACCAGTGATGACAAAGTTGTGACATACGATATAGAAGAACCAGTGATGACCAAGTTGTGACATACGACATAGAACAACCAGTGATGACCAAGTTGTGACATACGATATAGAAGAACCAGTGATGACCAAGTTGTGACATACGATATAGAAGAACCAGTGATGACCAAGTTGTGACATACAATATAGAAGAACCAGTGATGACCAAGTTGTGACATACGATATAGATGAACCAATGATGACCAAGTTGTGACATACGATATAGAAGAATTAGTGATGACCAAGTTGTGACATACGATATAGAAGAACCAGTGATGACCAAGTTGTGACATACGATATAGAAGAATTAGTGATGACCAAGTTGTGACATACGATATAGAAGAACCAGTGATGACCAAGTTGTGACATATGATATAGAAGAACCAGTGATGACCAAGTTGTGGCATACGATATAGAAGAACCAGTGATGACCAAGTTGTGACACACGACATAGAACAACCAGTGATGACCAAGATGTGACACACGATATAGAACAACCACCGATGACCAAGCACAGCCACCAACCGACGCAACTGGCGGCACAGCAACAAGCAGATGTTCATGAAACTGAGCGTGTTTACATTGTGTGTTTGCTCCCAGTTGGGAGAAAGCAGAACTAAGGTTGCAGTTGGTCCAGAATTGAGCCAAGCTGCTACATTATACCTAGCTGAATGTTTTTATGAATAATGGAGATTGCCATTCTCTCAATCATGAATGTCCCGCTAGTCCCATTGGCTAATGTTGTGTTGTACGTGTGTGCGTGTGTGCGTGTGTGTGTGTGTTGTACGTGTGTGCGTGTGTGCGTGTTTATGTATGTGTGTGATGAGCTAACGCACCTTCTACCAGAAGAAGATGAGTGCGTGTGTGTGTGTGTGTGTGTGTGAGTGAGAGAGAGATAGGTTAACTAACCATCTAACAGATGACATTGTGTGTGTGTATGTGTGTGTGTTTGAGAGAGAGAGAGAGAAATAAGATAACGAACCATCTACCAGATGACGATGCATGCGTAAGTGTGTGTGTGTGTGTGAGAGAGAGAGAGAGAAATAAGATAACGAACCATCTACCAGATGACGATGCATGCGTAAGTGTGTGTGTGTGTGTGAGAGAGAGAGAGAGAGAGAGAGAGAGAGAGAAATAAGATAACGAACCATCTACCAGATGACGATGCATGCGTAAGTGTGTGTGTGAGAGAGAGAGAGAGAAATAAGATAACGAACCATCTACCAGATGACGATGCATGCGTAAGTGTGTGTGTGTGTGTGAGAGAGAGAGAGAGAGAGAAATAAGATAACGAACCATCTACCAGATGACGATGCATGCGTAAGTGTGTGTGTGTGTGTGAGAGAGAGAGAGAGAGAGAGAAATAAGATAACGAACCATCTACCAGATGACGATGCATGCGTAAGTGTGTGTGTGTGTGTGTGTGTGTGTGTGAGAGAGAGAGAGAGAGAGAGAGAGAAAGAGAGAGAGAGAGAATTGAACCATCTACCAGATGACAACTGAGTACAGCTGACGAAAACAAACAGCTGCTGTCACGTGGCAACAGAGTACCGCCGATGACAACAGTCGATGACACATGACAACAGTCGATGACACATGACAACAGTCGATGACACATGACAACAGTCGATGACACATGACAACAGTCGATGACACATGACAACAGTCGATGACACATGACAACAGTCCAGTGTCTCTTCTCTCTCTGACGGGACAGTCTCTCTCTCATGCAACAGTCTCTCTGTGCAACAGTCGATCTCATGACAACACATGACTCATTCATCGATGAACACATGTCCTCTCAGCAGGGTCTGACGACATGATGACGGACGCTCTCGATCTCTCTCATGGCGTTGACAAAAGAGCAGAGTCTCACAGGACACTTACTGACAGCGCCCAGCAGTGACACCTTGGGCAGGTTCCTGGCCTCCAGGATGTTGAAAACGATCTTGCCGGCCACGGGTTGGTAGCAGCCGGACACTCGCAGGTCACCCTGGTGCATCTGTGGACACCATGGGCACAGTCGTCTGTCATCTCTCTCTCCCTGGAAGGTCTCTCTATCTCTCTCTCTCTTCTCTCTCAGTGGACGGTCTCTCTCTCTCTCATTCTCTCTGTGGACGGTCTCTCTCTCTCTGTGGACGGTCTCTCTCTCTCTCATTCTCTCTTTCTGTGGACAGTCCCTCTCTGGACAGTCGCTTTCTCTCTCTCTCTCTCTCTCTCTCTCTCTCTCTCATTCGGTTTATTTATCTGGACGTCACTCTTGGACGGTCTCTCTCTTTCTGGACTCTCTCCTCTCAATCTCTCTCTCTGGACAGTCTCTCTCTTTCTACGGTCTCTCTCAATACTCTCTTTGGACGGTCTCTCTCTCTCTTCTCCTCAATCTCTCTCTCGGACAGTCTTCCTCTCTTCTGCGTCTCTCTCAATCTCTCTCTGGACAGTCGCTCTCTCTCTCTCAATCTCTCTCTGTTAACGGTCTCTCAATCTGGACCGTTTCTCTATCTCTTTCATTCTCTCTCTGGACGGTCTCTCTCTCTCTGGACTGTCTCTCTCTCTTTCTCTTTGGACGGTCTCTCTCTCTCTCTCTCTCTCTTCTTTCTTCTAGACTTTTCCTCGTCTTCTTTCTGGACTATTATCTCTCCTCTCTCTTTGGATGGTCTCTCTCTATCTTTTTCTTCGGACGGTCTCTGTCTCTGGACAGACTATCTCTTTCTCTCTCTCTTTCTGGACGGTCTCTCTCTCTTTCTGGACTGTCTCTCTCTTTTTCTGGACGGTCTCTCTCTCTATCTTTCTCTTTGGACGGACTCTTTCTCTCTCTGGACCAACTATCTCCTTCTCTCTCTCTTTCTGGACGGTCTCTCTCTCTCTATCTTTCTGTTTGGACGGTCTCTCTCTCTGGACCGACTATCTCCTTCTCTCTCTCTCTCTTTCTGGACGGTCTCTACGCTATACGAGTACACTGATTCTTGTTCTTTTGACGCTTACGATGTCACAAATGAATGCTGATCCGGAAAGCACCAGTTGTACCTCTATGCTTCACTAGTAGAATTAATGCAAGGGCAAAGAAGGTCAGGTTGATAAGGATGATGATGATGATGATGATGATGATGATGATGATGATGATGATGATAAGTGGAGTATAGATAATGTTGATATCGACCACAACGTTGACAATTAGGGCCCACGATGAAGTCAGCGGTATGTTTGATCCACTTCTAGGCCCTAGGGTCGTTCATGGAAGAGTCGTCAAGGTTCTCCGGCCGTGTACCGGCTGCCATCATACTTTCAACCGAATCTATCAACAGCAAATCTTTGGCAACGGTTGCAACAGTTGATGGTTCAGTGAATGCGGCAACGCTACTGTGACCTGCAATTATTCATGGCGTCATATTGTCGTGGATCGCGCTGTGGACGATTTTCTCCCAAGACAATGAGTTGCACATTGGCAGCGATGAACCTTTTTTCTAACTACACTGATGAGGCCAAAAATGCAATGGTATTGAGATGTAATAAAATCTAACGGCGGTTAGTTCCACTATTGTCCTCCCAGAGACCGCCCATATACACACTAGCTCACTTCTGATAGGTCGACCTTCAGTCACCCGACCTTCGTACACAGCTACGGGGATGTTCAGCAATGGCGTTGATGTCACGTGTTGTATATTTCAGCATGCCAGCGCTTGTAACACTGTTTATTTTTGGCCATTCTTAAGTTAATTTAAAAATCATTTCACATGTCTCACAGTCGTCCTCCCGTGCTATTATATGTCTATGTGTCCATTCCGTACTATCCTGTGCGATTAGTTCAGCATTATGAACGGAATCCAGTCCAGTAGCTTTAGCCTCTCTTATCAACGTACGTTTCATGGTTTCTGTTCAAACATAAACGGAAAAATCTAACGGCCCACTTGTCGACCGACCGAGGGTAATCTGCGGCCTGTAGGTTAATCCTCGGCCCATAGGTTAATCCGCGGCCTATAGGTTAATCCGCGGCCTATAGGTTAATCTGCGGCCTATAGGTTAATCCGCGGCCTATAGGTTAATCCGCGGCCTATAGGTTAATCCGCGGCCTATAGGTTAAACCGCGGCCTATAGGTTAATCTGCGGCCTATAGGTTAAACCGCGGGCCCATAGGTTAATCCGCGACCTGGCCTGAAATTCCGCGGGTTGTGATAAATCGTGGGTCCTACTGAGGATAATGGTAAAGTGTGATTCAGTATTCAGTGACACAGTTTCAGATCGTTTCTACGGCCACCTGTTTGTGAACAGGTCAACACACCTGCCCAGGTGCCAGCCGAGCGTGCGCTGTCCACACACCTAGCATCATCATTACGTTCTACTCACCCTGTAGACGGTTTGTGGCGAGATGAAGAGCTCCACTTGACCGGAAATCGGTTTCCCCGCCTCTATCAGCCGTACTGATGTCACGCCCACAAGATGGCGACGGCTGACATGGTGGGAGGAGTAAACCTGGAACTCTAGAGCCCCGCCCTCCCTCTGCTCCAATGGGGGCAGATCTTTGATGACGAACTTCTCCAGGAACAGTGGATCCTGTCAATGACCAGTAAAACATGTAAGCACTTTAATGTTCCATAGACAGGAAGGAGAGACACATATGCCAGTAATTCACTAGACAGCATTAGAGATACACACACACACACAAACATACGTGAGATAAACTAGACATGTGAAAGGTACACTAGATAAAAGAAGAGAGATACAATAAACAATATGCACGATATACACTAGACAGTAGATATAACTACAATATGAAGATACACACACACACTGGACAATATGATACGTGAGATACACTAGACAATATGACACAACACACACACAAACAGTATGAGATACCTAGACAGTATGAGAAACTAGACACCATGAACACTAGACAAACATACGTATGAGATACACTAGACAATATGAGATACACTAGACAGTATGAGATACACTAGACAGTATGAGATACACTAGACAGTATGAGATACACTAGACAGTATGAGATACACTAGACAGTATGAGATACACTATAATACACAGATAGAGATACACGATATGAGTATACACTAGACAATATGAGATACACTAGACAACATACATACTAGACAGTTTCTTGACAGTATAACTAGACAGACAGAGTGAATGGTCCAGTATTCTGCGAGAGGATATGACAGCTATGAATACACTAACTGACGACAGAGTGAATGTACAGTTCTGCGAGAGGTATGACTGCTATGAAGTATAACTGACGACAGAGTGAATGGTCCAGTTCTGCGAGAGGTATGACAGCTATGAAGTATAACTGACGACAGAGTGAACGGTCCAGTTCTGCGAGAGGTATGACAGCTATGAAGTATAACCGACGACAGAGTGAATGGTCCAGTTCTGCGAGAGGTATGACTGCTATGAAGGTATAACTGACGACAGAGTGAATGGTCCAGTTTCTGCGAGAGGTATGACAGCTATGAGGTATAACTGACGACAGAGTGAATGGTCCAGTTCTGCGAGAGGTATGACTGCTATGAGGTATAGCTGACGACAGAGTGAATGGTCCAGTTCTGCGAGAGGTATGACTGCTATGAAGTATAACTGACGACAGAGTGAATGGTCCAGTTCTGCGAGAGGTATGACTGCTATGAAATATTCCCTGACACACAAGTGACACGATTCAGTTCTGCGAGAATTATGAACTGCTATGAAGTGTAACCTGACAATGAATGTCCGAGTTCTAGCGAGAGGTATGACAGCTATGAAGTATAACTGACGACAGAGTGAATGGTCCAGTTCTGCGAGAGGTATGACTGCTATGAAGTATAGCTGTACCCTGGTACAATGACTACATGATCTCTACCCTGGTACAATGACTACATGATCTCTACCCTGGTACAATGACCACATGATCTCTACCCTGGTACAATGACTACATGATCTCTACCCTGGTACAATGACTACATGATCTCTACCCTGGTACAATGACCACATGATCTCTACCCTGGTACAATGACCACATGATCTCTACCCTGGTACAATGACCACATGATCTCTACTCTTCTACAATGACTACATGATCTCTCCTCTGGTACAATGACCAAATGATCTCTACCCTGGTACAATGACAACATGATCTCTACCCTGGTACAATGACAACATAATCCCTACCCTGGTACAATGACAACATAACCCCTACCCTGGTACAATGACAACATAACCCCTACCCTGGTACAATGACCACATGATCTCTACCCTGGTACAATGACTACATGATCTCTACCCTGGTACAATGACAACATGATCTCTACCCTGGTACTGACAACATAACCCTACCCTGGTGACAATGACTGCACATGAATCTACCCTGGTACAATGACAACATGATCTCTACCATGTTGTGCTGTACCTGTGGTTGGTCAATGACTACATGATCTCTACCCTGTTACAATGACCACATGATCTCTACCTGGTACAATGACTACATGATCTCTCCCCTGTGGTACTGTGTGTGGGAAATGACCACATGATCTCTACCCTGGTACAATGACCAACATATCTGATCTCTGGTTGTGGTAAGGCTACATCTGATGACCATAATGATCTACAATGTTACAATGACAACATAATCCCTACCCTGGTACAATGACAACATAACCCCTACCCTGGTGTTGCGCAAGGTTTTGGTCCTGTATTTGAACGTCCTGCCAGGCACCAGGAATGCCTTGACGTACGGGTTCACTTCTATGTCATCAGGCACTCCAGGGATCTGCAAGCTCTGGGCCTGCAAGGCAACAACACCCAGATCAATGATATACCTGTGTGGGCCAAGCTATGTTATGTTATCACAATGGACGTCGCTGCATGTTGGACCTCATTCTGTGTGTTGTGTGTGTGGAATCTGTGTATGTGGAAAGTGGGAAGTGACTCTGTTATATCTGTGTGTGGGACCTCTGTTATATCTGTGTGTTGGAAGTGATGGACCTCTGTTATATCTGTGTGTGGGAAGTGAAGGACCTCTGTTATATCTGTGTGTGGAAGTGAAGGACCTCTGTTATATCTGTGTGTGGGAAGTGAAGGACCTCTGTTATATCTGTGTGTGGGAAGTGAGGGACCTCTGTTATATCTGTGTGTGGAAGTGATGGACCTCTGTTATATCTGTGTGTGGGAAGTGATGGACCTCTGTTTTATCTGTGTGTTGGAAGTGAGGGACCTCTGTTACATCTGTGTGTGGGAAGTGAGGGACCTCTGTTATATCTGTGTGTTGGAAGTGAGTTACCTCTGTTATATCTGTGTGTTGGAAGTGCGGGACCTCTGTTATATCTGTGTTTTGGAAGTGAGGGACCTCTGTTATATCTGTGTGTGGAAAGTGAGGGACCTCTGTTATATCTGTGTGTGGAAAGTGAGGGACATGTGAAGTATTGTTTTTAATGTCACTGTGGTACTGGGGCGTCCGTTGCTCACCCACCTCTCCCGGTAGCAGACAAAAGTGCGCTGTACCAGTTCTGAAGGAAACATGGCTTGTGTTTTTGCCTTACCATTTGAAACGTAGCTAAGGTAGTAGATTCACCGTGTGCTCCCCGCCACCAGGTTGCCTGCTGGTTTCGCTGAGTTCGCCATGGCTCTAAGGATGATTAGTTAGGGCAGCTGAGTCCCTGTGCCTTCACGATAGTTTCGGGTATTCAGCGTGATTAGCATACCTGTTTCCACTCCTAAGACTGTACAGCACACCTCCGGCTCCTTCCCTCCCACAGGAGACAGTACGGTGTAGTACCCCGGGTTTATTATCGAGGTTTGCTCCTCTAGATCTAGTATGTTTTGCCTGGGGATTTACAACCCCTCCCCCCCCCCCCTTACTCAACCAGTTCACACATGCGAAGTACCTTAGCAGTCACATATGTACGTACCTTAACAATCAAACCTGTAACATACCTCAACCTTCACATCTGTAACTTACATCAGTGGTCACACCTGTAACATACCTCAGCTGTCACATCTGTAACTTACCTCAGTGGTCACACCCTAACATATCTCAGCTGTCACACCTGTTACTTACTTTAGTGGTCACAACTGTAACATACCCCAGCGATATCACCTGTAACTTACCTCAGTGGTCACAACTATAACTTACCCCAGTGATCACACCTGTAACTTACCTCAGTGGTCACAACTATAACTTACCCCAGCGATCACACCTGTAACTTACCTCAGTGGTCACACCTGTAACTCACCTCAGTGGTCACATCTGTAACTTACCTCAGCTGTCACACCTGTAACTTATTCAGTGGTCACACTTGTAACTTACCTCAATGGTAACACCTGTAACTTACTTCAGTGGTCACAACTATAATTTACTTCAGTGGTCACAACTATAACTTACCTCAGTGTTCACAACTATAACTTACCTCAGTGGTCACAACTATAACTTACCTCAGTGGTCACAACTATAACTTACCTCAGTGTTCACAACAATAACTTACCTCAGTGGTCACACCTGTAATTGACCTCAGCGCCAACATGGTCAACTAAGCTCGGCGCTAACATGGTCAACTAAGCTCGGCGCTAACATGGTCAACTAAGCTCGGCGCTAACATGGTCAACTAAGCTCGGCGCTAACATGGTCAACTAAGCTCGGCGCTAACATGGTCAACTAAGCTCGGCGCTAACATGGTCAACTAAGCTCGGCGCTAACATGGTCAACTAAGCTAGGCGCTAACATGGTCAACTAAGCTCGGCGCTAACATGGTCAACTAAGCTCGGCGCTAACATGGTCAACTAAGCTCGGCGCTAACATGGTCAACTAAGCTCGGCGCTAACATGGTCAACTAAGCTCGGCGCTAACATGGTCAACTAAGCTCGGCGCTAACATGGTCAACTAAGCTCGGCGCTAACATGTGAAACTGACCTCAATGATGATGACGGTGAGCGAGTTGTTATCCTGAGACCACAGAAGCTGGAGGCGGAGCTTGCCCGAGGGTTTTATGGGCGGCACGTAGCGCGGCATCAGCTCCTCCAGGTTGAGATCTGTCAGAGCCACCGGCGTGTCCGGCAGACCAATCACCTGTCTCTAGAGGATAGACAGGCACACAGACAGACATGGTGTCAGACAGGCACACAGACAGACATGGTGTCAGACAGGCACACAGACAGACACTGTGTCAGACAGGCACACAGACAGACACTGTGTCAGACAGGCACACAGACAGGCACATTGTCAGACAGGCACACAGACAGACATGGTGTCAGACAGGCACACACACAGACATGGTGTCAGACAGGCACACACACAGACATGGTGTCAGACAGGCACACAGACAGACATGGTGTCAGACAGGCACACAGACAGACACTGTGTCAGAGAGGAACACAGACAGACACTGTGTCAGACAGGCACACAGACAGACACTGTGTCAGACAGGCACACAGACAGGCACTGTGTCAGACAGGCACACAGACAGACACTGTGTCAGACAGGCACACAGACTGACATGGTGTCAGACAGGCACACACACAGACATGGTGTCAGACAGGCACACAGACAGACATGGTGTCAGACAGGCACACAGACAGACATGGTGTCAGACAGGCACACAGACACCGTGTCAGACAGGCACACAGACACCGCGT
>CAJHNH020003736.1:27500-58854 GCA_905116865.2 Candidula unifasciata
TATGTATAAAGATAGACAGGCAGACATGTAGTTATGTATAAAGATAGACAGGCAGACATGTAGTTATGTACATAGACAGACAGGCAGACATGTAGTTATGTATAAAGACAGAAAGGCAGACATGTAGTTATGTATAAAGATAGACAGGCAGACATGTAGTTATGTATAAAAATAGACAGGCAGACATGTAGTTAGGTGTGAAGACAGACAGGCAGGCAGACATGTAGTTATGTATAAAGACAGACAGGCAGACATGTAGTTATGTATAAAGATAGACAGGCAGACATGTAGTTATGTGTATAGACAGACAGGCAGACATGTAGTTATGTATAAAGATAGACAGGCAGACATGTAGTTGTGTATAAAGACAGACAGGCAGACATGTAGTTATGTGTAAAGACAGACAGGCAGACATGTAGTTATGTATATAGACAGACAGGCAGACATGTAGTTATGTGTGACGATAGACAGGCAGACATGTAGTTATGTATAAAGATAGACAGGCAGACATGTAGTTATGTATAAAGATAGACAGGCAGACATGTAGTTATGTATAAAGATAGACAGGCAGACATGTAGTTATGTATAAAGATAGACAGGCAGACATATAGTTATGTATAAAGACAGACAGGCAGACATGTAGTTATGTATAAAGACAGACAGGCAGACATGTAGTTATGTATAAAGATAGACAGGCAGACATGTAGTTATGTATAAAGATAGACAGGCAGACATGTAGTTATGTATAAAGATAGACAGGCAGATATGTAGTTATGTGTGAAGATAGACAGGCAGACATGTAGTTATGTGTAAAGATAGATAGGCAGACATGTAGTTATATGTAAAGACAGACAGGCAGACATGTAGTTATGTATGTAGACAGACAGGGAGACATGTAATGTATGTAGACAGACAGGCAGGCATGTAATGTATGTAGACAGGTGATTGAACAGGTACCTTCTGTTTTTTCTGGACACAGGGCGGGACGACCACGTTGCCGGCCTGGTCGAGGGCGGCGATACTGCTGAACACAAGGCTGGACAAGGTGGAGCGACGTTCCCTGTCTCTGACTCCTGGAGACTGGCGCACTGAGGACACAAGGGGGCATAGGATTATTTTGGTGGTTGGTAGAGGATTATTTTGGTGGTTGGTAGAGGATTGTATCGGTGGTTGGTAGAGGATTGTATCGGTGGTGGGTAGAGGATTGTATCGGTGGTTGGTAGAGGATTGTATCGGTGGTGGGTAGAGGATTGTATCGGTGGTTGGTAGAGGACTGTATCGGTGGTTGGTAGAGGATTATATCGGTGGTGGGTAGAGATTATATCGGTGGTGGGTAGAGATTGTATCGGTGGTGGATAGAGATTATATCGGTGGTTGGTAGAGATTATTTCGGTGGGAGAGGATTATATTTGTGGCTGGCAGATTATTTTATTTGTGGTTGACAGAGAATAATGTTGGTAGTTGACAGAGGATTATGTTGGTAGTTGGCATGGTAATATTTGGGGTATTGTTCCAGCAGAGCGGCGCCTGATGGTAATAACAGCATCGTCGTCGCCATCTGATAAATATGTCCCCCAACAGATGATTACGTGTCTTCTCCGTCTCTGGGAGCAGCCACTCTGCCAGGATATAAACACTGCCATTCTGACATGGCTATACCACGTGACGACGGCATGTCTCGTCCCCGCCCCTAGCCACGCCCCAGTTTTATTGACAGCAATACAATCTGCATTTTGGTCAGCAGCTGTCTGAAGAACATCATGCAGATATTAACAGGTCAGTGAAATGTGAACCTCGACTACTACTTTTACTGCAAAAACAACAACAACAACTACTACTACTACTACTACTACTACTACTACTACTACTACTACTACTACTACTACTACTACTACTACTACTACTACTACTACTACTACTACTACTACTACTACCACTACTACTGCTAATACTACAGCTCCTACTACGACTACCACTACTGCCGCTGGTACTTCTACTACTACTAATGCTACTATTATTCCTACTATTAGTACCATTACTACTGCTGCTGCTGCTACTGACACTACTGCTGATGTTACTACTAGTATCACTTTCTCGTGGATAATGAAGACATGTGAAATAACTATACCCAAAGGAAAGCCCAAGTTTAACGTGTCTCCTTCGTGCCAAAGAACTGCATGGCTGTTAGGTGAACAGTGGTTAACGAAGGCAGACAGATCGTTGTAGGGGCGACGCCTGCTGGTGGATGTAATGTCCTAAGTCCCTTCCCCAGCTAATCGTGAGGGTACTGCTGGGGTGACCGTTTATTAAACCTCACATAAGGCTTCAGGTCAAAATGGAAGCTAGGCACGGCCACTTTTTTTTGAGCCGTTACAAATTGTTTTGCTTCTGCCAGACGGTGGCCGTTGCATTTTTGCTCCATTTGTAGACTGGAGGGATATAGTTTCGTTGCCCAGCTTCTGTGTGAATTGTATATTCAGAAAATGGCGCGATGCCGGTTGTCGCAATATTGGTGTTGCCACTATGTGATTAAAATTGATTGCGTGTGCAACTGCTGATCTGTTGGTGACTTCTGCTAGTCACTAGTGCTACCATCCATGATAAACTGCATTTCTAATGTCGGACTGTTTGTGTTGGCACTTCGGATGGCTATAGTATGCTTTTAATGCGTGTGTATGCTAGCGCATATGCTGAGACAGCAGTCTGTCAATCTTTCCACAAGAGACTATGATAAACATTGTGTGTGTTTTTCGTTGGCACAGGAGCGGAGCAACTATGGGATGACCCGTTTGCTATGAAGCTTACTGACTGACTTTCTACCCCACTAGGACATCACACAAGCGATAAACACCCGATGACACAAAGTGCCAGCATGTGGATGAGGATCGCCGTGGAGAGGTCCCAGAAACCACGTTCAGACAATTGGCCATATTGATGGCCTGCCTATATTGCGGCCCCTGGCAAAAGCCATGGTGGGGCTTCGATTTACAAAAAATTTCATCTTCAAAAGGACGAGATTGGATTGAGTAGCTATGAAGCTGAAACGAAGACTAGCAGATGATGGAACTAGGTCTTGTGGCTGTCTAGGCGGAGCTACAAGACAGGGCGGGCATTTGTGATAGATCATTGAGACAACCAACCAATCACCCAGCTTTACCACACAGACAGACATACATACCTTCTTGATGGGCGGCGAATTTCTCTCGCTCTTGCTCCTCTTGGAGCTCGGCCAGCGAATGGGAGCGCCTGTAGGGCGGGGTGTGTTCCTTATATGGTCTGCTGACGTCATAGCTGATCCGTCGAGGCGGGTACTTGATGATGGAGTATCGTCTATCGTCCATGTCGTAGTTCTCGGGGTCTGACAGATCTGTGAAGAAAAGAAGAAGGAGGGGCGGTCTGTTGGTTATGTTTGTGTATCATGACACCGGATGTGGTGTTATCCATTCATTCATTATTTCTTTCTTGTTATTTGTGTTTGTTTTCTTCCATACGCGCAACGCAGGCTAACTAAACAGGAAAACCTAATATTAGTGGATAGGTGCCGAAAATATTTGTGTCAATATCTGAGGAAATAGAGCAACCTAGGGTATGTGGCGCTCATGGTAACTTAGGGTATGTGGCGCTCATGGTAACTTAGGGTAAGTGGCGCCCGTGGCAACCTAGGGTATGTGGCGCTCATGGCAACCTAGGGTATGTGCCGCCCATGGTAACTCAGGTTATGTGCCGCCCACGGTAACTTAGGGTATGTGGCGCTCATGACAACCTAGGGTATGTGGCGCTCATGACAACCTAGGGTATGTGGCGCTCATGACAACCTAGGGTATGTGGCGCTCATGACAACCTAGGGTATGTGGTGCCGTGGCAACCTAGGGTATGTGGCGCTCATGACAACCTAGGGTATGTGGCGCTCATGACAACCTAGGGTATGTGGCGCTCATGACAACCTAGGGTATGTGGCGCTCATGACAACCTAGGGTATGTGGTGCTCATGACAACCTAGGGTATGTGGCGCTCATGACAACCTAGGGTATGTGGCGCTCATGACAACCTAGGGTATGTGGCGCTCATGACAACCTAGGGTATGTGGCGCTCATGACAACCTAGGGTATGTGGCGCTCATGACAACCTAGGGTATGTGGCGCTCATGACAACCTAGGGTATGTGGCGCTCATGACAACCTAGGGTATGTGGCGCTCATGACAACCTAGGGTATGTGGTGCCGTGGCAACCTAGGGTATGTGGCGCTCATGACAACCTAGGGTATGTGGCGCTCATGACAACCTAGGGTATGTGGCGCTCATGACAACCTAGGGTATGTGGCGCTCATGACAACCTAGGGTATGTGGTGCCGTGGCAACCTAGGGTATATGGCGCCTATGGCAACCTGCGGTATGTGGCGCTCATGGCAACCTTGAGTATTTGAAGCTCATAACAACCTAGGGTATGTGAAGGTCATAACAACCTGGATACGGTCACACCCAGTTTTGGCCGCTAGTTACCAGTGAAGGTACGATACTTTTCTGGATGTTCCTGAGAACGATAGAGTTGAGAATCATCTATAGGCTAGTGCGACAGACATCGTGTAAGAATCACCTACAGGCTAGTGCTACAGACATCGTATAAGAATCACATACAGGCTAGTGCTACAGACATCATGTAAGAATCACATACAGGCTAGTGCTACAGACATCATGTAAGAATCACATACAGGCTAGTGCTACAGACATCATGTAAGAATCACATACAGGCTAGTGCTACAGACATCATGTAAGAATCACATACAGGCTAGTGCGACAGACATCGTGTAAGAATCACCTACAGGCTAGTGCTACAGACATCATGTAAGAATCATCTACAGGCTAGTGCGACAGACATCATGTAAGAATCACCTACAGGCTAGTGCTACAGACATCGTGTAAGAATCATCTACAGGCTAGTGCTACAGACATCATGTAAGAATCACCTACAGGCTAGTGCTACAGACATCATGTAAGAATCATCTACAGGCTAGTGCTACAGACATCGTGTAAGAATCATCTACAGGCTAGTGCTACAGACATCATGTAAGAATCACCTACAGGCTAGTGCTACAGACGTCATGTAAGAATCATCTACAGGCTAGTGCTACAGACATCATGTAAGAATCACCTACAGGCTAGTGCTACAGACATCATGTAAGAATCACCTACAGGCTAGTGCTACAGACATCATGTAAGAATCATCTACAGGCTAGTGCTACAGACATCATGTAAGAATCACCTACAGGCTAGTGCTACAGACATCATGTAAGAATCACCTACAGGCTAGTGCTACAGACATCATGTAAGAATCATCTACAGGCTAGTGCTACAGACATCGTGTAAGAATCATCTACAGGCTAGTGCTACAGACATCGTGTAAGAATTACATACAGGCTAGTGCTACAGACATCGTATAAGAATCACATACAGGCTAGTGCTACAGACATCGTGTTAGAATCACATACAGGCTAGTGCGACAGACATCGTGTAAGAATCACCTACAGGCTAGTGCTACAGACATCGTGTAAGAATCATCTACAGGCTAGTGCTACAGACATCGTGTAAGAATCACCTACAGGCTAGTGCTACATACATCGTGTAAGAATCATCTACAGGCTAGTGCTACAGACATCGTGTAAGAATCATCTACAGGCTAGTGCGACAGACATCATGTAAGAATCACCTACAGGCTAGTGCTACAGACATCATGTAAGAATCACATACAGGCTAGTGCTACAGACATCGTGTAAGAATCATCTACAGGCTAGTGCTACAGACATCATGTAAGAATCATCTACAGGCTAGTGCTACAGACATCATGTAAGAATCATCTACAGGCTAGTGCTACAGACATCGTGTAAGAATCACCTACAGGCTAGTGCTACAGACATCGTGTAAGAATCACCTACAGGCTAGTGCTACAGACATCATGTAAGAATCACCTACAGGCTAGTGCTACAGACATCGTGTAAGAATCACCTACAGGCTAGTGCTACAGACATCGTGTAAGAATCATCTATAGGCTAGTGCTACAGACATCGTGTAAGAATCACCTACAGGCCAGTGCTACAGACATCGAGTAAGAATCATCTATAGGCTAGTGCTACAGACATCGTGTAAGAATCACCTACAGGCTAGTGCTACAGACATCGTGTAAGAATCATCTATAGGCTAGTGCTACAGACATCGTGTAAGAATCACCTACAGACTAGTGCTACAGACATCGTGTAAGAATCACCTACAGACTAGTGCTACAGACATCGTGTAAGAATCACCTACAGGCTAGTGCTACAGACATCGTGATGTTGTCTAGCAACATTACGGAAGTGTCAACAGTGTTGATCAGGGCTGAGTGTTGATATTTCTGTAGGCTGGCGACCTTGTGATCTTCAGCAACAGGAATCTCTGAGTGTGACCTGCAGTTAAGACGGTGCCAATTAATAAATTAGGTGTTACGCTCACACACAGGCTTTTTTTTTTTTTCAAGCAGCGCCAACTGTTTCTACCCTAGTTACGACACTGGAGGAAAGGGTTGACAGTCGATGGAGGGAAGGGTTGACAGCTGATGGAGAGAAGGGTTGACAGCCGATGGAGGGAAGGGTTGACAGCTGATGGAGGAAAGGGTTGACAGCCGATGGAGAGAAGGGTTGATTGCAGATGGAGGTAAGGGTTGACAGCAGATGGAAGAAAAGGTTGACAGCCGATGGGAGAAGAGTTGACAGCCGATGGAGGAAAGGGTTGACAGCCGATGGAGGAAAGGGTTGACAACCGATGGAGGAAAGGGTTGACAGCCGATGGAGGAAAGGGTTGACAGCCAATGGAGGAAAGGGTTGACAGCCGATGAACAGGAGGGTTGACACCGATGGAGGGAAGGGTTGACAGCCGATGGAGAGAAGGGTTGCAGCCGATGGAGAGAAGGGTTGACAGCTGATGGAGGGAAGGGTTGCAGCCGATGGAGAGAAGGGTTGACAGCTGACGGAGGGAAGGGTTGCAACGATGGAGAGAAGGGTTGACAGCCGACGGAGGGAAGAGTTGACAGCCGACGGAGGGAAGGGTTGACAGCTGATGGAGGGAAGAGTTGACAGCCGATGAAGGGAATGATTGAAGTCTAATCTTTGACAGAAACCGTTGGGCACCACACACCTCACCCAGTACTTAACACTAAAGATCACAGAAACAAGGAACGTCACGTGTGGTTGTCTGACCTTGAGAATCACACTGGGAGTCCCCAAAGCGGCTACCGTCCGAGCCCTTCCTGCTGCTGCGACTACTCGCAGACTCTCGTCGGTCCGACAGCTCGGAGAAGATGGACGTCCGGCGGCTGGCCAGGCTGGAGGCTGAGCCACGTCGGTCAGTGTCCGAGGCGTAGGACGTTCGTCGGCTTCCCATGCTGGAGTTGGAGCCGCGCCTGTGGGAGGAGTTGATGTTAGCTTTCATTGGTAAAAACATAAAGGGAGAAGTTAAACTGTTCGTCATTTTCTTTGGTAAATTAATCAGTAGCATGAAGACAGTGGTAGTTATTATTTTTTTACGGTGAACACGTCAGTATGAGAAGTTGAGATGGGTGTTGGATTCTTTTGTAAAACAATTAACACCATTCAAAATAGTGTTCTTTTGATTAGTGAAAACACGAGTGGGAGGAGTTGAGTTGTCAATTGTGGAGGTGTACATGGGAGGAGTTGAGTTGTTGTCTCTTTTTATTGGTTAGGGTATCAATAGGCCATTTTTTTCTTTAATTGATTGGTTGGGGTGGGGGGGGGGGGATTGGGAAAAAAAAAGGGGGGGGGGGGCATCTCCAAACAATTGTTTTCTTAGCATCATCGCGACTGACTGCTGTTACTAATCTTACGCTCTTTCTAGTATTTTCGTGCCGACGCAATGTTCACTGCTGCTACACACTGTTGCTACACACTGCTGCTACACACTGTTGCTACACACTGCTGCTACACACAGTTGCTACACACTGTTGCTGCACACTGTTGCTACACACTGCTGCTACACACAGTTGCTACACACTGCTGCTACACACAGTTGCTACACACTGCTGCTACACACACTGTTGCTACACACTGTTGCTACACACTGTTGCTACACACTGTTGCTACACACTGTTGCTATACACTGCTGTTACACACTGTTGCTACACACTGCTGCTACACACTGTTGCTACACACTGTTGCTACACACTGTTGCTACACACTGTTGCTACACACTGTTGCTACACACTGTTGCTACACACTGTTGCTACACACTGTTGCTACACACTGTTGCTACACACTGTTGCTTCAACACAGCCGCCCAGTGACCAACCTGTCCGAGTCAGAAGCCACAGAAGTCCGCCGGCTGCCGGCACTGCTGCCCGAGGAGCGCCTCAGGTCCAGGGCCAGGGCCCCCAACATCATGGGCTCCGAGGCTGAGGCGTAGGAAGTTCTGCGGCTGCCGTAGTCGACGAAGATCTGCGGCACCACGAACGGAGGCTCGTCCCTGCTTTTCTTGCGGATCATTGGCCCAATGATTAAACTTTTCTTCTCTTCCTTGGCTTTCTTCTTCTGAATTTGTGCTGCAAGTAGACAAAGAACACACGTTTCTATGAGTAGGCAAAGAACACAAGTTCATTTGAGTAGGCAAAGAACACACATTCCTATGATTAGGCAACGAACACACGTTCATATGAGTATGCAAAGAACACACGTTCTTATGAGTAGGCAATTTAAAAAAAAAAAAAAAACACATTCAAATGAGTAAACAAACAACACACATTGTAGGAAAAGAACACAGTGTTACGAAAGTAGTCGGAAAAAATCATTTGTACAGTATTGTACAATATATTGCAGCATTGTACAGTAAACACACATGGGAAACAGACAGAGAACACACATTGTCCTATAAGTAGACAGAGAACACACAATGTCCTATAAGTAGACAGAGAACACACATTGTCCTGTAAGTACACAGAGAACACACATTGTCCTATAAGTAGAGAGAGAACACACATTGTCCTATAAGTAGACAGAGAACACACATTGTCCTATAAGTAGACAGAGAACACACATTGTCCTATAAGTAGACAGAGAACACACATTGTCCTATAAGTAGACAGAGAACACACATTGTCCTATAAGTAGACAGAGAACACACATTGTCCTATAAGTACACAGAGAACACACATTGTACTATAAGTAGACAGAGAACACACATTGTCCTATAAGTAGACAGAGAACACACATTGTCCTATAAGTACACAGAGAACACACATTGTCCTATAAGTAGACAGAGAACACACATTGTCCTATAAGTAGACAGAGAAAACACATTGTCCTATAAGTAGACAGAGAACACACATTGTCCTATAAGTAGACAGAGAACACACATTGTCCTATAAGTAGACAGAGAACACGCATTGTCCTATAAGTAGACAGAGAACACACATTGTCCTATAAGTAGACAGAGAACACACATTGTCCTATAAGTAGACAGAGAACACACATTGTCTTATAAGTAGACAGAGAACACACATTGTCCTATAAGTAGACAGAGAACACACATTGTCCTATAAGTAGACAGAGAACACACATTGTCCTATAAGTACACAGAGAACACACATTATCCTATAAGTAGACAGAGAACACACATTGTCCTATAAGTAGACAGAGAACACACATTATCCTATAAGTACACAGAGAACACACATTGTCCTATAAGTAGACAGACAACACACATTGTCCTATAAGTACACAGAGAACACAATTGTCCTACAAGCAGACAGAGAACACATTGTCCTATAAGTAGACAGAGAACACATTGTCCTATAAGTAAGCAGAGAACACACATTGTCCTATAAGTAAGCAGAGAACACACATTGTCCTATAAGTAAGCAGAGAACACACATTGTCCTATAAGTAGATAGAGAACAAACATTGTCCTACAAGTAGACAGAGAACACACATTGTCCTACAAGTAGACAGAGAACACATTGTCTTAAAAGTAGACAGAGAATACATTGTCCTATAAGTAAGCAGAGAACACACATTGTCCTATCAGTAGGCCGAGAACACATTGTCCTATAAGTAGACAACACACATTGTCCTATAAGTAGGCAGAGAACATACTGTCATATAAATAGACAGAGAACACATTGTCCTATAAGTAAGCAGAGAACACATTGTCCTATAAGTAGACAGAGAAAACACATTGTCCTATAAGTACACAGAGAACACACATTGTCCTATCAGTAGGCCGAGAACACATTGTCCTATAAGTAGACAGAGAACACACATTTTCCTATCAGTAGGACGAGAACACATTGTCCTATAAGTAGACAGAGAACACACATTGTCCTATAAGTAGAAAGAGAACATATTATCCTATAACTAGACAGAAAACACACATTGTCCTATAAGTAGACAAAGAAAATATAGTCCTATAAGTAGACAGAGAACACATATTGTCCTATAAGTACACAGAGAACACACATTGTCCTATCAGTAGGCCGGGAACAGATTGTCCTATAAGTACACAGAGAACACACATTGTCCTATCAGTAGGCCGAGACCACATTGTCCTCAAAGAAAAAAGAGAACACACATTGTCCTATAAGTAGACAGAGAACATATTATCCTATTAGTAGACAGAGAACACACATTATCCTATAAGTAGACAGAGAACACTTTGTCCTATAAGTAGACAGAGAACACACATTGTCCTATATGTAGACAGAGAACACAAATTGTCCTATAAGTAGACAGAGAACACACATTGTCCTATAAGTAGACAGAGAACGCACATTGTCCTATAAGTAGGCAGAGAACACACATTGTCATATAAGTAGACAGAGAACACACATTGTCCTATAAGCAGGCATAGAACATATTTTCCTATAAATAGACAGAGAACACATTGTCCTATAAGTAAGCAGAGAACACATTGTCCTATAAGTACACAGAGAACTCACATTGTCCTATCAGTAGGCCGAGAACACATTGTCCTATAAGTAGACAGAGAACGCACATTGTCCTATACGTAGACAGAGAACACACATTGTCTTATAAGTAGACAGAGAACACATATTGTCCTATAAGTAGATAGAGATCACCTTTTGTCCTATAAGTAGACAGAGAACACACATTGTTCTATAAGTAGACAGAGAACACAAATTGCCCTATAAGTAGGCAGAGAACATATTGTCCGATAAATAGACAGAGAACACATTGTCCTATAAGTAGACAGAGAACACACATTGTCCTATAAGTAGACAGAGAACACACATTGTCCTATAAGTAGACAGAGAACAAACATTGTCCTATAAGTAGACAGAGAACACACATTTTTAGGAAAGAAGACAGACAATACACATTTAGGGAAAGTAGACAGGCAACACAAATTGTTGGGAAAGTAGACAGAGAACAGAAAATTTCGGGAAAGTAGACAGAGAACCCACATTGTCGTGGAAGTAGACAACACACATTGTCGGTGAAGTAGACGGACAACACACAGGGTCGGGGAAGTAGACAACACACATTGTTGGGAAAGTAGACAGGCAACACACATTGTCAGGGAAGTAGACAGAGAACACACATTGTCGGGGAAGTAGACAGACAACACACATTGTCGGGGAAGTAGACAGGCAACACACATTGTCAGGGAAGTAGACAGAGAACACACATTGTCGGGGAAGTAGATAGACAACACACATTGTCAGGGAAGTAGACAGAGAACACACATTGTCAGGTAAGTAGACAGAGAACACACATTGTCGGGGAAGTAGACAACACACATTGTCGAGGAAGTAGACAACACACATTGTCGGGGAACTAGACGGACAAGACACATTGTCGGGGAAGTAGACAGGCAACACACATTGTTGGGAAAATAGACAGAGAACAGAAAATTTCGGGAAAGTAGACAGAGAACCCACATTGTCGTGGAAGTAGACAACACACATTGTCGGTGAAGTAGACGGACCACACACATTGTCGGGGAAGTAGACAACACACATTGTTGGGGAAGTAGACAGGCAACACACATTGTCGGGGTAGTAGGCTGGCAACACACATTGTCGGGGAAGTAGACAGACAACACACATTGTCGGGGAAGTAGACAACACACATTGTCGGGGAAGTAGACAGACAACACACATTGTCGGGGAAGTAGACGGACAACACACATTGTCGGGGAAGTAGACAACACACATTGTTGGGGAAGTAGACAGGCAACACACATTGTCGGGGAAGTAAACAACACACATTGTCGGGGAAGTAGACAGAGAACACACATTGTCGGGGAAGTAAACAACACACATTGCCGGGGTAGTAGGCTGGCAACACACATTGTCGGGGAAGTAGACAGACAACACACATTGTCGGGGAAGTAGACAACACACATTGTCGGGGAAGTAGACAGACAACACACATTGTCGGGGAAGTAGACAACACACATTGTCGGGAAAGTAGGCTGGCAACACACATTGTCGGGGAAGTAGACAGACAACACACATTGTCGGGAAAGTAGACAGACAACACACATTGTCGGGGAAGTAGACAGACAACACACATTGTCGGGGAAGTAGACAGACAACACACATTGTCGGGGAAGTAGACAGACAACACACATTGTCGGGGAAGTAAACAACACACATTGTCGGGGAAGTAGGCTGGCAACACACATTGTCGGGGAAGTAGACAGACAACACACATTGTCGGGGAAGTAGACTACACACATTGTCGGGGAAGTAGACAGACAACACACATTGTCGGGGAAGTAGACAACACACATTGTCGGGGAAGTAGACAGACAACACACATTGTCAGGGAAGTAGACAACACACATTGTCAGGGAAGTAGACAACACACATTGTCGGGGAAGTAGACAGAGAACACACATTGTCGGGGAAGTAGACAGAGAACACACATTGTCGGGGAAGTAGACAGAGAACACACATTGTCGGGGAAGTAGACAGAGAACACACATTGTCGGGGAAGTAGACAGACAACACACATTGTCGGGGAAGTAGACAGACAGCACACATTGTCGGGGAAGTAGACAGATAACACACATTGTCGGGGAAGTAGACAGACAACACACATTGTCGGGGAAGTAGACAGAGAACACACATTGTCGGGGAAGTAGACATACAACACGCATTGTCGGGGAAGTAGACATACAACACACATTGTCGGGGAAGTAGACATACAACACACATTGTCGGGGAAGTAGACAGACAACACGCATTGTCGGGGAAGTAGACAGAGAACACACATTGTCAGGGAAGTAGACAAAGAACACACATTGTCGGGGAAGTAGACAGACAACACACATTGTCGGGGAAGTAGACAGACAACACACATTGTCAGGGAAGTAGACAGAGAACACACATTGTCGGGGAACTAGACGGACAACACACATTGTCGGGGAACTACACGGACAAGACACATTGTCGGGGAAGTGGACAGGCAACACACATTGTTGGGAAAGTAGACAGAGAACAGAAAATTTCGGGAAAGTAGACAGAGAACCCACATTGTCGTGGAAGTAGACGACACACATTGTCGGTGAAGTAGACGGACAACACACATTGTTGGGGAAGTAGACAACACACATTGTTGGGGAAGTAGACAGGCAACACACATTGTTGGGGAAGTAGACAGACAACACACATTGTCGGGGAAGTAGACAATAGACATTGTCGGGGAAGTAGACAGACAACACACATTGTCGGGGAAGTAGACAGACAACACACATTGTCGGGGAAGTAGACAGACAACACACATTGTCGGGGAAGTAGACAGACAACACACATTGTCGGGGAAGTAAACAACACACATTGTCGGGGAAGTAGGCTGGCAACACACATTGTCGGGGAAGTAGACAGACAACACACATTGTCGGGGAAGTAGACAGACAACACACATTGTCGGGGAAGTAGACAGACAACACACATTGTTGGGGAAGTAGACAGGACAACACACATTGTTGGGAGAGTAGACGGACAACACACATTGTTGGGAGAGTAGTACGGACGAGTACAACACACACATGTTGGGGAAGTAGACGGACAACACACATTGTTGCGGAGAGTAGGACGGACAAACACACATTGTTGGGAAGTAGACAGGACAACACACATTGTTGTAGACGGACAACACACATTGGGAGAGTAGACGGACAACACACATTGTTGGGGAGTAGACGGACAACACACATTGTTGGGAGATAAGACACAGACACATTGTTGGGGAAAGTAGACAGACAACACACATTGTCGGGTAGAAAAACACACATTGGCGGGAGAGTAACGGACAACACAAATTGTCGGGGAAGTAGACATACAACACGCATTGTCAGGGAAGTAGACAGACAACACACATTGTCAGGGAAGTAGACAGACAACACACATTGTCAGGAAAGTAGACAGACAACACACATTGTCGGGGAAGTAGACAACACACATTGTCAGGGAAGTAGACAGACAACACACATTGTCAGGGAAGTAAACAGACAACACAAATTGTCGGGGAAGTAGACAGACAACACACATTGTCAGGGAAGTAGATAGACAACACACATTGTCAGGGAAGTAGACAGACAACACACATTGTTAGGGAAGTAGATAGACAACACACATTGTCGGGGAAGTAGACAGACAACACACATTGTCAGGGAAGTAGACAGACAACACACATTGTCAGGGAAGTAGACAGACAACACACATTGTCAAGGAAGTAGACAGACAACACACATTGTCGGGGAAGTAGACAGACAACACACATTGTCGGGGAAGTAGATAGACAACACACATTGTCAGGGAAGTAGACAGACAACACACATTGTCGGGGAAGTAGACAGACAACACACATTGTCGGGGAAGTAGATAGACAACACACATTGTCAGGGAAGTAGACAGACAACACACATTGTCGGGGAAGTAGATAGACAACTCACATTGTCGGGGAAGTAGACAACACACATTGTCGGGGAAGTAGACAGAGAACACACATTGTCGGGGAAGTAGACAACACACATTGTCGGGGAAGTAGACAACACACATTGTCGGGGAAGTAGACGGACAACACACATTGTCGGGGAAGTAGACGGACAACACACAATGTCGGGGAAGTAGACAACACACATTGTCGGGGAAGTAGACAACACACATTGTCGGGGAAGTAGACAGACAACACAAATTGTCGGGGAAGTAGATAGAAAACACACATTGTCGGGGAAGTAGACAGACAACACACATTGTCAGGGAAGTAGACAGACAACACACATTGTCAGGGAAGTAGATAGACAACACACATTGTCAGGGAAGTAGACAGACAACACAAATTGTCAGGGAAGTAGACAGACAACACACATTGTCGGGGAAGTAGACAGAACAACACATTGTCGGGGAAGTAGACAGACAACACACATTGTCGGGGAAGTAGACAGACAACACACATTGTCGGGGAAGTAGTAGACAACACACATTGTCGGGGAAGTAGACAGACAACACACATTGTCGGGGAAGTAGACAACACACATTTTCGGGGAAGTAGACAGACAACACACATTGTCGGGGAAGTAGACAACACACATTGTCGGGGAAGTAGACAGACAACACACATTGTCGGGGAAGTAGACAACAACACACATTGTCAGGGAAGTAGACAGACAACACACATTGTCGGGGAAGTAGACAGAGAACACACATTGTCGGGGAAGTAGACAGAGAACACACATTGTCGGGGAAGTAGACAGAGAACACACATTGTCGGGGAAGTAGACAGAGAACACACATTGTCGGGGAAGTAGACAGACAACACACATTGTCGGGGAAGTAGACAGATAACACACATTGTCGGGGAAGTAGACAGACAACACACATTGTCGGGAAAGTAGACAGAGAACACACATTGTCGGGGAAGTAGACAGAGAACACACATTGTCGGGGAAGTAGACATACAACACGCATTGTCGGTGAAGTAGACATACAACACGCATTGTCGGGGAAGTAGACATACAACACACATTGTCGGGGAAGTAGACAGACAACACTCATTGTCGGGGAAGTAGACAGAGAACACACATTGTCGGGGAAGTAGACAAACAACACACATTGTCGGGGAAGTAGACAGACAACACACATTGTCGGGGAACTAGACGGACAACACACATTGTCGGGAAACTACACGGACAAGACACATTGTCGGGGAAGCAGACAGGCAACACACATTGTTGGGAAAGTAGACAGACAACACAACATTGTCGGGGAAGTAGACAGGCAACACACATTGTTGGTGAAAAGTAGACAACACACAAAATTTCGGGAAAGTAGACAGACAAACACACACTGTCCGGGAGTAGACAAACACATTGTCGGGGAAGTAGACAGACAACACACATTGTCGGGGAAGTAGACAACACAAATTGTTGGGTAAGTAGACAGACAACACACATTGTCTGGGGAAGTAGACAGACAACACACATTGTCGGGGAAGTAGACAGACAACACACATTGTCGGGGAAGTAGACAGACAACACACATTGTCGGGGAAGTAAACAACACACATTGTCCGGGAAGTAGGCTGGCAACACACATTGTCGGGGAAGTAGACACACAACACAAATTGTCGGGGAAGTAGACAACACACATTGTTGGGAAAGTAGACAAACAACACACATTGGCGGGGAAGTAGACAGACAACACATGTAGTTGGGAGAGTAGACGGACAAAACACATTGTTGGGAGAGTAGACGGACAACACACATTGTTGGGAGAGTAGACGGACAACACACATTGTTGGGAGAGTAGACGGACAACACACATTGTTGCGAGAGTAGACGGACAACACACATTGTTGGGAGAGTAGACGGACAACACACATTGTTGGCAGAGTAGACGGACAACACACATTGTTGGGAGAGTAGACGGACAACACACATTGTTGGGAGTAGACGGACAACACACATTGTTGGGAGAGTAGACACAGAACACACATTGTCGGGAAAGTAGACAGACAACACACATTGTCGGGAAAGTAGACAAACAACACACATTGGCGGGAGAGTAGACGGACAACACAAATTGTCGGGGAAGTAGACATACAACACGCATTGTCGATGAAGTAGACAGACAACACACATTGTCAGGGAAGTAGACAGACAACACACATTGTCAGGGAAGTAGACAGACAACACAAATTGTCGGGGAAGTAGATAGACAACACAAATTGTCAGGGAAGTAGACAGACAACACACATTGTCGGGAAAGTAGACAGACAACACACATTGTCGGGGAAGTAGACAGACAACACACATTGTCGGGGAAGTAGACAACACACATTGTCGGGGAAGTAGATAGACACCACACATTGTCAGGGAAGTAGACAGACAACACACATTGTCAGGGAAGTAGACAACACACATTGTCGGGGAAGTAGACAACACACATTGTCAGGGAAGTAGACAACACAAATTGTCGGGGAAGTAGACAGAGAACACAAATTGTCGGGGAAGTAGACAGAGAACACAAATTGTCGGGGAAGTAGACAGAGAACACAAATTGTCGGGGAAGTAGACAGAGAACACAAATTGTCGGGGAAGTAGACAGAGAACACAAATTGTCGGGGAAGTAGACAGAGAACACAAATTGTCGGGGAAGTAGACAGAGAACACAAATTGTCGGGGAAGTAGACAGAGAACACAAATTGTCGGGGAAGTAGACAGAGAACACACAATGTCGGGGAAGTAGACAGAGAACACACATTGTCGGGGAAGTAGACGGAGAACACACATTGTCGGGGAAGTAGACAGAGAACACACATTGTCGGGGAAGTAGACAGAGAACACACATTGTCGGGGAAGTAGACAAAGAACACACATTGTCGGGAAGTAGACAGAGAACACAATTGTAGAGTAGACAAAGAACACACATTGTCGGGGAAGTAGACAGAGAACACACATTGTCGGGGAAGTAGACAGAGAACACACATTGTCGGGGAAGTAGACAAAGAACACACATTGTCGGGGAAGTAGTCAGAGAACACACATTGTCGGGGAAGTAGACAGAGAACACACATTGTCGGGGAAGTAGACAGAGAACACACATTGTCGGGGAAGTAGACAGAGAACACACAATGTCGGGGAAGTAGACAAAGAACACACAATGTCGGGAGAGTAGACAGAGAACACACGTTGTCGGGAAAGTAGACAAAGAACACACATTCTCGGAAAAATATGGAGAGAACACATGTCACTCAGACCGGAAATAATGAGTTTCTGATGTAACCTTGACAACACGAACTAAAACAGCCTTCAGTATATGGTCTGCTTAAGTTTCTTCAAACCACGACACAAAACCAAACGTCTGCCAACAGAACAGACATGCGTTCTACTGGCCAGGTTCTTCGGTGGAAGTTGAGCCAAGGGTATAATGAGAGCAACCGGGACACACAGTGTTGGGAGCAACTAAAGATGTCATAGTACTCAATCGTTCACCACTTCTGGTCGGCCATAGCTGACATCTTCTCTTCTTCTCCTAGTTCACTGGCTGTAATCAGTTAGAAAGTTCTGGTGGTTTGTCCACTTCTTGACTTCAGCCTTTTCCGAGAACTTGAGATTTAGGTGCACATCCGTTTTACAGACCTGGCTTATTTGTGTGCAGTCTGTTGGTTCTTTACCTCTCAGCCACATGCTCTTCCGCTTCGAAGGAAGCCCCTAATTAGTGGACTGCTGCGACATGCTTGTTGTGGAGGCATTGGGTCTAATCTTGTGTTGATCACACTATAGCAGGGATAGGAGTTGGGGGAGCGGAACCAGACACCACCACAGAGACGTTGGATAAAACGAAACGACGTGTATGCGATAGTTAGTTGAGGGCCTATGCTCTATTGGGGTATGAAGGGGAGAATAAGTAAAAGAAGACAAAGAAGAAGAGAATGAGGAGAAAAACGAGAAAGAAACTACCAGAGAGACGGGGATGAAGGGAACAAAAAGACAGGAAGCAGATCTCAAACCAAAGCTATTTACACGGCGCTAGAAAATTGTTGCAGAATTGTTCAATGGAAGAGCCCCCGGGGGAGGTGACCGGAAGCTCGGGGATTGAACGTGGCGTGACTTGCAGGAGATTATCTCTCATTCTCCGGAGTCACATCCCCGGCTCAAAAACTGTCCTTGGCCGGAGGATTTTATTTTACTTTGCAGGAGGGATAAGTATGAGCGAGGGAACGAACGATATCCACATGCAGGGCGTGCGCAAATAATGTAATTAAAGTTCATTAAAGGGCAGCAGGATTAGAAAACAAGGGACAGTTTTACGGAAACACAGAGCAGTCAACAACTAGATCTCGGAGAATGAACGAACAAACGAAATGTGTTTCCAAACCGCTACAAGTTTGCTTGGCAGGCCTGTCGGACATTCGACCCTTTTAACTTTCACACGGCAGCTGTAGATTATCAAACAAACATGTTATGTTGAAACATCACTATTTAAACCCGATACACACAGTGCATATACAGACACGTCATACACCTCACACTACACATACACACAGATAGACACAGATACAACACTCACAGACACACCTCAAAACGCACACATATACCGCATATACAGGCACATACTTACAAACATAAAACACACACTGACAGAGCACACACATTGACACACCATACACTCACACATAGACACGATTTACACACAAACACTACGCACACACATACCCAAAACAACGATATTAGCATACCTTAATTATAGTAGTGTGTTTGCATATGTCCTAACTTAGAATAACAGTTAGTAAGCCAGGGCTTCGTGATAGAGTGTACATTTTATAATGGAAGGCCTAATTTGTTGTCTGGCTAGAAACAACAAGACAGGACTGAGGACAGAAAGACTGTTTGGGGGCATCAGTAAAAAGGTGGGCAGTTGTTCACAAAGGTGCCGGACGTCTAGACTTAGGTCTCTGGAGCAACACCTCTGTTCTCTACTCCCTCTCCCCCGCCCTCCCGGCCACGCCATCCCCACGTTTCTTACGGGACACTCTTATGCTTGTTCTTGTCTGTACTCCTGGAAAGTCTCGCGGTGTCTCTGGAATCTGCTCTTCTGTTCGCTTCATAGTACTTTACAGTGTCTGATATTTCTGTGGTCCATCTTCTACCGCTGTATTTGCATAACATTGCTCGCTGTGGGGCCTTGTCTAATGCCAGTCTTGTTACATGGCCAAACCATTTGAGTTGTTGTTTAGCTATAAAGTTCAATATTGGTTCTGTGCCGACTCTCCTCCTGATATAATCGTTCCTAAATCGATCGTCCTCACTACAAACATCTTAGTACGTAAACATGTTATTTCCGTCAAGACCTTTTCCCTTTTGCCTTCTGAAGACAGTGTCCATGTTTGACACTGATAGCAGAGGGTTGGTAAGAATATTGTGTTGAACAGTATTCTTTTAATGTACATGTTCATATACTTGCATTTCAAAATTGGTGCAATTTAACCTCAGACTTGATAAGCGTGATTGCATCTTTGTTGGGTTTCTTTATTTATTCTTCCGTCTGCTGACAAAATGCTTCCCAGTTGTGTAAAATCCATGCCTGCATTAACTGGTGTTCATCAGTTTTGATATCGATGGTTCTTCCTTTCCTGGAGAATGTCATCACTTCTCTTGTGTCTATGTTGATCCTAATATCGTAGTTGTCGCATTGTTTTCTTCATTTAATGGAAGGGGTCTGAGCTGGCACTCATTTATTGTCTAGGTGGATGGGGGTGGGGGCTGGGTTTGCACCCATGTATTGTCCAGGTGGGTGAGTGGGCTGGGTTGGCACCCGTTTATTGTCTAGGTGGGTGAGGGGGCTGGGTTGGCACCCATGTATTGTCTAGGTGGGTGAGGGGATGGGTTGGCACCCATTTATTGTCTAGGTGGGTGAGTGGGCTGGGTTGGCACCCATGTATTGTCTAGGTGGGTGAGGGGGCTGGGTTGACACCCATTTATTGTCTAGGTGGGTGAGTGGGCTGGGTTGGCACCCATTTATTGTCTAGGTGGGTGAGGGGGCTGGGTTGGCACCTATTTATTGTCTAGGTGGGTGAGTGGGCTGGGTTCGCACCCATTTATTGTCTAGGTGGGTGAAGGGGCTGGGTTGGCACCCATTTATTGTCTAGGTGGATGGGGGTGGGGGCTGGGTTTGCACCCATGTATTGTCTAGGTGGGTGAGTGGGCTGGGTTGGCACCCATTTATTGTCTAGGTGGGTGAGGGGGCTGGGTTGGCACCCATGTATTGTCTAGGTGGGTGAGTGGGCTGGGTTGGCACCCATGTATTGTCTAGGTGGGTGAGGGGGATGGGTTGGCACCCATTTATTGTCTAGGTGGGTGAGTGGGCTGGGTTGGCACCCATGTATTGTCTAGGTGGGTGAGGGGGCTGGGTTGACACCCATTTATTGTCTAGGTGGGTGAGTGGGCTGGGTTGGCACCCATTTATTGTCTAGGTGGGTGGGGGGGCTGGGTTGGCACCTATTCATTATCTAGGTGGGTGAGTGGGCTGGGCTGGCACCCATTTATTGTCTAGGTGGGTGAGGGGGCTGGGTTGGCACCCATTTATTGTCTAGGTGGGTGAGGGTGCTGGGTTGGCACCCATTTATTGTCTAGATGGGTGAAGGGCTGGGTTGGCACCCATTTATTGTCTAGGTGGGTGGGAGCTGGGCTAGCATCCATTTAATGTCTAGGTGGGTGAGGGGGATGGGTTGGCACCTATTTATTGTCTAGGTGGGTGAGTGGGCTGGGTTGGCACCTATTTATTGTCTAGGTCGGTGGGAGCTGGGCTAGCACCCATTTAATGTCTAGATGGGTGAGGGGGATGTGTTGGCAGTTGCGTTGAGGTCTCTCAACTAGCAAATTCGGCAACTGTGTGGCAGAAACCTGGCCACCAATGGAAAACGCGCTGGTTGACGGGATGGCCGACATTCACTTCCGGTCACTAGTCTTAGTGTCACCTGGTTTTCTTCATGATATATTCGATGTTCACTGTTGTCTAATTCTGCTTATGATGTTCAGTTCTTCCGCCATCGTAAGCACAAGATAGGTCCTTCAAGACTGGAAATCAATATCTTCTCAAGTCTCAATAAGGCAGCTCACTTCTTGTACATTCTACCACTCTCCTTTCATCTCGATGTTATCCATACACATGTGTGGCTAAGTTAATGTGTCGGTAAGGAGTGACGTTTTAATTTGTCCATCCTTACCATGGATTGGTTGACCCACAAACACCACACGTAAGTACTACGTCATATTTTACCATAGAAAAAGAATTTTCTAGAAAAACCTTTTTTCAACCAAGCGGTTTGAGGATATAAAAGACTAGCTGTAGCCCAGAATGCTAAACTGGAAAAGAAAGAAAATAGAAAGCCCACCTGTCTAATATGGTGAATATCAGTCAATGCACAGCTACAGAGATAGTCTGATATGCCAACTCTAGAACACGCAACCTATCAGTGAATGTCGATATTAGTGGTCGAATAAGGTGCACTGTTAGAGAGAGAAAAAAGATTATTTGTTTATCGAAGCTAAAGCATATGTTGTGCTTAAACAGGTAAAAGTAAAGCTGACTGCTCTACCTCTAACTGACCATCAAACTGGCACCTCAAAAAAAAAAAAGAGAATAGCTGAGGAAGCGGTATTAAAATATAAATATGTAAGAAATGAGAACTGTAAAATAAAGTTATAAGCTCTCGGAGCTAACAGTGTCTGTCATACCCCCCCCCCCTCCCACTTTCACCAATTATATCTCCCTCTCCGAATGTTTTAAAATTATCACCTGGCGTCATTGTTAAAATAGAAATAGTTAAGAAATTAGTACTTTAAAATAATATTTTAAGCTCTCTCAGCTAACTGTGTCTAGTATAACCACCCCCCTCCCACCTTCCACAAATCATATCATCCTCTCCGAAGGATGGGAAAGTCATTGCCTGACGAAATATTGTTGTAAAATTGAGCTTGGCATCCGCGTCCACCCATACTTAAATGGGTAGCATTAATCTGTACTTAGAAGTAAATGTGGACAGTGCAACAGCTACCACATCACCCGTCTAGTACCAGTACTACTGCTACCACTACCAATACCACCACCACCATCACAACAACAACAGCACAAAACGGTCACTGCTGTCTGTACAGGTCGTTGTAGCCAGAGGAGTTGGCGCCGCACGCTGTCGCCACGGACTGTTTAGTTTAAGTGTGCCCCCGACATCAAAACTCAATCACCTAACCAGTGGTGGAAAAAAAAAGTACACTATACTCACAAATAGCGGAAATAAAAACCCGCACTCGTCATCTCTCCCTCTCCGAAAGGACGATTTTTAATTACCCTTGGCATCCGTTTAACAGTTTCTGTCAGCAACGAATAGTTTTTGATCGAGTGAAGCGTCGGGGGGAGGCTAAATTGGACCTTACTGAAATCGGATGTATCTGGGCGTAAGGCGCAGATATTGCAACCTAGCTGTAAACCACAACACAACGTGCCAACCGCCCATTTAGGGGAAACAGAACAATTAGCACCCAGCGGGGAACCGAACACCGGTCATCCGCGTGAAGTGCGGAATACTTACAACTCTACTACCGAAGACTAAAGACTTTAGGTCAGATATCGCAGCCTAGCTGTAAACTACAACACAACGTACCAACAGCCCTCTCAAGAGCTAACGAATATTACCGTGACATGAACAATGATCATCGCATCGCCGCTATCGCAGGCTAGCTGTAAACCCCAAAATCGAGCAGGGGAAAAAAGGCGTAGATAATGCAGCCTAACGATAAACCACGACAAAACGTAGCAGCCACCCAGTTAGGCCCCCCTACCCCCCCCCCCCCCCCCAAATTTATATCACCCAGCGGGGAATCGAACGCCTATCGCGTGAAAGGCGGAATACTTACAACTAACTACGCTAACAACTATTCAAGCAGTTAGTAGAAATGAAATTATATAATAATGTGAAGTTCGGTCTTACACACAGAGTCAAAGGTGGCCTACAAATAAAAACTAATCCGGGCCGGCAATGAAACCACCTAATGAAATTATCGTTGCTGGAGCTACGTCATTCGTGGTTTGTGCAAAACTCATACAAACACGCCTGGAGTCTAAGGCAACGTTGTGTGAAAATTTGAAAGCGCCTGTAGCCAGTGTAACAGCTACTACATCAACAATCCAGTACCAGTACGACTGCAACCACAACCACCACCACCATCACAACAACAACAACAACAACAACAACAACAACAACAACAACAAAACTGTCACTACGGTCTGTGTAGGTTGGTGTAGAAAATAGGAGTTAGCGCCGCATGCTGTCGCCACGGACTATTTAGTTTTATTTTGCCCCGGATATAGGAAGAAAAAAACTTCATCACGTAACCAGTGATGGAACAAACAGTGAAAAGTACACTATACTCACGAAAAGCGGAGAAAAATACCCCGCACCCGTCATCTCTCCCTCTCCGAGGCAACGATATTTAACTGACCTTGGCATCCGTGTCCACCCAAACTAAACTGGACTGTAAGCTGTCTTAGTTAAAAGTTTCTGTCATCGCCGAATAGTTTTTGATCGAGAAGCGTCGCGGGGAGGCTAATTGGGACTTAACTGAAATCGGATGTCTTTGGGCGAAAGGCGCAGATATCGCAGCATAGCTGTAAACCACAACACAACGTGGCAACCACCCTTTTAAGGGAAAAAGAACAATTATCACCCAGCGGGGAACCGAACAACGGTCCCCCGCGTAAAGGATGATATACTTACAACTATACTACCGACGACTGAAGAGTTTAGGTCAGATATCGCAGCCTAGCTGTAAACCACAACACAACGTGCCAACGGCCCTCTCGAGGGCGAACGAAGATTACCCGTGACATGACCATTGAGCATCACGTCGCCGCTATCAGAGGCTAGCTGTAAACCCCAAAACCGAAAAAGGCGTAGAAATCGCAGCCTAGCCATAAACCATAACACAACGTGCCAGCCGCCCAGTTAAGGGCTTAAAAAAATTTATATCACCTAGCGGGGAATTGAACGCGGGTCATCTGCATGATAGGCAGAATAGCTACCAACTACGCTACCAAACACTCAAGCGAATAGTGGAAATGAAATTATATAATAATGCAAAGTTCAATAAGAGCTCAGCCGTTAAATATGGCCAATGAACTAAAAATAAATCCGGGCTGGCAACGAAACAAATAATTATTTGACCGTTGCTGGAGCTAAGCCGTTCGTGGTTTGTGCGATTTTCTGACAAAAAAATCACACCTGGAGTCAAAGGCAACGTTGTGTGCAAATTTGAAAGCAATCTGTTCAATAGTTTCCGAGTTTTTAGCTAACAGCATCGGAAAAAATAAAATTTTTATTAATATAAGAAGAAGATTGGGTAAATGAGGCCACTTGATGACAACGATGCTACAAGGATTCCTTTCATCTGGACTAGACAGAAGTTAGAAGTGGAAACTATGTAAAAGACCATGCTACCAGACAATTGTTCCACTTCTGACAATATGAAGAGAGAGGGGAGAGTTGGGAATATATTTTATTCTGCAGAGAATAAGGGACTATATATTTTGATTGTTTCCATCACTAGTTGCTGAAAAGTCAAGATCCGATCCCTGGTTCCTTGTGGCAGGACTAGCTGCAGACACCGCCAGGCTGGTCGTTGGTGAGAACTGAGGTGCCGGAGGAAGGACTTGGTTTCTCTTGCAGCTGCAATGTTCAACATCAGTTCTGGATAAAGATCCTTTGGGAACCCCCAGGTGGTAATTGGTTGTCCCAACAAATTCTCATTAACTCTCTCACCACCACGACAGTTTCATGTGACTGTCATCTTTGTTTCTTCATATCTATTTAGTTTGAGAAGTGTAGATCAAAATTACCAAATAACTGACACTGACTTTATTTTAATAAACATCTATGATTTGTTACATTCATAGTTAAAGTTTAGTGTATTTCTAGATGCGTGTATGTTGTCAGGTTAGCGCTGTCTATCAACATACCTATTGTAGGTGGAGGCTTCATTTAATAATCAGAAAGGGAAATAGGAGGGATAATCTACTCTGTCTAAGTGAAAGTGATATCTAGGCATCGACATTTTCCTTTCCAATTTCTAGGTATTTTCGGTCAGCTCACATTCTTACACGAGCCAGTTGGAGTCTGTCTCTGAGTATCCAGGAACACTGTCGGCTCTTTGCATCACAAGACAAATGTCTCGGTTTCTCACTTTCATCACAAGTCAGTTGTCTCGGTTTCTCACTTGCATCACAAGACCGTTGTCTCGGTTTCTCACTTGCATCACAAGACCGTTGTCTCGGTTTCTCACTTGCATCACAAGACCGTTGTCTCGGTTTCTCACTTGCATCACCAGACAGTTGTCTCGGTTTCTCACTTGCATCACAAGACAGTTGTCTCGGTTTCTCACTTGCATCACAAGACAGTTGTCTCGGTTTCTCACTTGCATCACAAGACAGTTGTCTCGGTTTCTCACTTGCATCAGGGGAGAGGATTTAAACCCGTAACCCCACCGTGGTGCATCAAACAAACAAAACCCCAAACGACCAGTTCTTCTTCTTCTCCTTCTCTTCCACCAGTTAGCCAATCAACAGACCAACCAGTCAGCCAATCAACAGACCAACCAGTTAGACGATCAACAAACCATTCAGTTAGACGATCAGCAAACCAACCCGTTAGACGATCAACAGACCAACCCGTTAGCCGATCAACAAACCAGCCAGTTTGACGATTAACAAACCAACCAGTTAGCCAATCAACAAACCAACAAGTCAGCCAAACAAGAAACCAATCAATTAGGCAATAAAAAACCCAACCAGTTAACTAAATCAAGAAACCAACCAGTTGGCCAATCAACAAATCAACCAGTTAGCTGATCAAGAAACCAACAAGTTAGCTAATCCACAAACTAGCCAGTTAGTCAATCAAAAAACCAACCAGTTAACCACATCAATAAACTAACTCTTCTATCCTATCTCTTTTACCCTATCTCTTCTATCCTATCTCTTAGACACAAACACACACACACACAATCACACACACAGACACACAAAGTAATGACAAATAATCCAGCTGGCTGAATTTCACAAATCTACCTTTAAAGTCACAAATTAGAACAAGTCAATCATTTCAAATCTTTAGGATCCATTTTATGTGACTTTGGCCAGACCAGAAATCATGTCTAGGATTGCCCAGACAACACCAGTCCTTGCCAGACAACATCAGTCCTGGCCAGACAACACCAGTCCTTGCCAGACAACACCAGTCCTTGCCAGACAACACCAGTCCTGGCCAGACAACATCAGTCCTTGCCCAGACAACACCAGTCCTTGCCCAGACAACACCAGTCCTTGCCCAGACAACATCAGTCCTTGCCCAGACAACATCAGTCCTTGCCCAGACAACACCAGTCCTGGCCAGACAACATCAGTCCTTGCCCAGACAACACCAGTCCTTGCCCAGACAACACCAGTCCTTGCCCAGACAACATCAGTCCTTGCCCAGACAACATCAGTCCTTGCCCAGACAACACCAGTCCTTGCCCAGACAACACCAGTCCTTGCCCAGACAACACCAGTACTGGCCAGACAACATCAATCCTTGCCCAGACAACATCAGTCCTTGCCAGACAACAAACATTATGGAGACCCAAAAACATTTCATGTAAAACTCAGATTCGATTGATCAGAGCACTAGCTATTGATACACTCACATATGGCTAAAAAACGTGGACCTTAACATATGAAGTTGAAAGAAAGATACAAGCATTAGAAATGCCATGTTTCAGACAAAAATTCTTGGCATATCATACAGAGACCACATTAAAAACGAAGAGGTTCGTCATAAAATGATACAGCACATTGGCAACTATGAACTTTTTTTTTTTTAAACTACAGAGAAAAGGCAAAAAAATGCAATGGTATGGACATGTAATAAGATCTAACGGCCACTCAAAAACAATACTGCAGGGCTCAATGGAGGCGTTGACGAGCAGAGGCTGAACAAGAAAGACCTGGTTACAGAACCTGACTGACTGGACAGGGCTCAGGCATGCAACCATGAAGACCGTCGCAACTGACCGCCAAAGGTGGAGAGAGCTGATCAGACAGTCAACAGAAACTGGTGACCCAACGACACGCAGCCTTACGGGATGATGATAGTGAATGGATCGTATGTTGTACTGCGGTAGTGAATTGTATGTTGCACTAAGGTAGTGGATCGTGTGTTGTACTGAGGTAGTGGATCGTATGTTGTACTAAGGTAGTGGATCGTATGCTGTAGTGAGGTAGTGGATCGTGTGTTGTACTGAGGTAGTGGATCGTGTGTTGTACTAAGGTAGTGGATCGTATGCTGTAGTGAGGTAGTGGATCGTGTGCTGTACTGACGTAGTGTACTGCTTGTTGTGCTAAGGTAGTGGATCGTGTGCTGTACTGACGTAGTGTACTGCTTGTTGTGCTAAGGTAGTGGATAGTGTGCTGTAGTGAGGTAGTGGATCATGTGTTGTACTGAGGTAGTGGATCGTGTGTTGTACTAAGGTAGTGGATCGTGTGCTGTACTGAGGTAGTAGATCATGTGTTGTACTGAGGTAGTGGATCGTGTGTTGTACTGAGGTAGTGGATCGTGTGTTGTACTAAGGTAGTGGATCGTGTGCTGTACTGAGGTAGTAGATCATGTGTTGTACTGAGGTAGTGGATCGTGTGTTGTACTAAGGTAGTGGATCGTGTGTTGTACTGAGGTAGTGGATCGTGTGTTGTACTGAGGTAGTGGATCGTGTGTTGTACTGAGGTAGTGGATAGTGTGTTGTACTGAGGTAGGGGATCGTGTTTTGTACTAAGGTAGTGGATCGTGTGTTGTACTAAGGTAGTGGATAGTGTGTTGTACTAGCGTAGTGTACTGCGTGTTCTGCTAAGGTAGTGGATCGTGTGCTGTACTGACGTAGTGTACTGCTTGTTGTACTGAGGTAATGGATCGTGCGTTGTACTAATGTAGTGAATCGTGTGTTGTACTGACGTAGTGTACTGCTTGTTATGCTAAGGTAGTGGATCGTGTGCTGTACTGACGTAGTGTACTGTTGTTGTACTAAGGTAATGGATCGTGTGTTGTACTAAGGTAGTGGATCGTGTGTTGTACTAAGGTAGTGGATCGTGTGTTGTACTAAGGTAGTGGATCGTGTGTTGAACTAAGGTAGTGGATCGTGCGCTGTACTAAGGTAGTGGATCGTGTGTTGTACTAAGGTAGGTGGATCGTGTGTTGTACTAAGGTAGTGGATCGTGTTTGTACTAAGGTAGTGGATCGGTGTGCTGTCACTAAGGTAGTGGATCGTGTGTTGTTACTAAAATAGTGGACCGGTGTGTTGTACTAAGGTAGTGGACCGTGTGTTGTACTAAGGTAGTGGATCGTGTGTCTTGTAACTACTAGGTAGTGGATCGTGTGCTGGACTAAGGTAGTGGATCGTGTTGCTGTATTAAGGTTGTGGATCGTGTGCTGTACTAAGGTAGTGGATCGTGTGCTGTACTAAGGTGCCCTAGTGGATCGATGTGCTGTACTAAGTAAGTTGGATCGTGTGCTGTACTAAGGTAGTGGATCGTGTGCTGTACTAAGGTAGTGGCTTCAGTGTGCTGTACTAAAGTAGTGGATAGTGTGCTGTAGCTAAGGGTAGGGAATTGTATGTTGTATTTAGGTAATGGATGTGGGGTTGTACTGAGATAGTGGATCGTGTGCTGTAACTGAGGTCAGGTGAGCTCGTGTGCTGGACCCAAGGTCGTTGAATCGCAGCTTGTTTGTACATGAGGTAGTGAGATCGTCTATGTTTGTACTGAGGTAGTAGATCGTGTGCTGTACTGAGGTAGTGGAGTGGATCGTGTGCTGTACTGGTGTAGTGTAATGGCTTGTTGTGTTTAAGCTAGGATAATCGGGTGTTGCAAGAGGATGACCCGACCCCCCCCCCCCTAACATTTCCCGTAACGCTTAGGCCAGCAGCCAGCCTAACAGGACTATTTCTTGTATGTAGGTCAGGTCGCGTGTCTCGGAACAAAGGAAACATGTCCTTCTGTAAGACAGGATTATCGACCGTTGCCACAAGGGGAGTTAATTACAGCTTGTCAGTGACATTTTCAGTTACATACATAGATTACGGTATTGGAGTACAGACGTTGATCTGGCCGGCAAGAACAACGTTTCTGAATTCACTTTTTATGTAAGCGCGCCTTTTTATTCTTGAGCTCCTGGTACTAGGAAAATGGTTGCCCTGGTACTCCACAAACAAAGTGCCTATTTCTGTAGTACTAAAGAAATAATGGCCTAGAAAAGGTGCGGTATATGGAGTATCATTGCGTACGCACAAACAACAAAAATATCTAGATATTATGGACCTGAATTTGTTATTTCGATAATCTCAATAAGATGTCCCCTAGCTATTACTGTAGCTTGTATGAGGAGACATCAGAGAGGACAGTACAATGACACCACAGATGTGTACAGACAAGGACAATCACAGAGACGACAAGACATCACAGAGACAGAATAAGACATCACAGAGACAGATAAAGACATCACAGAGGACAGATAAGACATCACAGAGACAGAGATAAGACTTCACACAGAGACAGATAAGACATCACAGAGACAGATAAGACATCACAGAGACAGATAAGACATCACAGAGACAGATAAGACATCACAGAGACAGATAAGACATCACAGAGACAGATAAGACATCACAGAGACAGATAAGACATCACAGAGACAGACAAAAAGTCAGAGAGACAGACAAGACACCAGAGAGACAGACAAGACACCAGAGAGACAGGCAAGACATCAGACAGATAAGACATCACAGAGACAGATAAGACATCACCAGATACAGATAAGACATCACAGAGACAGATCCAAACCTCGAGAGAGACAGACAAAGACATCAGAGAGACAACAAGAACATCACAGAGACAGATCAAGAACATCACAGTAGACAGACAATACCATCAGAGCGACATACAAGACATCACAGAGACCAGATTAAAGACCTCACAGCGACAGACAAAACCGCAGAGAGGACAAGACACCGAGCGACAGGGAAGACATCAGGACAGACAAGAGAATATCCAGAGAGAGAACAAGTACCATCACAAAGACCGACAAGACATCACAGAGAGACTGACAAAACCTCAGAGAGAACCGACAAGACACCACGAGCAGAACAGGCAAGACATAAACGAGACAGACAAGACATCAGAGAGAATGGACAAGACCATCAGAGAGACAAAAAGACATCACAAAAATAGAAAAGACATCCAGAGACAGAAAAGACACACAAAAAAGAAAAAAAAG